>OY755048.1:5872135-6472135 GCA_963576565.1 Aspidapion aeneum | reverse complement strand
TTGCCTAAATTCTGCGGCAATATCTCATGACTTTCTGAAGAAGAAAGGAATAATTTTTTCGATTAAATCAAAACCATTCTTGCTGGCCAAGACGTGTAATCTTCTGGCGCGAAATTTTCGTACAATAAATATTGCGGCCAATTTTTTATTGTTTTGTTTTAATCCGGGGTCTTGAGAAACGCCTGCTTATAATCGAATCTTTATACCACTCCGTCCGATGTATATACTCTGTTTCAGATTAATATTGCAATTTGTAACTATAAAAACTCTAATACAGTAGACTCGCGATATAGTGAACATACTATTCAGTGAACTACTCTAAATAGTGAACAGAATATTTTTTGTTCATGTATTCTATAGAGTGAACAATCTGCCTCTCGAAATAGTGAATCCTATTCCTTTTGAACTAAAACAAACATAACAAAAAAGTTTCACGGGCAAGTCCTCAGAGGTAAAGGTAGCTCGGGGACGCGTTTCTGCCTTATTAGGCTTCATTCAGCCCTTCAAATTTAAAACAAACATGTTAAAACAGGAAAACGATAAAAACGATTTGATACGTTTTGTTTCTTCTTTCACGCAATTAGTTTCTTGCAGTAATTGGTATTATAAGGTCGCGTCAGTGTATCATGAGCAATATGGGAAAAAGTAGGACATATTAAAACTTAAGTATCAAAGCCAAGGTATTGAAGAAAATAAAGACCCAAGTGCGAGTGATGACAACGTACAAGACCAAGAGCTTGTTGTATTATGGAAGCATGAACAACAAATTCTACAATTAAGTCGATCAACAATGTTTTTGATGGTTGAAACACGATGCAAAAAACAAAAAATTCAGGCGAAAATAACTTAATTTTTTGAGAAAAAACAATGAACTACTTTTTTATGAGCATTTGATTGTTTTAAGATTTTTTGCATTGCTAATAAAGCCATTTCACTATAGAAAACCATCGGTTCCATTTGTTTTTTTTTGTTATATTCAATATAGTGAACAAATCGATATAGTGTACAGGCTGTGCCTTAATTAGTTCACTATATCGCGAGTCTACTGTATCCTCATACATACTCAACTTAGAGGTCGTCCTCACCTGTTGTCTGTTAGAATTTTGGTAAATCTTTTTTAAAAAATTCCACAAGGTTTTCCTCATTGAATCTTCATGAATTCAACACATTATAGACTAAGGTCCGTGTCAGACAAGTAAGATTTTAACAATTTGGGAATTATTTGAGGGTGAAGTACAATTGTGTTTTTTAGGCAATGTTTCAAACAATATAACTAAGATTAAAAAGATATGCATTTAGAACCATTACATTATTATGCCATGCAATCTTGAAACAGGGTATATAATGGCCCTATGCGATTTATTGTCCAAAAAATATCGCGATATCTTCAGCTCGCGGGAATAAAACATGAGTTTTTATTGCCGATAATCAAACGTTGCGCCACCTCTTTTGCATATCCCCACCGTAACAAACAAATGGTGGAAATAAATTTTGCTTGCGCAAGGCAAAAATCCAGTAAACTTCAAGCTGAAATGATTTAATAAGTCCATTAAGGGCTTAACCAAACATTGAAACAACCTAAAAAACACTATTGGAATGAAAAATCTATAAAATACGCAATTATTTAGTTACTGTTTTGATTTTTTTTGGACCGAAAGAAACAAAATTTTGTTACAAACTAATTTCTAGTATTTTTCGAAAATAATGACTTTGAAAAGAAAAATAGGTGATAGGTTCATCTGCACTGTGCCGTAGCGCCAGCGATCCTATGGGGAAGGGGGGTTTTGAATGTATAAATGTAATCAAAAATTGTATTCAAAGATTTTCGAACAAGTTTATTAATAACGCACACTATTATTTCACTCATGGGGGGGTTTAACCCCTAAACTCCCTCCAGCGCTCCGCGCCTGTTGGTGTATACAGTTTCAATAAAAATGCGCCTCTTTAAGCTACATATATTACTTAGGTGATATGTTAGGTGCTTAAGCTTTAAGGTTCCAATAAAAATGCAACTCTTGAAGCTACACATATCCCACAGTAAAAATATTTTCTACCTGAGGATACTAAAAACTTAACCTTAACAAATATTAAAATGCACTAGTATTTATATAGCTCTGTTCCCTTATTTGCTTGAGCGCACTAGTCGGATTTTAAAAGGCCATTTTTCTGTTTGATACCCAAATATTTGTGAGGATAAAACTTGAGCATTTTCAGATTTGGGTTAAATTTTATTTTAGGTTTCTTTTTCTCCCCAGTGGCGTAGTTGAATTTCGTTTATGTCAGTCTTGGGATGCCCTTTATTTTGATAGAATATAGTATTGTAAAACTAAAATTTCAAAAAATATTTCCTGTATGGTGTCTCCATTTAAAAATGCAACTGCTGGCAAAGCATTCGTTTTGCATGAGTGGATTTTGCAATGATACAATGAGACCCGATTGCTGCCGAACGGCGGGAGCAACTTTGTCAAGTTTTGGTAAAAGAGCGCGATATCTAGTTGCATTTTGAAATGGAGCCACTGTACGAACAGTTGGTTTTCGATATTTTATGGTTTGCAAAAGCAGGCGTAAAATTTCGGGCGCGGATTTACGCGGGGGGAACCCCCCCCCACCCCGTAATTAAAAATATATTTAGTTTGGACAGTCAACATACACCTACTGGTTAGTCTCTCGGACAATTCGCCGACGTCGACTCGCCGTGGCGGATTCGCCGCCGACTCGATTTGCCGCCATGATAACTCGCCGCGATTTTATATTTGACAGGTCTATAGAGATCCGGTGACAATGCAATTTTTTATTTTTTAACAGAAAAAATTCAAAATGGTGAATCCAAATTAACTAAGTTTTTATTTATAAACCGATTTGTCTGAAATTTGAAACAATAGTATATATGTAATACATTTCTTTGATATAAACCCAAAAAAATTTAACTTGGCGCTCCAGAATGGTGGAATTTTCCATTTATAAACCGGTATATAGCAAATTTAGAACTTAAGGTTTTTATTAATTTATTTAAGTATAACATAACATGTAAAAATGTGATTGCAGTTTAAAGTCGCTAGTTATAATTTTTATGAAAGGTATTTCGTGGGTTATGGGATAAGGCAAAGAAAAAACTCCTAGTATTCTTTGGGACGTTTCGTCTATAATCTAGACTTTTTCAACCCTAGAATAGAACACATGAAATAAAAACTATGATCAAAAACCGAACCCCCATTTAAATATATAACCTTAAATTATAAAATTAAGGAAATTAAATCAAAACCAAAAATTTTTCAGAATTTTTTTAGAGTTTTGCCATAAGACACACTCGTCCTCTCAACAAACATTATGTATATATATATATATATATATATATATATATATATATATATATATATATATATATTATTATTTTTATATTAAACAACAACCAATTATATTATTTAAAATATTTTAAAAATGTAAAATTTTTTTCCTAGTTTTATTCAATTTGTTTACAGGTTTATAATTATTTTTTTTTTGTTGTAAGGTTATGTGGTCACAACGTATAAGATTGGTTCGTTGTGAGTAGGTGATTCGCACATTGTTGGATGCGTTCACCATTCAAACATAAACAGTATAACCATTCAAATTTGATCAGAATGTTATAAAAGACAGAAATAAAAATTAAAACTTTGTACATTAAAAATTAAGTAAAAGACGTAAATGTATCTCACGACAGCACATCCCATTAGACAATGTCTAAAAAGAAGTTTTTGTTAAAATCTAAATAATTTTTTGAAATAGATAAAACACAAAATAAAAAACCTTATAAAAAGACTTTTGCATCATTAACAAGTGAATTCTGACGTAAGTAAAAAAAAATTTTTTACTGTGATTTAATTTCCTTAATTTTATAAATTAAGGTTATATATTTAAATGGGGGTTCGGTTTTTGATCATAGTTTTTATTTCATGTGTTCTATTCTAGGGTTGAAAAAGTCTAGATTATAGACGAAACGTCCCAAAGAATACTAGGAGCTCTTTCTTTGCCTTATCCCATAACCCACGAAATACCTTTCATTATGATCCAGGGATACGAACAGCAAACTAGTTATAATTTTTGAATTAAACTGAAAATAAAAATCAAAATATTGGATGTAAAATGGCAGAACAACAATGGCGGACTTTTTCATTTAAAAATCGATAGGTCTTAGAGGTTGCTGATTGTGATTTTTGGCAAAATGGTGGACTTTTTCATTTATGAACAGACATGTATTATTTTTAAGTTTGCGGAGTATAAGGTCGCTAATTATAATTTTTTAATTAAATTCCTTTTATTAACCGATATGTATTAAATTTGGTACTCTGAAGTGTTAAAGGTTGCTAATTACACTGGTCTACAGAAAGAGAAAAATTCTTGAGCCCTGGCATTATTTCCTCTGATTCTTATGTAACGTGACGCCCTGAATCCAAATATAGCTTGCGTTTTCTTCGACCACCCACCATTTTTGGGGGAGCAGCCCTTTTATCTATTTTAATCACTCTTCGATAATAATAATTTTATCGAAATAAATTTAAATGTTTAGCAGAAGATAATTATTTTAGCTGTAAACAATAACAAATAAAAAGATCTGTACCTTCACTTGGTGCTTGCTTTCCTTTTATACCCTGAGGTACAACCCTCTCGTTTCAAAAACCAGCAGTACTCCGCCAACATGCTTTCATTCCACTTCCCTGAAAACCTCTTTTCCAACTTAGCGATGTCTTGAAACCGTTCCCCGTGTTCATACGAGACTGTTCCTAAATTTTCAGGAAAGAAGTCCAGATGCGAGTAAAGGAAGTGCACTTTAAGAGACATCCCATTGGCCTTGTACGCTAAGAGCAATTCCTCGACCTAAGCGACATAATCATCACTTTTGTGATTACCCAAAAAGTTCTTACACAGGTTTTGACTGCAAACTAAGCTCGTTTTTCTTTTTGATTCAGGTGTTCAATAAACGTCGAATCTTGTTGTCTAATCTGGGGCCCCACAAAAACACCTTCCTTGATTTTAGCCTCAGTAAGACGAGGAAATTTAGTTATCAAATATGAATGCGTCATCTGTTTTGTTCAGTGCTTTTACAATCTGTTTGATAAATCCGAGTTTGATGTGCAAAGGCGGCAAGGAAATATTATCTTCAGGACTAAAGGACCGTTACAACATTTATTACCTACACATCCCAAGTAAGATGCTGGAAGCTGAAATTTAAAAAAAATGCATATAAAACGGAAAAATCGACAATGTCCATTTACTATTTTTGTGGAAACCCCCCCCCCCAAAAAAAAGGACCTACCACCTTGCTAAAATATTAATGTTTGAGAACACTAAACGTCTCCAGTACCTCAGAAATAGTGATGTTAAGGCCAAAATAATCCTTTCCATCCCACCAAACTAACGAAAAGCAGTAAAAATAGGTAGGAATCTCCCCCAAAAATGGGGGGCGATGGGGAAAAACGGAGTTCATATTTGGATTCAGGAGGTTATTTTACATAGGAATCGGCAAGAATGGTGTCAGGGCAGATTTTCGTGCAGACCAGTGTTATTTTTAAAAAAATTAAATTTTTGGAGTTTTTCATTTAAAAACTGATATTTGTTAAATCAAAAAAAAATCATAATAGCCACCCTATCAGCGACCTTGAACACCCTAAACTTTTAAATTTAATACATGCATCGCCACCATTATGGATCCGCCATTTTAATTTTCTACACCTATCAAAATTGCAAACTGAAACAAACAGGGCGGCGAGTTGGCGCGGCGGCAAATCGGGTGAACAACGAGTTTGGCCGGCGCCGGCCGGTACGAGTTGGCCCGGAGGCAAATTAACAGCGGTGAGTAGGCGAGATTCAAAATGATACCTACATTTTCTAAGCAAATTACAGGTAAGTTTCTCTAATTGTATACCAGTTTTGTTTTAATATTTTTGTATTTTTCGGCGTTCAAAGACGGTTGGGCAATGCCAAGCTAATTTTTAACGTGGGATGGGTAAAACCGCTTTTGGTTTGGCTTTTGTCAGAACTCAACACATCTCCAATGACCCGACCATGCCGAGCTAGGTGCTTAACAGTGTTGCCGCAGCAAGTTTTATAAATGTACTGACCATTTTCTGAAAATGTACTGAATTTGTTCAAAATGTACTTTTTTGATTGGAACTAAATTTTTTACCATAATTCAATTAAAACAAGTTTTGCAAAATGCTTTAAGAAAAAATACAGCTATATTCAAATGAAAAAAATAGGAACCTAAATTCAGATTAAAATATAATAAAATAACCACAAATTAACAAAAGCGGCTCCTCTCCTAATTTTGCCAGTCTAAGTACAGAAAAACTAGCCTAAAACTAGTTTTACTGTGGTCCAAATAAAAAAAAAACCAATTAATCATGTTTAAATTGATTATATTGTCTGGTATTCAATTTCGTACTGAAAATGGGTCAATTTTTAAAATGTAGTACTTGACTACTTGCGTACTGAATGAACTTTTTTTGTACTGAATTCAGTACAATTGTACTGAAACGGCAACACTGGTGCTTAATATCATCATCATGATCATATTAAATGCCTTTAACAAGGCTCAATGCACGTTGTTTCAAGTTGTGTAACCATTCTTATAGAATTTAGATTTATATAGTTTTATACGTTGGTTGTAGGAAAAATATTAGCTCTAGCGCCACCTTTTGATAAACTAGGTAGATTCTAAGAAAGGGCTATTAAATGTTACAGGGTCAGTGCAGTCATGTCAAATATTTTTCCTTTATTTTTCAATCTGATAAAATATTTATTACAATTTGTTGTTACTAACTTAATTTCTGTTCTTTCCGTGAGAACATTTTTGCCTCCGGCCGGCCACAAGCAATTCTTCACGCCCTTGGTACAAACATAAATATTTTTTCAAAACTTTTTTCGAAATAAAATCTAATTTGACTTGATCTCAAAATTTAATTTTTTTTATTTCGCGAAAGAGTGACCCAAACTGTTTTTTTTTTCAGTTTATAGTAGGTGCAGATAGTCAAGCTCCTAATTTATGTAAAAATAAATCCAACAAAAATTAATTCAAACAAACTTTAGTTTATTCCTTCTCTATGACTACGCTACTGTGTTTATCTTATCTCTCTTTCAAAATTTATTTTATTCAATGTCAGCGTTTAAAAACTCTATTTTTCACCCTTCGGGAACAATCAAAAACAGGGTTAGAATTTAAACTGTTCGCTCGCCAGTAACTTGCAAAAGTTGTTGCAGGAAAGTTACATGTACAAGTTTCAAGCAAAAACTTTTTTGATTGAAATTTAATAAAACCTGTGTTAAACTTGCATTGCTCCATTCATATTTTAAACTATTTTATTGTTGCATGCAACCACTCTATCAATCGACAAACAAATATGTCATACCTTCATTTTTAGTCACTTGCAGTTGACAGTCAATTATACAGGATGGGGCGAGTTTGTAGAGTAATCTAATTTTGTTCACCGATTACATCGGTTTCTTGTCATGACCGATGACCAGAGGAAAATAAAAGAGAAAGCAATGACATCAGATTTCTTAACTTTGATTTTTTAGAATTATTAAAAAAACAAGCAAAAATCCTCTGTTACCAATATCGTAAGATGAGATCTATATACCGTCTCTTTAGCTCTACAAAAGTGACATATTGACCATGCAGTGTTCTGAAGAGAGTCCCTTAAGGACGAAACAGTTAACTGTGAGCACTTAATAGGTGTCCATTAGATCTTGGACCCCCGTGGGTGTACAGCTTTTTAGCTGCCCACGGAAATATACAAGAGAAACAAAATCTTTCTATACCCGCTTAGCCACGAAAAATTGTTGGATTCTTTATTCACGGGTACTAAACTTTACGTTTGTAGTATTTTTGGCTCACACTCCGCTGAACCGGCATAAAACGTCGTGAAGCCGGAAAAAATGCAATATGCATTAACCCACCCAAGGAACAAATTATTCCACGGTCATTGGTACTGTTTTTCGTTCATGGTAGTTTCTTTTGTATTTGGTAGATGACGCCAATTATATGAAAAGCATACGGTATCCCAGGTAATATATTTCATTTCTCTTACCAATATCGTAAAATGAGATTTATATAACGTCTCTTTAGCTTTACAAAAGTGTCACATTGACCATGCAGTAAAGTTGAAGAATCCCTTAAGGACGAAACAGTTAACTGTCAACACTTAATATAGGTGTTCATTAGATCTTGGACCCACGTGGGTGTACAGCTTTCGAGCTTCTCATGGAAAAATACAAGAGAAACAAAATCTTTTTATACCGGCTTCGCGATAAAAAATTGTTGTTTTCTTTCACGTATACCTACTTAACTTTCCGTTTCAAAAAAATTAAAAAAATATCCTAGCTGAACAAAACACAGTTGTTTTTGTTGTTGTCGGTGAGTATCGATGCCATCAATTAGTGACTTGGTAAAATTCATCAGATAAATACGAATCCAATGGATTTTAACGAATAGGGTGTTTGACAGTAGTAAAAATAAATATATATTTATTTTTAGATATCTCTTTAGGTCTTGGGAATGCTAAAAACAAACTTTTTTGTTTAATTTTTTCTCAAATTCATAGTTCTTTTAATTAAATAAATTCATTGAATTAAAACAATTAGCCACGTGATTCAAAACAGGCGGTCTACCAATCAGCTGCGAGTGACGTCACAAAACAGTAAACGCCTCGAACGAACCTATTTTCTTATGGATGGTAATGTTTGCTTTGGTTTAAAGTGCGAATTATCGTCCTAAATTAGATTTTATTTTGTGTTTTGCTTATAAAAAACATTTTCAATGGAAAACGGATTTTCCAAAGCCGATAGCTCCAACTTGCCAATGCTGAATTCCTTTATGGTGGCAGGCTTCTTTGCCAACAAGAGTGATTTTTGTTCTGCGGAATTTAGAAACGTTAAAATGTTGATGTAAGTATTCGATGAGTTGTTTTGTATGTAACTGAAAGTTTTTTACGATATTCTTCGCCTACTTTTACTTATTTAGATTTTGAGGTTAGGTTATATGTTTTGCTTTTTTGTTTAATATGCCACTTAAATTCAATTAAATACCCAATCATTATTATTTTAAGCATTAAGAAACAATCAAAAATTGCTTTTACTATACATTATACATACATTAATAATAATACATTTTGTTTCAAAGAATTCTTATGACCCTTCATAACAAATATGCACTGCCTAGTCTTGCATATGCACTGCTCAGTCTTACATTTAGCCTGCATGTGCACTGCCTATTCCTGCATTTAGAGGTACTCCCTAGTCCTGCCTAATAACTGCCTAGCACCGCCTAAAAATTTGTACACCTTTCTGCCTATTATAGTTGTTTACCCTTGTAATAAACATAACCTCAAAAATATCATCATCATTTACAAAATAGTTATATATATTATAGACAACGTGAGAAAAATTAATAGAAACAATTTAGTTATACTCGCAACAAAGTGATCTTCACAAATGTAAAGTGAAGATGTATTAGATAAGACCCTTGGGTCTTTTCGAGCAAGTTCTAGCAACTTTTTCCGTTCTTTTACTGCTGTAGGCACATGAATAAATACTTTTTCAGGGGTTTTTATGCTAGTATTCGAACACTGAGGCAATACACACCACTTATAGGACATTTTTTTATATAAAAAACAGTAAAAACACAGACCAAAAACAAATAAACACTTGAATGTCGTGTATCTGTCTGCGAGTTTACTGCGCTGTGACGTCATTGCAACGCCATGCTAGAAATGAGCGTTTTAGCGGCAAATTCGAGATTAGAAAACTTGATTTTAAATGTAGTTATGATAAAATATACTAAATTTTAATAATTTTGCGTAGCAAATTAGGGATCTATGTATGTATGTATTAAACTCTTTTCTAAAATTTGTCATTGTCATCAAATACCCTATTGCATTGAATAAATTTAAGAACTTGACTGTTGTCATGAATGTGGTCGTCGATGACTTTACTATTCTATCTGTTATAGTCGCGGCTCGTGAAAGTAAAACGGGTGTGTTTTCATTTAAGCATCGTGGCGTTCTACTCGTAGAGCATGGTACATCAGTTAAAAGGGAAAAAACCGCATAAGTAATGACAAAACGTTTAATATTCAATGCCATGTTTTATCAAAAAGTTATAACCAAAAAAACAAGTAAACTTTGATGCTTTGTTTCTCGACAACTATCTATACAATATACAACATAGCATGCCTAAGTGCTATAGGATTCATGGGAAATTATTACTGTATGTAAGATAAGAACACCTGCATGTACATAAAATATATAGTAAGTAAGAAAAAAAGATAGAAGTTTACACGTGGTTATACCTGTCCTCTGTGCGCTCCGGTAAAGTAGAGGAAGGAAATTTATGACACCGATTGTTTCCCCTAGCGCGGAGATCTTTTCTTTCGACAGTTTGTAAAGAAAATCGATCAAGGGTAGTACATAAAATATCGGAAATTTAGAGGATAACTACGTAACGTATAATCCTTTTTTTTTCAAGCTTTTTCTTTTTTATAATATTTGTGCCGTGTCTACAACAAACTAACATTTATGGTTTCCCCAGCAAAACAAATACTCTGCCAATCTATGGGCACCTAAGCTCACACTAGGTACTATAGTTATAGTGTGAGCTAATATAATCAAAAACTGAAATATATTTTATTCAACTCCAGACTCAATTACCTTTCGTTTGATACCACACAAGCCATGTTTTGACTTAAACTCAATTTTTTTAAATCTACCCCCACCCTTTAAAAAAAAACTAAAATGTATTTTGTTTAATTCCAGACTTAATTACCTTTCGTTTGATATTACACACGCCATATTTTCACATAAACTCTAATTTTTGGAATCTACCCCCACCATTTTATTTGGCTTGCGTGCGGTGGATTTTGTTCATTTTTAAATGGGACCATCACGGCCCAAGACCCAACTTAGGTACCAAATTTCATTAAAATCGGAAAAGCGGTTTTTGAGTTATGCGGGTTGGTCGTTACAGACAGACATACAGACAGACAGACAGACAGACAGACATACAGACAGACAGACAGACAGCAAGACAAAAAAGTTTCAAAATCATCTGAAACGCAAAGATATATAAAATTTTTTGAAATCGGAGCAACTTTTTTTTTCTCGAAAAAATTAGGATCACCATAGCTCACACTACTTATATAGTAGTAGTGTGAGCTAATAAGAGAGGGGTCTGTTTTAAAAGAAAATTCTCATATTGATTTAAGAACTACTACTACTGTGTCGGTTTAGAACGTTTTTCTACGTTGTCCGACGCCTATTCTCCACCTCCTGACAATCATCATCTGTCAGATTTTTTTGATTCATTGATCTTTGGATTGACTGTTGCCATTCTAGTTTAGGACGCCCTTTTTTTCTGCGCCCTATTGGTTGCCATTCTAGGACCTGCTTTGGTAATCTTTCGTCGTTCATCCGTTGTACATGGCCGTACCAAATCAGTTGTCTTCTAGTGATGTCATCCGTTATGCTTCCCTCAATTCCCATTCTTTCTTTTATGATCTCATTTCTTATGTGATCTATTCTAGATATTCTCATTGATCTTCTTATTGCATCCATTTCTACACTTTCCATTTTTGTTTTGTATTTTTCTGTTACGCGACAAGTCTCTATTCCATACAACAGCGTGCTTTTGACCATTGTCTCATATATGTTAAATTTTACATTCTTTTTATCTCTCTGCTCCATAAAATACTGTTAAGACATCCAATAACTTTTTTTGCTTTTACTATTCTTTTTTCCAATTCTTTACAGTCTGTACCTGTCTTATCAAATGTGACACCCAAGTATACATACTCATTGCTTGGAGATATTGTTTGTCCATTTTCTAGTACTAACTCACTGGATTCGTTTCCAATACATAAGTACTGTGTCTTGTCCACGTTCACTGTTAATCCCCACTTTTGGTATTCTTCTGTTAACTTTCTCATCATATACTCCATGTCTTCTTTATCATTAGCCACAATTACTTGGTCGTCAGCAAACTGTAGTGTGTATATGGTAAATCGGTCGTTAAGTTGTATTCCCATGCCGTACACTTTACGTTTCCAGTTTTTTAGAGCTACTGCGATATATATTTTAAAAAGAGTTGGAGAGATACAACATCCCTGTCTTAAGCCTTTTGTTACCAGGAATTCTTTTGAAAGTCGATTTCCAATTTTAATTTTAGATTTTGAGACTTTGTATAGTTCTTTTATCGCTTTTATGTATGTATGATTGATATTAGTTTGCTCTAACACTGTCCATAATTTTTCTACTGTCCATCGTGATTTAAGAACTACCTAACGAAATTAATTCTCAAAACTACCACTCATGATAGGTCACCCAAAATCCCAGTCCAGGCATTAAGTTTTTAGGATACTGGGCCCGTTCTGTGGTATGCAAATGTTTATCTTTCCGTGACCAGTAACGAACAACGAAAGAATTGTGACGGGCATGAATTGAAAACAAACTTTCGTCTGTAAAACAAATATTTTTAATAACATTTTCATCCGGATTCGCTTTTTCAATCATGGTTTCACAAAACACACAAAGGGTGAAACATCATCGCCCACATCATTGGCCATTGCGTTACTGGAACAGGGAGGCAAAGCTTCTGCTGTGGCACAAATCATAGTTTCGCGCCATTCCTTTTCCTCTCCCATTTTACAAACAGGAGCTGCCTCTCCACCACTGCATTTATGGCAAAAATTGACACATCCTGTTCGTTCTGAATGAGTCACTATTTTTTGGACCGTGCTACAGCTTGGAATATCCCTTCTCTCAAACGCGACAAAAAATAAATTTGCCCAATCTTGACACCTATTTCTCCCGAAATACCATTGAATGCTATGTCAGATCAGGGACGAAATTATAACAGTGCTGTGAAATGTTTAAAAAGTAAGAGTAAATTAATACATTATAATCTCAAATGTGAAAGATTAGTGGTCTGTTAAAACTCTTATTTTTTCCATCTTCTGAATGAGACAATAATTTCTTATTTGGTGTACTTAAAAAAATGTAAAAATGTGCCTCTCATACGTCTGTTAAAAAATATGGTCGAAAAAAGAATTCCAAAGCGCCGCCGTATATTATACAAAAAACACTTTAAGATTATTTTCTTCTTACCAAAGGGCGACAAATAAAGAATACGAACAAAGATAAAAAGCAAAAAGGTGGTTTATATGCACTAGGCCAGTAAATTTTTTATTTTGACTTCAAATATCCCAACTTTGTAATCTTCATTTTTAACGTGTTAAGATATCATGGACAGATAGAATAAGAAATAAAACTAGTAAATCGTAGAAAACAATTCCTAGAAGTCCTAAAATTCCCCCACAGATTTTTTGTATACAATCAAATCAAATAGTATCGTTTCAAAACAAAACTGCTTTCCTATTCACCAAAACAATATCCTCTTTAAAAAAAATAATTTTTTTTCTTGGAACATTACTTTTACTAAGGGCAAACCATCTTTCATGATAAAATAATATATAAAATAAGTTTCTGGGCGAATCCTCAATAGGGGGATATTAGTAACTCTTATACTACCCGGGAGTTTCGGCCTTGTTGGGCACTCTTCGGTACGAGCGTAACCAGTGTTAAGGGTGATGATGATGGTGATGATGATGTCTGAAAAAGGAAATATGAAATGTGGGCATATTTTTTCTTTTGGTCTTTTGAGTATGTCCTCGCAATATCCCTTTCAATATTATTATTTGTTTCGTTTCAAGAAAATAATATTGATCAATTCCTAGAAAAATACTCTGCCAATCTATAGGCACCTAAGCTTACACCATAGTGTACGTGTGAGCTAATAGAACTAAAAACTGAAATATATTTTATTCAACTCCAGACTTAATTACCTTTCGTTTGATACCACACAAGCCATGTTTTGACTTAAACTCTAATTTTTAAAATCTACCCCCACCCTTTTTTTAAATCTAAAATGTATTTTGTTTAACTCCAGACTCATTTACCTTTTGTTTGATATCACACACGCCATATTTTCAGTTAAACTCTAATTTTTGACATCTACCCCCATCCTTTTTTTTTAAATAACTTAAAATTTACTTTGTTTAACTCCAGACTTAATTACTTTTCGTTCGATATCACACACGCCATATTTACCCTTTTATGTGGCTTGCGTTCGGTGGATTTTGTTCATTTTTAAATGGGACCACTACGGCGCAAGACCCAGCCTAGGTACCAAATTTCATTTAAATCGGACAAGCGGTTTTTGAGTTATGCGGGTTGGTCGTTACAGACAGACATACAGACAGTCAGACAGACAGACTGACATCTGAAACGCAAAGATATATAAAAATTTTCGAAATCGGAGCAACTTTTTTTTTCTTGAAAAAATTAGGATCACCATAGCTCACACTACTATAGTATAGTAATACTCTAATAAATAAATAAGTGAAAATGTTGGAAATAAGAATTTTTGTTCTCTGCCCTAACAGTTATAAGAAATATAAGATGTGGTGCTCATATTAAAGACATCTAACGACAAATTGACGCTAAGACGAGACAAATCGATGTTAAGATGAGACAAATTGATGTTAAGACGAGATAAATCAAAATTGAAACGAGCCAAATTGACGGTAAGAGGAGAAACATTGACTACAAGATGAGACGAGACAAATCGACGTTGAAACGAGACTAATCGATATCACGACAGGACAAATCAACTTTAAGAAGAGATAAATCGAAGTCCATACGAGACAAATCGACGTTAGGATGAGACAAAACAATGCCAACACGCGACTAGTCGTCAAGAGGAGACAAATAAACGTTAAGACGATAAAAATCGATCTCATCTCATCGTTGAGAAGAGACAAATCGACGCCGAGACGAGACAAATCGAGGTTCAGACGAGACAAATCGATTACATGATGAGACAAATCGACGTTAAGAAGAGGTAAATCGATGCCGAGATGAGACAAATCGACGTTGATTCAAGACCAGTCAATGTCAACACCAGTTAATGGACATCCAGACAAGACAAATAGACGTTAAGACGAGGCAATATCACGTCGAGATGAGGAGATATGTCTCTAGGCTCTAACCCAAAGCTTTTTGATTGGGCTAATTTAAAAAGATATAAAGAAAGGAATGATGGCTTTGCGCGTTCGTTGTGTAATCATACAGAATAAGCGAGTGAAGTAGCTAGATGGCTCGAGGCGTCCGGTACACTTTGAAAAACCGGACGACTGAAACTAGTGGCTAGCAAGGCCGAAGAGAAAAAAATAAAAAAATAAAAAATCGGAGTAATTTTAAAACACGAACATGTGTGAAAAGTCATTCTTCGCGGCGGCTTTTGAAACATCCTTTAAGACACTGCTACCTACGTATATTAAAATATGAATCTGCCCTTTTATTTTTGATCGTTTTATATTTATTTTATAAAGACCGGGTGCCGCGGCTCTGATGCTAATAATTTTATATATGTACTCCAACAGCTGGGTTAATAAAAATTTTTTGCAGGATTAACCGAGGTGCTTATTAAGGTTTTTGTAGCCCCGTTCATTTTAAATACCCAATCAAAAGCCTTTTTAACCAAATATTTGATTATATAAGCTTAAAAAACTAATCAGCTTTGTAAGTGGTACACGGAAAAAGAACTATATCAAATCAAAGCAACACGTTTTGCTTCTTCTTTACATAATGAAGTTTTGCATTTCTTTTGATTTAGTATTAACAAATCTCACTAATTGCAATGATTACCTATATAGTCAAAGCTAATTGTTATATTAAGTAATGATATTCAAACCTATTACAATAAACTTATAACACAACCTTAAACCATTATAGACTACCTGTTATACTTATACTGTACATACCAAAGGTTAAAACCAACTTGTATTTGTACTATATTCAGTCGGAACGTGAGAGGATAATGTTTAAATGTAAAGTGCACTCTATGTTCTCTGCACTCTAGGTAGTTTTAGTTTTTAGTTAGATTTCAGTTATGTAAATAATATATCAAATATTTGAAAACGAGATAATAATGTTTTAAGTCCGGTAAAATACTTGTTTTGATTTGAGAAACTGAATGTGTTATTTTTCTTAAATCAAGAAATCTAGCTTTCTAGTTGAGTAAATAATCGTTATTATTCAAGAGGAACGAAGCTAGGAATGTCTTAAAAGTCTAAAATGGAATGACTCCAGTTATCGTTATCTCCATTTGAAAGATTTATGCTGCCCGCTCAAGAAAATTAGTATTCCTTCAATATAGTTTTTTTAGTTTGAGTAATTCTCTGTTAAATTTTAAGATTAGTTTTTCTTGAGGTAATCAAGAAAATTTTTCACTTGAGTTAAACAACAGTTTTTGTGAGTCTCTTTTCAAAACTAGATATCAATCCCTATTTCTATTTTTGAGCTTTTTTCGTTTTTTATTGAGGAGTTAATAAATGATATTCTTGAAAAAGTTTTAAGATTAATTTACAATTTTTACCCACTATTCTCCATTTCAAGGGTTGTTATTTGTCTTCTGGATTAGTTAGTCTTCCTTTTGGATGCGGTAAAGTGGACAATACCGAAAACTGATAGATGCCAGATTGAAATTTTTATCAAAATTACGCCATCCGTCTTCATATACCTAACAGACTCTAACTTAAGACAGAAAGAGTTTCCATTCCCACCTTCATCGTTCTTCTTCTTCAAGTGATTAACCAGAGCCACCTTCTCATTACAATATAATTCATCTCTTTCCGCCAATAACTATCTTCTGTTTGCATTTGCATTTTGAATTATTCTTCATTCGCTTTTGTAAGGGTCTATGATTCGCAGCCATGTGTAACGACCGGCCTAATTATTGTACTGTAGATTTTTTTTTAGAACCTTTAACTTATATAGATATCTGATCTAAGGGTCACAGTTATATTAATCCAAAGGGAAAAAGCGCCAGACCAGAATTGTGGAGAGAAATATTTCCAAAGCCGATTGAAAGTTATGAAGAGTTTTACCCGTTGTTTTAGCAAACCCAAATTTCTCCGGCCAAGTGGTTTGATAAATAAAAGGCTTATCGGTTGATATAAACTAAAAACGTAACATGCAGTAGGTATATTGTCGTTACCGTTGTGTAGAAAAGCCAGACAGAGGTTGAATGTTGATTACCTACACGGGAGACCGTCCTGTTTGTGAAGTCGTTTAATCCTAGAGCCTTTTTGTGGTTTCGGTAAACAGACAGACTATCATAGACTAATCCACCCCTAATTTGACATGCCACAACAAGTCTCAATTATGAACGCAATCATTTTGGAAACATTTGGAATAACAATTTGTCTAGTTAGATTTTTTCATTTGGGATGAATTGTTATAACCCGGAATGTAGACATAGTTTTTTTCAGAGAACTTAATTTAAAAGACAATATTTTAAAGGGTATCTAAAGTTCTTTGAGTATAAGCAGATAGAATAAAAATATACCCCATATTTGCACGTAGAAAGAAGAAAATACAAAAAATCGGTGGAAAACGTCAGGAAAATATCGTATATATTGAATATAGATCCGGGAGATTGTTAAATTTTTCACTATATTGAAGAGATCAAAATATAAAATGTCAGGAAATATTTCCGATAAAAATGTACTTGGCAGCATCGCTGTTAAATGGACTAGCATGCACGGAGTTAAATCAAGCAAAAAAAGAAACACTTTGCCATAATTTAAGTTGTAGTTTTAGTTTATCAAACCGTGAGAGACGCACATAAAAATTGAAACCAGTATTTACTAAGATGGTTTAGGGTTTAAGTTTAAAGTTTAGGTTTAGGTTTAACTTTTAGTTTATCTTTTGTGAAACGTTTTAACTGAATTTGTTTCAAACTTAATAAAAGTTAATGGAATTTTGGACTAATTATAACGACATAGGTTATATCGCAATGGAAAAAAACCGGTTTAAATAAGAATCTGCAAGGATTTCGTAAAAAAAATGGAAAAAACGGAAAAGAAATGGTTTAAACTATAGGTTTAAGTTTGTAGGGAACGAGGTTTAAGTGAAAATGCAGCGATATTTAAGTGAATTACTTACATTTTTTAATTTACACTTACTTCCCAAACTTGACATTGTCGGAAAATGTGTTCTAATTTTGTAATTTTTATTATATAACTTGCACAAACAAAGCGAAACTGAAAAATAAATTTGTAAATTTATTAAAATGACGTAAAAGTGACTTGACTGACACTTGCTGGACTAAGTACTGGGATTGTCATCTGCTGTCATCTCGGTGCACGTACATCTTAAATATATCTGTATGGCTAGAGCGTATTAAAACCATTAATGGAAAATGACTGCTACAATAAATAAATAAATAAATAAATAAAAACATTTTTTATTATATTAATTTAAAGATTATTTGCAAATAAACAAATCGCGTGTGAGTTTATTTGGATTTTAATCTGAAGATCGTTTTTTTCACTTTCCTCGTCAAGGCAAATATCGTTTAAAAGCTACATGCTAAAATATAAAAGAGATATGAGAATTTAGTACTAAACGGTTTATCCAGCCTTGTGTACATTGCCCTAAAAAACTCGCTCTAATAGTTAATTGAAGCTAAAAATCGTATAAAATTTTGTCATATCGTTCCTAAATATGATCAAATTTTACATTTTTAACAAATAAATTAACAAAAACGTGATTGTTTTCAAGTTACAATGAGATAAACCACCCCCCGGAGGTAGTTTAAAATTTAGGACGATTTTTAGTCTGAATCCCATGACCTAGGGGTTTAAAGTGACGTAGTAGCCTAAATTAGACAGTTACAGTAGAAAAATCAGTTTTCCATGTTTTCTTCTTTTTTCCGGTCTATATGGTCCATTTCAAGAATAAATCGTCTTAAATTTCAATTTTTAGGACATTTTATCGTCCATACAGGTAAAAATACCAAATCAATTGCGGCCTGTTTCGGCAAAAAATCAATTTTTCCAAACCAATGCACATTTAAATTTTAAACCTAAACCCTAAACTTAAACCAAAACCTAGACTAAAACTTACGCCTTAGTAAATACTGGTGTGAAAGTCTGTATCAGTTACTTTAGTTTACGGAACACCAAATTTTTAATGTGCTACGTGGTTTGTCTAATTCGACCGATAGAATATTCAAATTTATTCTTCTCCTAAGTCAGATGTATGCAAGGGTGTTCGGGATCTAAAACACACTTTAAGACCGTTTTATGACGGAATTTAAGGTCCACTTTGTTGAGCTTTGTTTAAGGACTATTTTACGATTTAAGTTTTAGGAATCCACTTTGTAGAAATGTTAAGTACAAGCTTTTAGTATTTGCGATTTTACTGAACTGTATCTACATCAACATAAGAATTTTGTTATTTGTTTTGTTCTAAAATAAGTAAAAAAAAATTCGATTTAAACCAAAAAAAGTAATAAAGTGCGTTTTTGATATAAAGAAGCTGTGATTTTTTCGACCGTATTGTTATAAAAATCATCACATTTTATATCGTGCTTAACTATACATACTTTTAAACGTTGGGTATACAGCAGCAAAAATTCCGTTTTTTTTTCGGGGCTTAAAATACAACAATAAAAGTAAAAAAATCCAAACGGGCCGACATTCTTGCTAATTACATACACATATGCAAATGTACGTTATTTTTGCTGAATTACAATTGGACTGAATAATGTTGAGGGGGGATATATTCCCTGTTATTTTTTGTTAACATCATAAGTTTAGAAAAGCTCGTAGAGGCTTCCTTACGGACGCGCCGTAATATTTAACTGGGTGGGTATGGCGTGGAGTTAAGACAAAATATACTACCAAAAACAGCATCTGACTAAGACAGCTCTGCATGATATAATAAAGTAAGACCTTCGCGAACAGCAGTTGGAATATTATAGTATAACTATCCCGAGGTTAAAGAAATTATTTAGAAATGTGGCCCGAATTTGGCATTAAAAAAAACAGAAGAAAAAATAGGTAAAAGAACTAAAAAAACACACCTACTAAGTCGCTAGGTCATCGAGAAGTAGTTAAAAACTTTGTCGCATAAAATTAGGGATGCAATAGCACACTCGTAGCCTGTTTCTTCTAGTTAGAGCAAAACATTTGAAAAAACTCTCCGTTTTGGATCTAGAAGCAAATATAAATAGAAATAAATATATTACTTTTTGGGAACAGAATCCCAATATCCCTGTTGCCAACTCGAAATGTCGACAGGGACGGAGAAAATACCCCACCCCCAAAAAAACTGTTTTTTTTTTTCAGTTTTATTAAATTTTTTTGAAAACTACCGTTTTTAGCGAAAAAACAGTTTTTTGTGGAGAACAGAATTCCCTTTTCAACGATATATGGGTCAATAAGGTTAGGAAAAGCAAGTAGCTGTTTAGTGGCGTTTGTAAATTGGGATTATTTCGAAAAAACATGTTTATTATAAGTTTTATAAAATTTTCTTAAAAACTACACTTCTGGGAAAAAAAGATGTATTATACTTTATTGTAGAAAATATTATTTCCTTTTAAATGCTGTAATATAATGTGGGGTTTATCTCACAGAAAAGTCTCCAGGGGCGAACTTATAAAAATAAATTGTCAAAAATAAACAAAATAATCAGTTTTTGTTACATATTTTGTTTTTTTGAAACAAAAATAGCTTCTTGGGAAAAAAAATTTTTAAACTTATTCTATACTATAGACTTTCGTTTCTAAGAAAATTTTACAAATTTTTTTTTTTTTTTTAATTTTTGAGAGTGACCCTAATATACGGACGTTTCTCGAGAATTAGCCATATTCATTTAAAAACAAATTTCATTATCTACCTAGTTTGGAAGACATTTTGTTATAAGAAGCTTAGTTATTAAGAAAAGTAAATAAAACCTGTAAAAAAAATTGATTAGTTTGGTGATTTTAAATATTTACTTTAAAATAAGGACACCACTGGAGCGGTAACTATGAAATAACTTTCACTTTGTTATACATCGTTTGGAGGGAAATTTTGTTGTCTATGACGAAATACGGAATACATTTTTAAATCGTGTAAAAAACATGTTTTTTTTAATGATTTTTTTTAAATCACCCCCATTTACTGGCGTCGCTCAAGAGTTTATTATATTTGAAACCCCACCGAATTTTACATTGTTGAAAAGGGAATTTTACTGTCTACAAAAAAGTGTAGTACATATTTTTTCATATTACGCCTAGTTTCTGAGAAAATTAGATAAAACGTGTAACTAAAATGGTTTATTTTTTGTTTTGTTTTTTTTAAATTGATTTTATTTATGTATGAACCTAAATTTGTAATTATGAAACCAATCCAATCATGTTATCCATCATTTTAAAGGAACTTGACTATAACCAGCTTTCCTGTAGACATTAGTTTTAAAAAAAATCGAATAAATCTTATGTAAAACATGGGTATTTTTTCAACTTTTTTAAATTACTTCAATTAACGGACGCCGCTGGACAGTTTGTTATTAGTCTAAATCCATTGAGTTATAACTTGTTAAAAAGAGAATTTTATTGTCTACAAATAAATAATTTTTCTCTTAGAAGCTTAGTTTTTAAGAAAACTTGAAAAAACCTCAAACTTTCAGATTTTGGGAAAAGGGGGGGGGGTGTTTTTGCAGCCATTCAAAAAAACCAAGATGGTATTATTTTTTCGTTATATAAATATATATTTTCAATGTACACCTGTGTCAAATTGGGCTTTACAGCGGCAATTTAAAGTTTCGCCGCCATGTTGACCGCCATCTTGAATTTTGAGGTGAAACAGGGACATTCGGATTCAACGGAGTCGAAATAGGGGGAATTGATCATTTCCAAAAAGTAATATAAAATGCTTCTAGAAAGTGGATTTTTCGAAATCTTGCCGTAACTATTTAGGAAAACTTTAAAAAATTGGCTTTGCCATGTAGACAAAAAGGTCAAACTTATAAGATAAAGTAAGTTTCTGATAAAACTTTATATTTCGAACGCCAGTAGTAACTCACGAGCTTTCTTTTCTAATATATTTCTTTCAAAACTAGTCAATAAAATTAAAAACATATGAGAAACACAGCAAGTTTCGATTCCCTGTTAGCCGATTGACACCCCCGGTTCAATTATTCTTGATAGAATTTCAAGAGCCTTGTTTGGGCCATCGGCCAAATCTTTCGTGACACTCACGTACTGCACACCTATATAACTAAAATATACTGCTGACCCAACTCAAAAATACCACACTATTCTTGTCAAAATAGATTTGCGGAGTTCCGGAGTGAAAACAGATAAGATTGTAACCTGGTGAGTAGAGCTTATGCAATTATAATCTTCTTCTTTTTCAAGTGGCATACAATCTCTGGTGTGACATTTTTCAGTTTCTTCTCTTGTTATGTAATATACTATACTATTCTTTCCGTTGATTATTGTCTGGTGTTCCTCTCTAATAGAGTTTTCTTTGTTTATGTTTGCTCCCGCCACACACACAACAACAACGGAATACAACTTAACGACCGATTTACCATATACACACTACAGTTTGCTGACGACCAAGTAATTGTAGCAAATGATAAAGAAGATATGGAGTATATGATGAGAAAGTTAACGGAAGAATACCAAAAGTGGGGGCTAACAGTGAAAGTGGACAAGACACAGTACTTATGTATTGGAAACGAATCAAGTGAATTAGAACTAGAGAATGGACAAACAATATCTCCATGCAATGAGAATGTATACTTGGGTGTCACATTTGATAAGACAGGAACAGACTGTAAAGAACTGGAAAAAAGAATAGTAAAAGCAAAAAAGGTTATTGGTTGTCTTAACAGTATTTTATGGAGCAGAGAGATAAAGAAGAATGTAAAATTTAACATATATGAAACAATGGGGAAAAGCACGCTTTCTTGATTTGGCACAAAAATGTCTTGCCTATTAATTTTGTTGAGAAACAAAAATTGTTTTATCATAAATTAGAACTGAATTAATCTAAGGCACTTCGTAGCTACAAAATTAAGCAAGGATTCTGATTGTTTTATATGAAGACAATTTGCTTTGTTATGAATGAAGTATACTGAAACAAAACAATTAAATAAGAAAAATAAAGTCTTATTTCAAGAATAAACGCTGCGTTGAACTAAAAAGAAATATTTTAATTAAAAACAAATTGTGTTGTAAAACAATTTATTCAAGAAAAGAACATACACACGTGGACAAAAATTTTTACCGTGCAAGTAGTTATCTAAACTTTTCCACTTGCTCGAAACTATAACTAAGTACCTAAAAATTACAAGCATATCTCTCGTTGTTTTTTGAGAAGTTAATGTATGTTGTTTTTGACTCATTTATTTTCAGTCCTCGTTGTTTATTTTTCAATTGCATTTATAATTACTGTTTTGAAATCCAGGTAATTTTTAAATTACGTCATGTCTCATCAGTAAGGATTAATCGTAACATATCCCATTTATTTTTTGGTTCAGGAAATGTCGGAACTATTTTTTTTCTTTACGTAGTACGTAGCAGTGAGAAGGGTCATCAAAAATGTGTAGTGAGAATATTTCAGATATCGCCTTAAGATAGATGGGACAAGTAATCTCCCTTTTTGCACTCCCCCTCACCTATAATATATTTCTCTTGATTTTGATTAACTTCCCTTCGTTCGCGTAAGGGTGAGGACGTCTGCCTATTGAAATGAATGACAAGTGAAAATTATAATCAGCTTCCCCAGTATTTTTGAGCTCATCTGTTTGCCAAGCCCCTCAAATCTAAATAAATCCCCCTTCACACGCTTTATGGCTTCCAGAATACAGTTCAGTGAACTACTTTGTCCAGACCTTTAATATTGTTATAGGCTTCGTTTTTTTTTCGAATCTCCAGTTTGTTTCTGAAAATACAAAACATGCTGTGTTTAACAAATTAAAATTGGCACCTCAAGATCGGGTACAGTTTAAGTAAGTCAATTTAAACAAAAAGTTTCTGGCGGCTTTTTGACCAAGCTTTTTTATTCTTAAAAGGAATTTCTAGAATGAATTACTTTATAAATGGACCCGGCAGTGATTTAAAAGATTAATTCTTTCTAATTTAAATTTTTGCGGATTACTCTCACTTTTCCCTGGAAACGTTTTCTCTGCCGTATTTTCTAATGACGCATTTTTTACCCTTTAATTAGGAACTTTAACTTCTTTCGCCCCCGCTTTCTGAGACTTTTTTTACTTAATTTATGAAAGATGGTGTTACACTTTTTACATAAAATTAGACAGAAATCTTGATAATCTTCTTATTATAATAAATCGAGAAAGAAAAGCGGAAAATTATTATTATGAGCCTTAAAAGATTGTAAGTGATTGGCTACAGAATATTGTAAATGTTTGGTTAAAGCGTATCCTTAAGGAAAGAAGCAAACTTCCGCGAAATAATTTTATGACAATCTATGGGCATAAAACTGATCAAATCAAAGCAAATGCCATTGGTGCAAAATAAAAACTGCTTTCTCAAATACGAAATTGCAAATAATGCAAGGACCTAAAACTATAAACAAGTGAAATTAAAGAAAGAAAAATAAGAAAAAAGTTTTTCTGCTTCGGCCGGGACTGGAACCCGGGATCTCTTGCTCTGTACGCAAACATTCTAAACATTGAACTACCGAAGCCATACATACATTTTCGGAAAACTTTCATCAACTGCTTTCCTATACGCCGAAGCAATAACTAGATAAAAATAAAATAAACTTATAACTTAAGGTTTAGTTATATGAACCATTACAGACAGGGGTTGTCTTTTAGGTTTTGCATATACAGCTGGATTAAAACAGTAGATAACTTTTAAAGACTTTCTTGTTTCACGAAGTATTCTTTACGAAAATTATTGTACTTTTACATGCGCCCAAACCCGTTATCAAAACTGTAATTCCACTCGTTTCTTGGAACTGTCAAAATTGCATTCTTGAAGGCGTCGACTGCTTCCTCTGGCGACTGAAATCTTTGACCACGCAGTCCATTCTTGATTTACAGAAAAGTATAGAAATTGTCGGGACTGTATGGAGGATAGTCTAACAATTCAACGTTTTGTTGGGTTAAAAATTCAATGGTTTTTTGTGCTTTGTGCGAACCTGCATTGTCTTGGACGAGGATGATTCGTCATTCGGGGTTCGTTTTTCGAAGCTCAGCGATGACTTTCCCGACTATCTTTTTCTTTTCTTCACCTAGACACACACAGACGAATGACATCTACGATTAGTCACCACTGACAATGCTGTACACGTTTTTTGAGTTTCCTGAAAGTGGTCTAGAATTTTCTGACACCAATTGACCCTAGCTACTTTCTTTTCTTCGGTTAAGAAACAAGGGCGGATCCAGAGGTGCTTCTCGGGGATAATTTATTAATAAAAGTGGTTGTAATTTCGATGATAATAACAATAGACACTTTCATGCGCCGCAAGCAAAAATTTTAAATTTTTATTAGCAAAAACCTTACTTTTCACTCATTTTTTGCATATTCAAAAAATTCTCGGGGGGGGGGGGGGCAAGTGCCCCTAGTGCCCCCCCCCCCTGGATCCGCCACTGTTAAGAAATGCGATTTTAACCGTGAAACTAATTTGCTTACCCCCAATTCTTCATGCAAAATTTTGTGAATTCAGTTCTTTGAAATCCCTCATGCTTAAAGTCGCCTTATGCGCACAGCGTCAATGTTTTCCTAGGTGACAGCAGTCTTTGGTGCGCCTGGCCTTGGATCGTCGCTAAGCATAATCCATCCGTGCTTGAATTCTCCATACCAACGAAAAACTGTCAACTGATGTGGTGCTTCATTAACGAAAACAGAAATCAACTCGGCAAGGCATTCTTGTTAAGATCATTTCCTTCAAAAGTAGCTATAAAACTATACATATAAAATTAATCTCCCAATTTTCTTCCGTCCACCCACCTTGTCACGTATAAGCCGCGCGGCGAGCATATTTGTATACAACACCCAGGATCGCCAGTCGGCTTTCGCCCGAACATCTCTGGTAAATAGCAGACGATATGGTAAAGCGCTTGGGTAACTAACACCCGTGATCGCAAAAATGTTCGTTAAAAATCAGTCTGGATTTCAGAACCACAATCTTTCTTAAGAAAGAATTCGTAAATTTCTAACATACATATATTTTATTAAAACATACTCTCCTGACCTCTTTCCCGGGATCCTAGAGAATGTGAAACCTAACCGTTGTCAATCGATCGCCAACGTAACCGAACCGTGTCAATGTAGAATAGGGCTTCATTGACACGGTTACGGCAGCGTTCGGGTTACAACCGAATCGCAATCATGGACGTCGTTTACAAATATGCGCGCGGCGACGCCATCCCAGATGCATTCATTTTGGTTTGTGCCTTGTCTGCTGTTTGGGGCGGAAGAAAATTGGGAGAGCGTTTTGCAGTTATTGGTTATCAATGACTACATATCCGAAAGTATAGTAAAGAGAAGATAACGCTTGTTTTAAGTCGAGAAAATACTTGTTTTGAAATGAGAAAATGAATGTCTTGATTGTAAAATTTTTTATAGTTTTTCTTGAATCAAGAAAATTCAGCTTTCTAGTTGAGAAAATAAAGGTTTTTATTTCATGGAAGAAATGTCTTGCTTGCAAAAGTTGAAAATAGAATGATCCCAGCCATCGCTAGCTCGACTTAAAACATTTTATGCCGGATCAAGAAAATTAGTATTTATTCAATATAGTTTATAACTTTTTAGTTTGAATAATTCTTTAATCTAAAGAATGGTTTTTTTTAAGTAAATGAATAAATTCAACAAAACTCACACACTTGATTTAAAAAACAGTTTTTTTTTAAAACTAGATATTAAGGAAAATAAATTATTGTTGGAATAAAGACGTTGCCGTTAGGTAAAAAAAACTAGCTTTGAGAGAAGACAATATTATGGAAAAAATACTATCTAGATTTGATGGAAAATAAATCTGTGTAACTGTTTGATATTAAAGAATATAGTCTTTTAATCTCAGCTTCAGAAACATTGAAAATAAGAATTAAAACACCTATAAGAAAAGATGTAGAGGAGGCTCTGGGATAAACCGAGTAAGTAAACTAAAGTTTCTATCGCGTACGCAAACACCGCTGCGAGCTATGGGAAGAAAATCAACGTTTAAAAATCGAAAGTAAATTGAAAATCAAGAGTTGTTCGTTCATGCATCGCATAGTCCAATTTGGATAGGAAGGCTGCTTGGCAAGAAAATGTTATAACGAAATGGGAACGAGAAGCAGTCGCTCGCCCGAGGGTTAAGGGACGGATTTTGGGGTTGCAGGAGGACGAAACGGGTCCCCGCAAAAAAATAAGCCATGGTTTTTTGCCATCTGTTTCTTATCCTGTTCAAATCCTTCATTTCTTTGCTTTTTTTAATGTAAAATAACAAAATTGGGAATCGCTTACGAACGCAAGCGAGATTTTAACGCTAGACAACAAAATGCTGAGTACAAAAACAAAATTCTGACGCTAAAAGTTTGAATCACGGATCACCAAATTCTATGTTGCAAAAGTATTCTGACATTGCAGGGCAGCGAGATTTTTGACCATTCAGAGAACGTCCTTAAATTAAGTAACGCAAAAATTCAGGATATTTGACTCACCCCCCTCCCCCTCTAGAGCGTTAAGTAATTTAAGTACAGGCCCTCATCACTTTATCTGAAATTATTTAAAACATTTTTGCAGCGTTGTTGGTTGATATTTTCGGTTATTTAGGTGTTTAACTGAAAATTAGTTTAATTATCCTCCCTTATTAGGTTTTGATCCTCTTGATGGTTCAGTTTTTTTTTTGAAAAATGTGGGATGACCCCATTTAGCTATGGCGAGGGTGTGAAGGCAACGTTTTTGGGGCATTACTTGGCTCGCCGCAGATTTCATATAGCCCAACCTTTACCGGAATTCTTTTTGCTCTAAAATACACTAGAGACGGATTTTAGTTTTGAAAAATGCATCCGGAGATTTTTTTTTACGTTTTTTGTGCGCGTTTAAATCAAAAACAAATGATTAACAAGAATATTACACTGTGGATAAAAAACAAGAGTTCCGATCAATTGAACAAGAATAATTCAAATTAAAACCCTTTAAACGTCATTATAAGGCAAGAATGCTCAATACAATAAACGTTATATTTACACAACGATTAATAAGGTACGGTTAAAGTTTATAAAGCTATCTGAAATTTCGATCTTTGCTTATAAAGCGCTATATAGACTATCGGCCATTGCGCGGCATTTTAAACGATGATTTGTAGTTTTGTACACGTTTTAAACAATACAATACGTACGAAGTGTACAATGATTCGCTTATATCGGGAATAGTGCTGCCGGGACACTAAATTCTGCCTACTATACATTCGCAAAAGGCAATTTCGCAAATCAATTACATTCGGTTACATCTTTGTCATGTTCCCACGCGACATATCCTTCATAGCCATCATTTTTGTCACACTTTTCGTTTTCTTATCTTTTGTTATCTTCTCTCTCTTTATCTCTGTTATTTCCTATATAATCTTTGTCGCTATCGCCTTTATGATCATCTCTTATGTTCTCATTTGTTCATGGTCGTACAAAGGTTTTTAGAACCTTTTACAGCGCAAATTTCTAAGTCAAGTACAGTTACATGATTCACATTCTCAAGCGATATTTGCTTCATGGCTATATTTTCTGCCAAACGTTCCGATTTCTCATCTGTCGTTATCTTCTCGATCTTTATCCCTGTTATTTCCTCTGTCATCTTTTGTAGTTATCTCGTTTATGATCATTTCTTTTGTCATCATTTGCTCTATAGCAATGACAGAGACCATCATTTTCTTAACGTACACATACTTTAAGAGCCGTCTCTTACACAGCTTCATGTCAATTACATTTGTTTGTATATATGTCATATTATCGCCATTGCCATCATAGTCACCTATTCTATCACCCGCATCGTTTTATCATCTATCGTTATCGCACTATATTTATCTCCATTTTTTCTTATGTCATCTTTGTTGTTATCTCTTTTATGATAATCTCTTTTGTCCTTATCTGTTTCATGAATATATGCAGAGACTATCACCTCCTTAACATACAAATACTTTTACAGCTTATTACACTGGAATTTAACAAGTCGTTTTTGTCATATTCTCAAGCCATTGTTTCATCTTAGTAATCTTTTCTGTTACCCGCTATGTTAATTTAATCATCTGTCGTTATGTTCTCTATCTGTCAGAGCCTGTAGCAGTCTCTCGCATCCACATGATATAATCAGAATTAACAAAGATCTTATATCAAATCCTAAAAGAATAAATGCAAAGATTCTTTAAGACTTAGGTGACCTGAGCAGCAAGACAACATTTCGCATTGATTTTCATACAACCAACACCTTCTTTCATTGTTGCTAAAATTTACACACTCTCAACTCAAATCCACTACGCGAAACCTCTCGCAGTAATCTTATTTTAGTGTGTAACACTTAAGAATATCCCCAGACCGCTCTTAAACATCACTTAAGAAGTTAAAGGATCCTCCGGGACATGAATGGAGGGCAAGTAAATTAAGATTTGAGGCAAAAAGCGTTTACGTGAGACTCGCATCGATGATCTCGGCCTTTTAACATAAATGATCACTTGCCATTAATTTTTATATGTCACATAACTATTATACAGAAATGACAGAAGTCACTTGCGACACAGAGCAAGACAAAATTGTTAAAAGTGTGCTTGCGGATGTGCTAGAGGAACTTGTAAAGTGAACGACTCAGCGAACTTGTTAAGGCTTTAAATTTAATTAAATAAATAAATAAATAAGCATGTATATTTTCGTTTCTATAATTAGTTGTTTTTCAAGTTTTAGGCTTCGGTTATATTTTAATACATTTTTAAAATTAAAAACGCTTCTATGAATTCTTTTTATATATAGAACTTCAAACGCCTACGCTGTGTAGGCGGTAATTTCCTCGACATTGCTAAATGCTACAGTTTCAACTCCAGAAATATGGGGCACACCTTGTGCGAGTTTCCACACTCCCGTACTGTTACTTTGTTATATGGGAGAGTTTAGAGCCATGTGCGCATATATGTTTGCAATTCCTAAACCTCTTTATCCACTTGTTATTGTTTTTCTGGGATTGAGTCTTGTGGATTTAATGTATTAACTCTTAGTTTTAATCCCAATGGTCTTGTGTCCTTCCAAATCCACCTTAAATTATAGTTAGGTTAAAACAAAAGAGATTTTTGGAGATCCTATAAAAATGTATCTCGTTTGTGTAATATATTTTTATGCCTTTCAGAATTTTAAATAAAACTTTTCCATCAGCACTTCTCTTTATTATTGTGGCCAGTGTTCTGGCCCTGTGGCAAAGGAACGAAACACGGGGTGGGTTAGCCACTTTAAACGGAGGACCCCAATATTGATTTTATAAACGACCCGAAACGGTTTAGTACACAGAGCTCACGGGTTTTTGGCAATATACTCATTTTACTCTTCTCTATATATATAATACTAGCCTAAAAACAACCCGCTTTGTCAGTTAGCCCGACTTGCAAGCATTGTAGAGTAAGAAAAATGCCTTAATTAGATAAACTAGCTTACGAAACATCTATGCCAAATTTTAAAAAAGCCCTGTTCCTTTCTATTATATATATTCCTTTCTATATATATATATATATATATATATATATATATATATATTGATTGATTGATTTTTATGTAAAACAAACACAATTCGTGCCAGATTCAGCAAAGTGATACATATCCAAATCGGTTTAATACCCTTTGAGATATAGAATCTGACCGTAGTTCACAAAAAAATATTTATATAAATATTTTTAATTTTGATTTGATACCTTAATTTTACTTTTTTGTAGGAAGCCCAAACTATGTATTAAAAATGAAATAAGTTATGTAGAAATATGTATTTTTTTTACGACTGACCGCACAATAATTTTGCATGTGCAGAGTAGCACTTTCGGCAAACTATGCGGGAAAAAAAAATCCGCACATTTATTTTAGAGTAAAATGACCATATTATAGTTGCGTAAAATGCGGTTTGTTCCCTTAGCAACCAAAATACATTGTCACACAACGTTTTCATGTCAGATGTGTGTTTTAGTTTACTTTTCTTATAATTTAATTTTTTTGTTTTCCGCGCACTCGATGAGAAAATATTGTTCTTGACACGTGCTTAATTAGTTTTCCCGCACTTAAAGCTTATCCGAGCTCCGCTTCGCGTCATTCGTGTTAACTGCTTTAGTGTGCGGGAAAACATAACTTTGCGACCTGATTAGGAGAACTACTAACATAGTTCAGATAAAAAATTAAATGTTTTAATTTTTAGCCGATGAACGAAAAAACATTGAGTCAATGTACACAAACATTAATACAGCAAACAAGTTCATTGATTCACCTCATTTTTACATTTACTTTGTTTATGCGGACCTAATTAAACGCTTATATATATATATATATATATATATATATATATATATATATATATATATATATATATATAAGTACGGTTTGAAAATGTTGTCGTATAAATACTATTAAAACCGTTTTAGGTACTACAAGCGATTTTATTTTAAACCGATTTGTCGTATAAAACCATTTATGCCCTAAACCGCTTTAAGGCGCATACAAACTTAGTAATTGAATCAATGTATTTTGATTATTGGCTGAAAACCAATAAAATCAATAAATAATTAATTGGTTCGTTTGGTCATTTAGACTCATAGGAACCTCTAGTTTTATCCGCATATCTTAAAAACTACTGAACCGAATTTTATGATTGATGCCTTGATAAAATTTAAAAAAGAACAGATATCTCAACAAATGTTAATAAATTAAAATAATTTTAATATAATAAGTTTTTGCTCTGTTATGTAAAGAAGAAGTTACTGGAAATTTTTGTGGGCTTCCAGGTATGTGGAAAATAGTAAGTATAGTGTATTTTCCGGTGGTCTATATTTAACCCCCTTTCGAAACTCAATGCTCTATAGCTTAGTGTTGAAACCTAGTTAAATATATGTCATTTCGTTGCTTTGGTATAAGGCCGTCGCCGCCGCGGCGCTTTCTGTTCTATTACACCTATCGTAACATGCAATGGTTACTCAGCGGTTAGCTAAGAACACACAAAGCTTAATCTGTGAGTGTGTCTGTCTCTCTGTGTGTTTGTCCTGATGTTGATTTAAGACATTAGGAGTGAACACATAGGCAGTCAGGTGAGGTTGATCTTTGTGCTTATATGTGACTGATAGAACATTGCGAATGAGCATAGAAATGATGCATAATCAATAAAAATAATCATGTTGCTTTAGGTTGTTTTACACAGAGTTTTCCTGAAATCTACAAAAAAATAAATAAAACTTACTAAGCAAAATTTTTATTTAAATTGCAATTTTTAAAAAATATTTTTATTCCTAGTTTTCAGAATTAAAAAAAATAAATAGTATGATGACAGATATAGCTTATATAATTTCTAGTTAATTATTAAATCAGTTTTCCTGAAATTTAAATATTTTAACGGTTGTCAGTCGCATTCATTCCAGTGTAAAATTAATGAATCCTCAAAACTTAACTCCCAATGTCAGGGTTTGTTCTAATTGGTTTCGTTATTTTTTGGGGCGATTTTGTTTGCTTAAACTACCTTTAAATTCTCGTTAATTTAATCTCAACATTTAGGGTTTTCCTTCCTTCATATATCCTTCATGAACCCTTACCTTTTTCGACAACCAAAAAAGTTTCTTTATTTCCGGCCAGTGGCGGATCCGAGATTTTCAGCAGGATTGGCTAAAGTAGTAGCAAAAACCAAAGTATGTTTTTCTTGCTGTTAATAATGGGTATGAGCCTTGAAATTAAGTACTACAATCTTGTTCCTCTACAATTGGCGTTACATCCCCCGGTGGGTTTTAGCCTGATTAATCAGAACCCTCCATTCTGCTCTGTGGTACGATTCTTCTGTGTATGGTCAAAACAGACCCCGGATACGTAAGGTTGTGATAAAATATACAGATAATTTTTTTTGGTGTGCTGCCGGTGTAATTTTGCCTATGGCCAACAAATAATATTTAGTCTAATGGCCCATTTTGAGAGAATAATAAAACGTAGACCTAAATTATAAGGGGTCCTGAACAAAAATGTATTTATAGTTTAAATTTTAAAACATATTTAAATATATTAGAAATACTAAAAAAAATAATAAATAAAGTGGAGAGCGAATATAAAGACATGTAGGCAGAAAAACAAGCTGGTTTCAGGGCCGGTAGATCGACTTCAGATCATCTCTTTTGTATAACCCAAGTTATTGAAAAGAAAATGGCATACGGACAAGAGCTGCATCTGCTTTACGTCGATTTGCAGAAGGCATATGATAGTATACCACTAAATCTACTTTGGAAAGCGTTGGAAAACACAAACATAAGCGTACAACTAATTAAGGCCATCAAAGAGTTATACCGCAATAGTAAGGCAAAAGTTAAAATAAAAGCAAAACTAACCAAAGGCTTTCAAGTAAATAAAGGTCTTAAACAAGGTTGCTGTATCTCGCCTACGCTCTTCAAGATATACTTGGAACAAGTCCTTAAAGTATGGAAGAGAAAATGCCAAAACATGGGAATTCCGTTGGACGAAACCACCTTGTATACTTTATGTTTCGCCGATGATCAGATAGTAGTGGCTCAGGATTATGACGACCTCGAATATATGACACGAAAACTAATAGAAGAGTACAATAAGTGGGGACTAGAGGTTAATCTCAATAAGACAGAGTATATGTATATCGGTGGAATGAAACAGGATCTAATCTTAAATACCGGGCAGCGAATTCAGTCCTGTGATGAGTATAAATAAAATTACAGCTGACGGAAAACTAGACAAAGCTATAAAAGATCGAAACGTACAAGGAAGAAAAGCAATAACTTTATTAAATGGCATAATTTGGGACCAAAGTATATCAAGACATAACAAAAAGCTTATATATAACACCATTGTAAAAAGTATTATTACATACGGCTCAGAAGTATGGCCAATCAAGAATAGAACAGAAAAAATGCTTTCCGCTACGGAGATGGACTATTGGAGAAGAGCAGCAGGGAAATCAAAAAGAGAAAAAGTTACAAATCAAAGAATAAGAGAAATTATGACAGTGGGTGAACGTACTTTAGTGGATGATATAAGAACAAAACAACTGGTGTGGTACGGACATGTACAAAGAATGAATGATGAAAGACTACCTAAACAAATACTACAATGGATAGCCAAGTCTAGAAAAATATTTCCAAACTAGTAAGAACCTTTCATTTTGAAATTTGTATTGGAAAAATTGGCTTTACTTTTATCTCAATTCTTTTTACGGAATGCCATTTTCGCGTACTTGGCTTTTTTTACATGAAATGTTTTTGTTATGATTTCACTTCTTTTTTAAAGGAATTGGATAATAGTTAATTTTTAAAGTAGTAAAATATTGTTCGCGGAATATGCGGAATATTGTTCAAAACTTTTGCAATGCGTTACTTAAATTTTTGAGATTTTTTAAATTTTTTTCCATGGTTTTATCGTAGTTATCGTAGTTATCAGCCTTCCAAAGCTCAGCTCTCTAGAGTTTCTGAAAGTCCACAATGTTACTTTTACATAACTTTACATGTATAAGGGAGGGAAATAAATTAAAATTGTCGTTTTTAAATTTTGTCCTATAGTTTTATCATAGTTCCTATCAGTCTTCCAATGCTCAGCTCTCTAGCGTTTCTGGAAGTGGGTAATGTTACTTTTACATAACTTTACATTTATAGGGGAGGAGAGTAAATGAAAATATTGGACTTTTTAAATTTTTTCCCCTGGTTTTATCATAATTTCTATCAGCATTCCAATGCTCAGCTCTCTAGCATTTCTGGAAGTGGGAAATGCTAGTTTTATATAAATTTACATTTAAAGGAGAGGGAAGTAAATTAAAAAGTTGGTGTTTTTAAATTTTTTCATATAGTTTTATCATATTGTCTTTCAGTCTTAAAAATTCAGCTCTCTAGCGTTTCTGGAAGTGGGCAGTGTTACTTTTACTTAACTTTACATTTATAGGGGAGGGAAGGTAATTAGAATTTTGGGGTGTTTTAATTTATTCCTATAGTTTTATCATAGTTTCTATCAGTCTGCCAAAGCTCAACTCTCTAGCATTTCTGGAAGTGGGCGATGCTAATTTTACATAACTTGTATAGGGGAGGGGAGTAAATTAAAATTTTGGGGTTTTATGATTTTTTCCAGGGGTTTGGTCATAATTTCTATCAGTCTGCCAAATTTCAGCTTTGTAGCAAGTCTGGAAGTACACTAGAATTTTATTGATCTATACATGAGTGAGTGAGTGAGTCAGTGAGTGAGTGGCAATTTCGACGTTTTATGAAATTTCGTAACTACTTTACTACTTTATGGAATTCCATGAAACTTGGAGGGGTTGTTAACTCCATGGAGATCTACGCCTGTGCAAAGTTTGAGATTCGTAGCTCATTCCGAAGTAGAGTTTTAGGTAGGTCAAATATCGGCTGAAATGTTTCCAGAAAAGATGGTTACGGCGCGCGAACTTGGCGAGGCACTGCCGTGCCCTCAGATATATACCTATCTGTTTTGGAAAAAAAATTACAAATAAACATAATCAGAGAAATAATTTCTATCAGTCTGCCAAATTTCAGCTTTGTAGCAAGTCTGGAAGTACAGTAGAATATTGATGATCTATACATGAGTGAGTCAGTGAGTGAGTGGCAATTTCGACGTTTTTTGAAATTTCGTAACTACTTTTCTACTTTATGGAATTCCATGAGACTGGGAGGGGTTGTTAACTCCATGGAGACCTACGACTGTGCAAAGTTTGAGATTCGTAGCTCATTCCGAAGTAGAGTTTTAGGTAGGTCAAATATCGGCTGAAATGTTTCCAGAAAAGATGGTTACGGCGCGCGAACTTGGCGAGGCACTGCCGTGCCCTCAGATAAGTTTCATTTCGTAGTGGGGGAGGGCGACCCCTATGGCCCCTTCCTGGGCACATCACTGTTTTACAGCGAATAGGAAGGGACGTTTTATTTAAATAAATAGTAAAGTACCTAAATATTAAGGTGTCAACTGCAATTTATTTACACGGAAAATTTAACACCTGAAGTTAAAATTTACACAAAATTTGCATAAATAGAATACCTCGAGAAAATGTGGGAAACTATATTCACATTATATCTAATAGTTTTCAGCTTCCCATTTAAAGTGAATAGCTTTAAAATATTCGTCCTTCGTTATCTGTATAAAATATATTTTATTACATAGAATAAAAATACCCTTTCAGAATTTTTATATGTATTTTCATATTATGTATACCTAACTAAAGGTTCTTATTATACTCTATCGCAGCCCACGAGAAAGACCGGCCTGGGCGCAGAAATATCACGTGACCGTAGGAGTTCCACAAAAAAAACGCCTCACGGCCCGATGTCATTATAAAACATGTGTGTGTTCAGTTTTGGTATGTTTGTTAACGTCGATTTTTTTTTAATTCGGGCATGAATTTTATGTGAATTTTATCAAAGTTATTAAAATAACGCAGCCCGCGAAAAAGACTGTAGTGGGCTGCGTTAAAATAATTAATGGCTAATGAGTAAATTATAAAGAAAATACCTATAAGATAAACAATGCCGCGAACGTGTAATTAGTGTTGTTCCTTGTCGGTCCAACTATAGAACTGAAACTTAATATGTTGCAAACGGGAAAGAAGTGGTAAAAGATAAGATCTTGGATAAGATTGATCAAGTAATAGACATCCTTAGTGACATTTTCGATAGTGAGAGTGAAAAATGTGTTCAGTTGTCATTTCTTATTGAACAATTAGGTCTCTTGAAAAGGTAACCTGAGAATCGAAGATATGGTGGATACACTTTAATGTTGGTTTCATCTTTGTTTATCCAGTTATCCAGTGCATACACGTCAATTTACAATTCTAAGGTAATATGTCTTCCACACCCTCGCAATATTAAAAAACAGATTTGTAAAATATTGTTAACAGATAGTAATCTCTCTGGTAGTGTGAAATATTTAAAAAGTAAGATACAGCTTTTAAAAGAACATGAGTTGGTAGTTAACTTACACTTTATTGAAATAGATATTAAACTTTGTGCTGGGTAATTTTTAAAAAAATTATTGACGACCACTACATTCAGTTCATTGAATGGGAAAACCATCTCACTTATTCACAAAATCACTTGTTTCTTTTTAATAAATTATTGTGAAATGTTTTATATTGAAAATTTTTCTTCAGATAACTCTAGTGAGTGTTTTTGTGGAGAAAAACTATTGTCAAAGCTTGAAAAAATTAGTTTAAGGGCTTGTAAAGTTTTTTAAAATAATTTTATTAAAAAGCACAATGATTTAGTGTCTGCTAAAAAATCTTTGAATAAGAACTCAAAGATGATGACAGTCAAAGAAAAATTAAAAAACTAAAAGCTTAGGTTTGATATGTCCAATTTTGAAAGACGTATAGATTTGAAGTTACTAACGATATTATGTACCTAATATATGTACCTGAAGATATTAGAGTGCAAATTTTGTATAATTTTTTATTTTATAGATTCAGTTCTTTTATCCATAATAAACACATATATCAGCAAAATATTTTTTTCAATTTTTGCCTATAAAAGAACAAAGATTTTTTGTTAATTTATTTAAATTGTGTAAAAACATATAATATATTAAGCAATACAATAATAATCCTGGGACTCCTAAGATCACGTGACCGCCGACTTGCTTATAACGCGCCATGGCCGGTCTTTATCGTTGGCTACTCTGTTTTAAAGTATAAGTAGTTTTATTTTAGAATGAAATATAGCCGATTTATTTTTAAGCCAAATATCGCATGCGAAGGGGTCGTTACCGGTTTGCAAAAATATGCTGCGTTCTAAAATAATGCAAATAAATTGCATGATTTTTCCAGGTTAAAGACAAAAATCGTATGTTTTTAAATAATATACCAATCCGAATCGTCATAGACCGGCGGTAATTGTTAGCAGTTCTTTTTTCGAAACGGGTAGCGATAAAGTGGTTACGCCAATGATTGGCAATGCAAATAAGGGCACTTTCTTAAGGGGGGGGAGGGGAGCTTTAGGCCCAGGCTTAAAAATATTAACCACTTTTGCAAATAAAAAGTTGAACCACAGAAAAATATTTTAAACAAACCAAAAAAAAAATGACACCGTAAACAAAAATTTTAGAAAAAAAATCGAAAAAATTCGCGTAAATTGTACTATAATAAGTATATAAAATAGATTTTTTTTTTGGTAAAAATAGCGCCACAGAAGAAAATTTTTGATAAAAACGAAAAAAAAAGATGCCACCAGCGAATTTAATTCTTCTTTACACATATATAAATTCCGTATGTGTATCCAACTGTTTTGCCGTATTAAAAATATGTAAAACTCTGGAACACCTTTACCGCAGTCTATGACAGCCAAATTTAGGACATTATTGTAGCAGTCATGTGTAGTTCAATCAATCATTATCATTAGTGGAGTATACCTTAAACACTTTTAGAAACAACATTTCGGACCTGCATTGTCTTTATTTGCTTTAAACACGACGTTTCGGTTAGTAAGTATCTAACCATTTTCAAGTGTAAACTTGAAGTTCAGCTTACACTTGAAAATAGTTAGAGATGCTTACTAACTGAAACGTCGTCTTTAAAATAAATAAAGAGAATGCAAATCCAAAAATTTGTTACTACCTAACCATTTTCCACAAGTTTAAAACAAAAAAATTTAGCATTTTCGGATGCGGTTGTCGCATGGAGACGATTATATCAAAGTCTGGTCCATTTTTACAGAGAAGGTACTCAATTTCAGGGAGGGGGCTAGGCCTTCTCTGCCCTCCCCTCTGGCGTCTCGGCTGATCCCAAGGAAGTTTTTTATTTACAAAACTTAGTTACCTTTATAGCACAAAATTCGATTGTGCGTTCAACTTTTTTTAGCCTGTCGTTTTTTTGTCACTTCATGTTTTACTCGCGATAAAAAAGCAATTCTACTTTTTAATAAAATTTTCAATTTTCGACAACGCGCTCTTCTTGATCGACAATAACGGGCGTATCCATGAAGGGGGAGTACATACTAATAAGGGTAATTACACGAAATGTGTAATACAGTGAAGCTTTTATCTTTTCATGCGTCCTATATGTATGTAGTTACAATATATTTATTAATTAAGTTTTTTAAAAGTCGTTATTTTGTGTTACGTTACGAGAGAGGTAATAACTAATAAAAATAAAATCAAAAAATAGGTAAAATTTAGAATATTTTAGGTCCGTCGCTGTCTGGAGTAGACTACCAAAAAAAGCTGTTGCCCCTTCAGCGAGTAGGCTTTTTCGATTTACTTTCATTATATTCAAATTTTCATTGAAATCGGTGGTAAAGGGAGGCTTATTTAGATATTCAGATAGATATTTATTTTTGGAAAGTGTTAAAAATGATACAATTTCAAAAGATACATATGATATGTGGTGTTTTATTAATATACATACTTGTTACAGTTCTTCAAATGGTTGGAACTAATGCCATGCCAGCAAACAGATTTTACCCAGTACATATTACCATACCAAAATAGTTATGTATAGTGAGCAATCCAATAACTTCAAAGCGTTAATAAATAAACGAATTAAAAATTTTAACACACAAAAACAGTTGAACACAATGACAATGCCTATAAAAAACCTTCTCTATTGTATTTGATTGTATGCATGCATTCGTTTTTTTTTCGAACCGCCAAAGGTGTTAATCGTTCACAGTAGACAAAAAATGGCCCACAATAAGCCAGCGAAAAGTTAAAATAAATTGCAACTGCCTTGATTTCGTAAAACTGGAAAGATTAATTTTTCGACAAAACAAAAATAATTGATGCAGCATCTTTGAACAAAAAAGAAAAAGGAAAAAGTAGGCCGAAAAAAAAACTCATGTCTATGTCTAGCCCTAACCAGTAGTTTCTGTGTATTTTTTTTGGAAATTTTTATAAATATCGGATCAGATGTATGAGCTATCATACGCTGAAAAAAATCCAAGTACATAATTATTTTGTGTACTTGATTTAATTTTAAAAATGATTAGTTTATAGTAAACTTATACAGGGTGTCCCGTTAAGGATGACAGCCGGATTTACCTCAGAAACTTCTATCGCTACAACTGCGGGAAAAAATGGTTACCTATAATCGAATCCGCTGTTGCGAATTAACCAAAAATATGTTTGTTTCTATACCTCTCCGCTAAGGGGCAGTAATCGACTAGAATAATTTATTTTTGGACGAAACACTATGATTAGCATACACAAATTATACCATACTCATATTTCCTGAAGAATTATGCATAATTTGGACTCCCACATGTACGTCTGTCTAATGTCACTTGGAGAGATAAAAATGTGACTTTTTATTTAAGAATTAAATAATCCTACGCGGTAACTAAATCCGTTCTTATTAGTTATTCGACTTATTAACAAAAGCCCAAAAAAATTAAAATATTACTGATTTTTTGTAAATACTTACTGTGTCTTTTCCAAAGAAGAAATTTTAAAAAAGTGCCAAAGCAAAAATAACTTAAATTTCTTAAAAATCTAGATACAAACCCATTAATATTTGTACTTAAAGTTGTTGAGTAATATTTATTTAATACGTTTAAAATATATTTAAAAAAAGTTTTTTAAACGTGATTTTACTTTTCTTAATAATTACATTCTACTTATAAATTCCTGTATCTTTATAAATATAATTTGACGTTTGATTACTTTCGTTGTTGTTGTCAAAAATTATAACAGGTGTGATATAAAAATAATATTAAATAAGGCGGTGTCACAACATAATACAGATATAAAACGTTATTTTTAAATATCTTAAAATCTAAGTCACATGTTGACTTGCGAATTTCAATAATATTTTTAATTAATAGCGCTTAACAACTTCCGGTAAAAGTATTGATAAGTTTGTATCTAAATTTTTAAAGAAATTCAGGTTTTAAGTTTGGTATTTTTGAAAAAATTTTTGTTTTGAAAATTATAAATTTGGACAAAAAATTCAAGACGATTTCCATTTTTAGGCTTTTTAAGTCAAATAAATAATTAGAAAAGGTTTAGTTACCACGTAGGAGTAATTAAGTTTTTATAAAAATAGGGTGATTTTAAAAGTGACGTAAAAGTAAAAATGCAGTTTTTCCAGTCGGGAGATGTGATTACTGCCCCCTAGCGGGGAACTACAGATACAAAAACATTTTAGGTGGATTCGGAAGACCCTCTCTTTGTTATAACAATTTTTCTCAAAGTCGTACCAATAATAGTTTTGGCTGCCATCCTTAATGGGACACCCTGTATATACTTCAAGAATATATTCATTGAATCCAATAATTTTTATCTGTGTAGTATGGACACACAGACGTTTTGTTTATTGTTGCTAATTTCCTTTTTGAATGTTGATATTTAATGTAATCTTTTAACTCCAAAAAAATTTGATGTACCTAATGATTTTAGAAAATCACAGAAGGTCTAAGCAACTTATTTTGTATAGGAGGGAGTCTTAGTGTAGCATGTGAGGCCTTTTTTGGATGTTAAAGTTTATTTTATGTGTCGCATGGTTTATTTAGATTCCTTTTATCTCGGCCATCAAGAGGCAAGCCGTTTGAGATAAAAAATGTCTTAAATCAATTTTGAGATAGGACGCTAGACGGGGATTAAGTGCCTGTTTACACGGTATACCAGTAACACATGGTGAAATGACAAGCCACAGCATCTGTATAAACTTTGAATGTTTAACCGCTTTCTTGATATAGTTCAACTTATATCTAGGAATGGATATCATTTGGTATATCGCCACGAGGCCTGGATTCTATTCCCTCATCAGCAAAAGTGTTGGAAGTTTGAGGACTTTGACTCATGTAGGATACACCCTACCCACAAAAGCAGTCAGTAAGTTTCTCACTCTCACGCATTAAGATAAACTTGTGCTTAGTTTAAAAGAGAAGGATAGATAATGTCTGTTTTGGTTGACATAAACTATAGGCATTACTTAAAGTTAGCTTATTATTTAAAGCGTCTCCGGGTAACCCACGCTATTAGTTCGTTTTGAAACCGGGGATAAACATTCACCCCTTTAGCATAAAGCTTTTGATATATTTAGCGATTAATTTTGCCAGATAGGTAGATAAATCAAGCCTATTTGTTGCACTACAGTTTCTGAACAAGAACATTTATATATCGCTGCCCCAGCGCGTTTGATTCACGCGCACTGGATCTGCTCGACAATAAATCTTTTATTCTCACTTATTCATTTTCATTGTGACCTAGGAAAGGGTCAATATTAGGGAGTTATCACTCTTTTTCTTACATAATTCTTTTGATATATTAGGATTATCATCGTTATCCCTTAGCAATTGTTTGTATTTAGTTGCCATTGATCTCTTTATCCAGATTTGCCGTTATTCATTGTTATCCTTCGACGGCATCCGAAGCAGGTCACAAAAATCCCGACATTGGCCATTTTAATGAAAAATATGAACATGGAATATTGTAGAATGTGTAAATATTTATTTTTAATTTTCGCACAGAGTCTCTAAGAGTTTTTGTGGCGGAGTTAGAACCAATAAGACATAAAAAAATCTTTCTCCTCCCGTTTTTAATTTGTTTAAAACCTAAAATGTTCTTAAGGTTTTATGTACCTAATTAAAAACTAGTAGAAGAAGATTACAATGTATTTTTTGAGTTTTTTAATCCAAATGGTATTATCGAGACTTTTTGTGTCATTACATACAGAAAATAAAGTTATCAGTTTAAAGAAGTACAGATAATTTTTTAAATATTAAGTCAATGCAAATGGCATCGAATCAAAACAAAAACCACCTACTTTTGCATCAGATATATCCGCTTTGAAAGAAGATAATTTAGGGGCAAACCATCTTCCATTATAAAATACATTTATTTCGTTCATCCAAGAAAATTATATTGGCTTATTTCTACACAAAAAACTTTCTTGCATGAAGACATTTTGTTTCTCAGCTTTTCAGGAAAATTAATATTTGGTTTTATTAAGAAATTTTGATTCAAAAACCAGGTTTTGTATTTCTTTTGATTTGGTCTTAACAAAATATCTAATAATGGCAATTTTTTTATATAGTCAAAGATAATTGTTATAAATGTGTCATATAAACGTTACAACATTAAACTTATATCTAAACCTTAAACCATTACAAACTACCTTTTATACTTAAACCAGTGGTGTACGCAGAGGGGAGGCGGGAGGGGGACCCACAGAGCAACTGAATATTGACCCCTAAAAAATGATTTTTTCCCCTAAAACAAGATTAAAATGTAACGATCTTCACTCAATCCCCGCCTCAGGATCCATCTCTGCGTATCGATCCGCGCTCAACCCCCCCCCCAGGATTAATTTCTAAGTACGCCATGGCTGAAACTATACATACCAAAGACTTTAACGCAAAGTGTGGGAATAATGTTTAAATGGGTTTAATGACTACCTAGCCGAAAGTATTTTAATAATATAATTTGATTCGAGAAACTAAATGTCTTGTGTGTAACAAGTATTAATGTTTTTTTCTTGAATTAAGTAAATACTAGATTTTTTACTGAGAAAATAATGTTTCCATTCAAGAGAAGGAATGATAATATTCATACTTACTCCATTTTAACGCTAAACGAGCGTGTTCGATAAGTCTCTAATAATCTGAAAACACACTACCCTATTTTATCTGGCTCTGCAATGAGGGACATTTTTGCTAAATTAGGGATTTAAAGGTAATTTATGGCATTCGTCCCCGTGTAAACGCACATCCTGATTAACTGCTATTTTCATTATTTTAAAACTGGAACACCGGATGTGCTGTATACCACATTTTGCACCATTGATTAAGTTGTATAACGCCATGAAATCAAGTTAGAGACAAACAGAAAATAAATTAATTACTAATTGTAGAGTGGAAAGGCTAATTGATCTAAGTGCCAAAATATACAAATTCTAGATTTTCCACCCAAAATGATGTATGTGTCAAGGCCAATACGGGGCTATAAAAACTAAGTGCAATTTCCCCACCTTATGCCCTAAACAAACATGTTTAAAATCACGTCATCCGTAAGTCCGCGTGCATGTAATGTACAGTTTTTTTTAGTTTGCCACAAAAACGCTTTTTGGCGCTTAGATCAATTAGCCTTTCCACTCTACAATTATTAATTACCATGGATTTCTTAACCTTGAAAAATGTGTGTGCATGTGTTTGACTTTCTGGATCCTATTGCACTGTTTCTTTTTTTGGGTGTACGCTGTTTGCGTGTGCATGTGTTTGACTTTCTGGATCCTATTGCACTGTTTCTTTTTTTGGGTGTACGCTGTTTGCATCACTGAAATAGATGCAGCGCGCTCTTTTTTTAACAAGTTTCCTTACGTTGCGTTGGCTAGGGTTTGCGGGTTTCGACACTCAAACTTTCGATTTCGAAGTCCCATCACCGCGATGCTACCTTAGACCCTCTGCTTTCTGCGCGCAGCCCACCGCTAGCTACATTGTGTTCTGTGTGAAACAGCTGATCTTGTTCATCATATCATCATCATCATATTCACTTAAAATTTTTTTTTAGCTTAAATTTTACCAAAAGTTTTATTTGTATTGTGTGTCAAATTGTACCAGCCAGCCGAAAGTTCAAGTGCATAGGTGTGGTAATACCTAAATCAGCGTTGTTTTACAAGACATCCGTGTTTGTTATAACAAGCGTTAGCTATACATTTTGAGGTTAATTATTAATTACCATGAATATCTTAACCTCAAAATGGGTAGCTGACATATATCGTTGAAAAACCTAAAAATCACAGCAGCACGTTATAACATTCTGGATCCTATTGCTGTTGGCAGCACTGTTTTTTTTTGGCGTGCGCTGTTTCGATCACTAAAATAGATGCAGCGCGTTCTCGAGCTTTCGACGTCCCATCACCGCGGCGCCAGAGCCTCGGCTTTCTGCGCTCAGCCCACCGCTGAGCTATATTGTGCTCAAAATGGGTAGCTGACATATATCATTGAAAACCCTAAAAATCACAGCAGCATGTGTTTGACATTCCAGATCCTATGGCTGTTGGCAGCACTGTTTTTTATGTGCGCTGTTTGGATCACTGAAATAGATGCAGCGCGTTCTTTTTAGACAAGTTTCACTTACGTTGGCTAAGGTTTGCGGGTTTGGACACTCGAGCTTTCAGAGTACCATCACCGCGGCGCCACCTTAGACCTTCGGCTTTCTCCGCTTAGCTCACCGCTAAGCTACATTGTGTTCTGTGTGAAACAGCTGATCTTTCCCATATATTCTGTAATTCGATTTTTTCTTTTTTTGAACTGTATTATTTACGAATTTTACAAAAAAATTTATTTGTATGTGTGTCAAATTATACCAACCAGCAAATAATTCAAAGTTTTCTCACTCAGCCTCAAGTAAGTGCACATCTTGTCTAAAATGACATCCTTGTTTGTTGTAACAAGCGTTAGATATAAATTTTGAGGTTAAAAAATCAATATTAACTACTGATAAACAAACCTTAATTAAATATAAATTTATTTTGCATTTCATATAAGCCAAATTCCATGCCATGGGTATTCTCCAATAATGTTTCCCAACCACAAGCTACAACGTTACGTTACATGCATTTCAAATTTACTGGAAAATTTTGTTTGTGACATAATTTCTAGAAGTTTATTACAATTTTGTTTTTAAAATGTAGAGTCAACTGCTCAATAGGATCTAAGCTGTTTTAAGTTGTAGCTCTACCAGGCGTATGTTTAATGATTTCTAGGTATATCATTAAATCATTAAATTAAGTCTTAAAACTAAAAGTAAACTTTGAAATAATTTTGAGAAATAATTAAAGGGCCCCCATAATTTATTATGAAGGACTAATAAAAAATCGTCTAAGATCATAAAGAAAAATGGCATAACAGTCGTATGTTAAAAACCCAATTATCAATAACCGGACATGATCAACAACGTCATTATTCAAAACTGGATAACAGCAAAATCGAAGCTCTGTATAACGCCTTTTATCAAAACTGGACAAAATCATATTATCTGAGTGCACGTCAGTGCCTCGCCAAGTTCGTGCGCCGTAACCATCTTTTCTGGAAACATTTCAGCCGATATTTGACCTATCTAAAACTCTACTTCGGAATGAGCTACGAATCTCAAACTTTGCACAGTCGTAGAGTTAACAACCCCTCCAAATTTCATGGAATTCCATAAAGTACTAAAGTAGTTACGAAATTTCAAAAAACGTCGAAATTGCCACTCACTCACTGACTCACTCACTCACTCATGTATAGATCATCAATATTCTACTGTACTTCCAGACATGCTACAAAGCTGAAATTTGGCAGACTCATAGAACTTATGACCAAACCCCTGGAAAAAATCAAAAAACCCCAAAATCTTAATTTACTTCCCTCCCCTATACATTTAAAGTTATGTAAAAGTAGCATTGCCCACTTCCAGAAAGGCTAGAGAGTTGAGCTTTGGCAGACTGATAGGAACTATGATAAAGTTATAGAACAAAATTAAAACACCCCAAAATTCTAATTTACTTCCCTCCCCTATAAATGTAAAGGTATGTAAAAGTAACACTGCCCACTTCCAGAAACGCTAGAGACCTGAGCATTGGAATGCTGATAGAAATTATGATAAAACCATGGGAAAAAATTTAAAAAGCCCAATATTTTCATTTACTCTCCTCCCCTATAAATGTAAAGTTATGTAAAAGTAACATTACCCACTTCCAGAAACGCTAGAGAGCTGAGCATTGGAAGACTGATAGGAACTATGATAAAACTATAGGACAAAATTTAAAAACACGACAATTTTAATTTATTTCCCTCCTCTATACATGTAAAGTTATGTAAAAGTAACATTGTGCACTTTCAGAAACGCTAGAGCGCTGAGCTTTGGAACGCTGATAGGAACTACGATAAAACCATGGAAAAAAATTAAAAAACCTCAAAAATTTAAGTAAGGCATTGCAAAATTAAGTATTATCCAATTTCTTTAAAAAAGAAGTGAAATCATAACAAAAACATTTCATGTAAAAAAAAGCCAAGTACGCGAAAACGGCATCCCTTAAAAAAAATTGAGATAAAAGTAAAGCCAAGTTCACCAATGCAAATTTCAAAATGAAAGGTTCTTACTAGTTTGGAAATATTTTTCTAAACTTGGCTATTACGGCTGTAAATGACTCTTAAGCACAGTGCTAAATTGAACATAAAGAAGTTTGGCTGTAATAGCAAAGTTTAAAAAAATATTTCCAAACTAGTAAGAACCTTTCATTTTGAAATTTGCATTGGAGAACTTGGCTTTACTTTTATCTCAATTCTTTTTACGGAATGCCGTTTTCGCGTACTTGGCTTTTTTTTACATGAAATGTTTTTGTTATGATATGATTATGTTATACTACTAAAGTTCGATTTTGTTCGTGTATTGTTTTGATGAATGACGTTTTTGTATAATCTTTGCTATTGGACTGTTATACCATTTTCATTTATGATCTTGGACGATTTTGTTTTTGTCACTTACGATGATGGATAGGGATTCTAATTAAAATATCGACAATATTACAAAATTAGGTTTAAAAATAATATTGATACCAGGCGATGCAACATAGATATTATTTATTCATGTGGATAAGTTACATTTTTTTAGAGCATCAGAAACTTTATTGTGAGGTTGGACGTACAGTCTTCCCCGACACCATTATTCCAGGGAATTATTTTAAGATTAGATTTATAACTATATCTTATTATAATAACCACAAAAGTTGACGGTGAAGTTGAAACTCTTTAGGGAGTTACACTTTACTTCGCTTGAGTACTCCGCTTGAGGAATATCTACTCAAAAGTTTTTTTAATTGTCATCGTTAAAAGTTGCGACATTAACATGTTTAATCCTTTAAAATATTATGAAAGAGTACATAATGACTAGTGAGTACAGATCTATAGAACTTGAAGTCAAAAATGCATAAACCTAATTGTATTGGCCAAAGTTTCGCATATAATGTCTCCAGAATAGTTTGTTCTTGTACAAAGTTTGAATTTTGAAAATGAAAAAATGACATGATAGTTCGGTTCGGCTCGGTTCATGGGTGATCACAGCGAGGGGCAGGGAGGGGGATTTGGCCCCCTCTTAATGTTTGAAATAATTTAAGTAGTTGCAAAGCAAGCGGAATTGTTTTTCCATCAACAAAAACTGTTCTATATATTTTGCCAGCATTGTCATGTAGTGCCGTAGAATGATCTTTTTGGAGGATAGATTAAGCGGTTTTTGCATGCTGAAACAAGTTAAAGAAGAGGTTTTAAGCAGATTTGCTGAAGATTCCAGGGTAGCGATTCTGGGTCTTGAACGATGTGATCCCACATCGCACGCTCTGACTAATAGCAAACTCTGAACGGTCGCGTGTTGTCCGAAATGACTTGTCTCGACCAATGGCATAGTCGCCCGCTCTTCGTGTTTGAAGTGAAATCTGTTGTCCTGCCCCGTAGCGACTGAACGTTTCTCGGTAAGATCCTAGGAGAAGCTTGCGCAATGAAGGTCTTTTGCATAGCACGTGACGGCTCAGGGCTAATCACATCGTTCAAGACGCATAATACCTACCCAAACGTTTCGCTTTACTGTAATACGTTATTATTTAGAAAACTAATGTATATGGTATGTATGTTTGTTTTTTTGTTTTCATTTTGTTTTGTTTATTTCAATAGATACCTATTTTATTTTTAAATTTTTGCATTTGCCCCTCCCAAAGTTTCATGCTGCGTACGCCCATGGATAGTTCTAGTAGTCGAAAATATTAAAATATTCAAAGCGCAACATTGCCACGTGGTCACGTAAACATTAAAGGTGGTGCACAAGAATAAGATGTCGTGAAATAAAATAAATATAAATAGAGGAATATATAACAACCAGAACGTATGCGCCGGCCGGATATTCAGTATGCTTGTCCCGGTGCAAACAACGTGCAAAACGTAGAATCTTTTGAATACTTATAAGGTTAGAGTCAGAAGAGAAAAAATGACTTCCTTGCCGCTGAGGTTTCGTTCCGGACAAGACAAAGGGCACAATTATTATATACATTTGTGCAGCAACCAAACTCTCAATAAAAAAAAATAACGCAATAACCTAGGAATAACCAAAATAAAACATTAAAATTTTTGTAGTCGGATACCGGTCTATTTCTTGACGTACGCGCGTCCGTTTGACCTGTGCCAGCACCTCAGAGAGTGTTGCCAAAATGCTCCAAGATAATTCGAAAATTTTATATTAAAAATCGTGAGAAATCGTGAGATTTTAAAAAGTCCTAAAAAGAGATCAAAATAGAGAAGGAATAAATAAAAGTTTATAAACAGCAAAAATAAATTTATTTTTATATGTATTACATAAAACCAAACACATTTCAAAAAGCTGAAATACTGTAGAGATAATAATGTTTCATACCTAACATAGTTAGTCAGAGTCGGAATCGCTAGAATCATCATTTTCATTCAAATATACTTAAAAAATTAAGTTCAGGTTGTTATTGTGTAAAAATTATTACAAATGAATTAGGTAAATCAATAGGCAGAAATGTATACTTTTCTTTAATTGAATCAAACTTACGATATGGCATTCCTTTCTGGGGTACATGTTCAATGTATTTATTTAGATCAGTGTTTATTCTTAAAAAAAAAGAGCAATTAGGTATTTATGCAATGTAAATTCTAGATATCACTGCAAAGACTTGTTCATCAAAAATAATATTTTCACTCGTATTTTACTACTACTACTACTACTACTCTTCCTTGTTTATATATTCTTGAAACAATTTGTCTGATAAATAAACATCTAAATTACTTTGAAATAAACCGAAATACTTATTGAACGAGACAAGTTAATAATCTTACATTACCTATACCACATTCATTTTTATTTAAAAAATCCATAATTTATAACTGTATAAAATTGTATAATAATTTGCCAAACAATATAAAACTTAATAATAACTATAACATATTTAGTAATAAGTGCAAGGATTCTCTTATCACTAAAGCTTTTTATTCAATTAATGAATTTCTTGATCAGAGTTAATTAAGGAATAATCTTAAACTTAAAATTCTCAATTATTATAAAAAAAACAAGTAAATTAAAAAAATATATTATATATGTATAATCAAACAACATGATTAAACCGCTTATTGGATGGATTTACATATTTTATATTTTTTAAATGATTTTTTCTATTATTATTATTAGTTATTTATTTGCTTTGTCTACAAAGTTTTATACTTTAAGACAATAAAGCTTGATTTGATTTGATTAGTTCCTAGTTTTTTAATCATATTAATACCTATGTCAAAATCATAGCATGTATCCCTTCCCATCAAGCGTTTTGTATGCAAAATTCCTTCGATAGTGTCAACTTTCAAAAAGATTCTTATTAAAGTTTAACGTAAAATACAAAAATCGTGAGAAACGTTACGTAATTCGTGAAATCGTAAGATACTTTCCAAAATCGTGTAACCTCACGATTAATCGTGAGTTTTGGCAACACTGACCTCAGAGCCCGACTGTATGTTAGCCACTGACGAACGTGGAATATCGTAGCGCTCCCTAGCGTAAGCAATAGGTTTGAGGCTCGTTGGTCTCCCATTTGGCGAATAGTCTTAAGTGGTTGTATGATCACTGCTTTTGGTATTTGATAAGGTAGTTGAGTTGCTAGATTATCAGTATTGAGATGCGGCCACAGGACATAATTGGGTCTATCTTTACGGTTTAAGAGACACGTAGAGCCAACCTCTAAAAGGCGTTCTTTGGATTAAATTCGATCATTTATTTGAGAATGTGTGTGTCCATCCTTTTGAGGGCTGCCAGCTAGCTCTCAGCAGGCCAGTCCTGATCGAATTACTCCGAAAAAGGCATTGGCCTTTTGGCAAGTTGTTACGTAAGATATACGAATGTGCCGGCCAGTCCGATCGAATCTTATTATAGAAAATTATTGCCAAACATTCTCGATAAGAAAAGAATTAAATGGATTTTTAGAGAGTTTTTGTCCTCGGAATATCTAACTATGGCAAATATCTCTTTAATTCATATAAACTCAGTGTTAATTTAATAATTCAATCAAATTAGGTACAGTAAGGAACTTTTCAAAGTTTCGCTCTAGAAAATAAAAAATGTCCCTATTTGGACTTAGCAAACCAGTTTGAACCAAACCAAAAAAATAGTGAACCTAACTTCTGTCTGTATATTTATATATTTAACAAAAACTTGTTTCAAATAATATATAGTGACTTATTTTGACAAAAGAAAATATGCCAGCAATTTAAAAAGACCCTGACTGTACCATTTCAACAATATCGTCTTAAATTAACACGTGACGGAGAAAAAAAGTGACAAAAAGGTACTTAGGTACTATGTAGGATTTTGTGGGAAAAAGCGCCGAAACACGAGAACTGAAAAAAAATTTCTTTGTTCTTTCAGAGTCAGTAGTAGTAGATCCCGTATGGTCTGGCAAGTAGGGTAGAGTCGGCCCTTTTTGTCATGCTCCATGTTTTTGCCTTAATCCACTCTCTGCACTTCCACTTGATATCCAAGAAGCTCATTGGACCTTCCTGCTCTCTTTACAAAGTATGTCAGCCTCTATGAGCGAGTGCAGCTCTTCCTTACTCGGGTTGATGCCCCAAGTCTCATCCTTGCGTAGGCCTCACATTGTGCCACGCACAGGTTGGACTGATACAGTGCTCGGCATCGAACGTTTAGCCTTTCTAAAACGCGGATAAAAAAGGATGAACTTATGGAAAGCAAGAAGTCGTAAGACGCGCGTATTCAGGATCGTTTGCCGCTGTGACTCAAAATTCATTAATAGTTTTTTATTACTAAACAGGAGCAAACGCAGCAAGATTTCCACTTTTAAAAGACGAAGAAATAGTCATTATTATTTATTTCGTTATTTTAGCTTTAATCGGGAAACATTAAATCGAGAAAAATTCAATTTTTTTATAATTTTTAATTACACAATAACCTTACTCTAATATTAAAGTCGCGCTTAAATGCCGCCCAAGTGTAGGGTCACTGCATCCTGGAAGCCTGGCGTCTCCATGGGTAGCGACAGCCCACGTGACCTGCCTCGGAATTTCCATGGACGACTCTTCAACTTACCTCGGAATAATTAGAGTACCCACATGCAATGTTTGGACAATTTTGTAAATTAACCTCTGAATTTTTAGAGTACCTATCTCTTGTTTTTTGAACTTTTGTATTTTCGGGCTTTTGTGTTTTCGTCATTTTGAACTTTCGAGCTTTTGTGTTTTCGACCTCTTGTAGTTTCGACTTTTTGTTTTTCGACATTTTGTACTTTCGATCTTTTGTATTTTCGGTTTTTTGTGCACTGATGTTTTCGACTTTTTGTACTTTCGACCTTTTGTATTTTCGAGCTTTTGTACCTTTTACACCGTAATAAAATAATTGTAGGCATATTATAAACCTGGACACTACAGTGTTTACTTTTAATCCCGCGGCGAGAATTTTCAAGCCCAACGGCAAGGACGGCTATAATTTGCTAAGTAACTAAAAGGGATTTTAATGCCAAGGTTTATACAGGGTGTCCCATAACTTAGGGGCCATAGGCCAACAGGTGATAGAGGAGGTCATGTCTGACAAAAACTTCCTTTTTCTTTGTCGAGATACAGAGCATCAAAGTTTTTTGATGATAACTTTTCAAAAAAACTCAGTAAAAATATGAAGTTGGGTAAAGTCGTGTACAAGAGCAATAAAATGAAATAAAAATTATTTTGGAAAAAATTAGTAGGTCAATTTTTTTTACAGAAAACTATTTTTTTGGTATAAACTTTTATAAATGTCATATTAAATGCAATGTTTTTTTTTATATTTTTTGTTGATAATAACAAGATGGACAGTTCTTTATATATAACATTTATAATCCATTTTATTTTTTTGAACACAAAAAAGCTCCTGTGTGTGTAGTGTCAAATTTGTCATATAACCAAAAATATTTTGCTGTCGTGTCGCTACCCTAAGAAGACACTATGTCTTCGTGATGCAGTGACCCTAGCTCAAGTGTCTTTTGTGGTGCCACCTGCCTGCATGTTAGAAAGTTCTACTTGTACACTTAATTACGGATTCGCAGTATTGATTATTAGTCATACAGTTCGAATTATATCTAAGAGATGGCGCTACAACAATTAAAATCATTTTAAGGCCTTTGTTAAAGGCCGGTAAGAGTAACGTCATTAGATCGCGAAAAAAAAACAATTTTCTTGAATTCCTAACTTGACAACAGCGCTAAACTATTTATCTCCCTTAGTGACATTTATTTAAATAGCGATCTTACTTCAATTCACATATTTTTCAATGCCCAAACGATCGCTGACAAACCCTGTAGAGTTTGTGGTGTCATATGCTCCCTCAACCAGTAATGTTCAGAAAAATTATCAGCTGTCCAAAGTCTTGTTGCTTTTGATCAGTCTACAAATTCTCTGGTATGTGTGGAACCTGTTCCTTTTTCCAGGCGTTTGTTAGTGCATTCTGGGCTCAATTATTGAGTCCTCTCTGCACTTGGCTTTTGGTTCAGCCTAGAAGTGGCTCCAGGCATAGTCGGTTCTTGCTTCATCCGCCTCGTTGCCTGGTAACCGTGTATGCTCCTGAACGCAATCCAGCGTCACCTGTTTGCCATCGCTTAGGGTCTCCAGAACCACGCTTCCCTATCTGGGATGTGGACTTTGTACACCTTCAGGGTAGCTATTCTGGGTCTTGAACGATGTGATAGTACCCATCATATGCTTTGGCCAATGGCAAGCTTTAAATTAGCTCCGAGTCGTCACGTGCTATGCGAAAAGACCTTCATTGCGCAAGCTTCTCCTACGATCCAACCGAGAAATCTTCAGTCACTTCAAACGCGTAAAATTCACTAACTCTGAAGAACCGGCGACTATGCCATTGGTGGAGACAAGTCATTTTGCATAACACGCGACCGCTCAGAGTTTGCTATTGATCAAAGCGTGTGATTCAAGACCTAGAAAACCTACCCTGGAGCCTCCAAGGTCGATGAGCTCTGCTGACTTTTGTTGACATAAGGAGGTTTCTTCTACTTGTCCAGCTGATTCTGCTTTTTCTCTCCATTGATTTGTGCCCTTAGACGTAGGTAGGTTCCCATCGCCTGCTTCTTGATCCAAGTTGGTAGCGATGGCAGTCCCAGGTTTGTCTCAAGGGTCAGAATTGGTTTAGTTCTCATTGCTCCGGTTGTGGTCTTTGACCATATACGTAATATTCCTACGTATATGTCTTTGACAGTTAGTACAGGATTATATTTTTGTAAAATTTTTACACCTTATAACTTTGTTTTAATTTTTTGACCAAACAATATCAAGAGAATAGTTGAAGGTACTTTTATTTGTCTGTCTTTTAGGACGATATCTCCGCAAAACAGATACGTACAATAAATCTACTATGATTTTAAATCCAGGATTAAATGAAAACAAGTAGCTCAAACCCGAGCTCACAAAAAGAAAATACTTTTCTTTATTCCGACTGGCGCTTTATCTCTCAATGAGAGTTTCCTTTTTACCCATTTTTTTAGAACACTTATTTTTAGCGAACTATAAATATTGTAAGAACCAGTTTATCGATATTATTTATATATCGCCAGTGAGCCTGCAATATCTCCTTACTGCATATGACTCAATTTTAGAGAAGAGCAAAAAGAACTGAAACTGTGTTTAGTTTTCAACCACTCATATAATTTTGCATGTAAAATAAAATTATATAATTCGCACCATTTTAAAGTCATAAATTTTTCATAAGGGCCTTTTAGTAGTCATTGCGCTTCTACCATTTTTTAAAGTCTGAAAATGACGCCAAAAAACTTTTTTAATACATCATTTGGTTAGCAAAGAAAAATTGTGTAAAAATAGAACTTAAGGATTTTTAACTTTTGTATAAAAGTTTCTTCGCGTTAGTGCCACCAATTCCGCAATCTCCTTAAGTGGTATTTAGCGAAACTTTTCGAGGATTTTCCTTTTTATAAATAGAACTTCTTGCGCTCTGCTGCTTTTCCCGCGTTATTGTTACTCCCGTCCATGATCTATACTAACAAGGGTGTTTTGTATTTCTATTTGATAAATTATTGTCTTTTGCAGAAGCCACCAGCATAGATATGGCGGGGATAAAGGGGGTAAGGGCCTGTCCTTAAATTACTTAACGTTCTAGGGGGAGAGGGGGTTTGGCCTTGCGTTACACTCCAGTGGCGGCTCGTGACAGTTAAGTTTGTGAGTTCTGCCGACACAATTATACAAACAACAAACACGACCATAACCTCCCGCTCATGCGTTTGGCGTCTTCTAAATAAATAAATGCGCCGGCAAGCACGCAACGCTGAGCCCGCCAACCGGAATTGTACTGGAACTGCAAGTTTTGCAGCTCTATTTTTGCCCAGATTTCGCTATCTAAACCCATGAGCAGGTGCGGTGCGGGGCGAAGGAAGGGGTTCCTAGCCGAGCACAGATCTCGTTAGCCGCCTAGCTACGTTGTGTTGCAATTTAGCAGCGCAACAACGCCAATAACTTCATTTGACCGACTGTGAAATGCGGCCTTCGGTGCGCGGCGTCATAATCAACACACGTACGCGATTTGAAGGCCTACTATACCAACACCGGACCGAAAATATACTGCTATTCCAATAATTTTAGAAATAAAATAATTATATTAGAAAAACAGCAGCGGCTGAAAAATAGTCAAATAATGTGAAAATTTTGGGGGTTCTGCAGCTCTGCAGCCCTTATGCACTAGCCGCGCCTGTTACACTCAATGTTTTTTTAATGTCTTTTTTCTTGAAAATGCGTTACGTAATTTAAGGACGTTCCCTAATCACTAACTTCGACATAATATATTATAATTACATATATAAGTACATTCATAGTAACAGATCTGATGTTCAAACACAAACAAAAATATTTTGTGGTTACAAAGCAAATGGCATCGATTCAAAATAAAAACTGCTTTCCAACCAAAGCTATATTCACTTCACAAGAAGATTTTCTGGACTGAAATACATTTGCTTCCTTTCAAGAAACTGATTTTGGCTTATTTCAAGAAAAAAATATAATTACCGTTATTTTCGACCGCATGTACACTCGTGCTCATAAAAATCCCGCACATGAAAAATTTAATTGATAATTTTGAGTGGAGATTACTGAAAATCCAGCTAAGCTAATTGGCATTTTTAATTTTTTTGTGACATCCAAAATTTCAAAGTCAATTTTTTAAATGTCATTTGGTACTTTAACAATAAACTTAGTTAAAAACAAAATATAAGTAGCCTATTACAAATTTCCGTGTACGGGTTTTTTATGAGCACGAGTGACAATGATATCCTTTATAACGTAAAAAATTTAAAATTTAACCGCACTGAAATACAGGAAGGAAATTATTTAAAAAAATATTGGCTTTATAGAGATCGAATTAATTAGACAAAAATTTTTGCATTTGATTATTGTGCTCTTTTTCTCAATTAGTGGTTCCTTAATACATTTTAATTTTTTATGTTATGTTATGTACAACTAATTTATTTAGTACTAATTTTTAATACCTCTATTTTAATTTAATATTTTTTAAATATTATATATAAGTTTATTCTTCCTATTTCTAGGGGCTGGGCTTTGATCTCCCTTGAGTTGTTCCCAGCTCCTTTTTGCACGTATTTATGAAAATTTTTTAATTTATAGCTGTAATATCGATTATTGTTGCAAATAAACATTACTATTACTATTACCGATTAATAATTAAAACTATAAGAATTAAAATTAAAATTTGGTCGAGTCAAGCTGGCTGTGGCTTTTCCCCCCTTTCCATTCTGCCTTTGTATTCCACTGCTCTTTTATAATGTATTTAAACCATTGATCGTTTTATTCGAGACTGACAACAAACAAAAACGATATGCTTGCTTTAAGGAAAATGATAAAGTAAATAATGTTCAAATTGCATGTGTTCTATATATATAACTTTTTACTTATATGCCTCAGGGAAGAGTCTCCCCTTAATCATTTAACGAAAAAAAAATATTTATTTTTCTAGTGGTTTAGACCCAAACCAAACAAGACATTTAAAGTGTGTCAATGTTTACTTTGAAGGGCAAAAAGACACATACAGGAAGTCATTCTTATCGCTAGACAGGACGCTTATTGAATGATGGTATGTACACGTGCCGACAAAGGGTTTATTATACTTAATAAGAAGTTAATTATCAAGGTTTGTTGAAAATCGCTAAACGACATTTTTTCAAAACACGAAAACTCAGTGTGGCAAATACTGTAACCCGGTGCTTTAATTGTTAAAATGTATAGTTTCTAAAATATGAATTTTTAAAGTTTTGCCATATGAGGCGCATTGGATTCAGGGTTGCCAGGCGTCCCGATTTTTGCGGGATTGTCCCGCTTTTGATAAATGCGTCCCGCCAAAAATCGCAACGTTTAAAAATCCCGATTTTTCAGTCTTACTAATAACACAATGGGTTTTTGGCCTGTTGATAAAACTTAAAAAAGCCCCCTTCTCGTGAAGCAGTAAAAGGATTCTACATGTTCCATTTTTTACTTATCCTTTATTTGAGGAGGCATGCGCAGTTACCTGGTTTGAACCCTTACTAAAGGAGAAGGTTTGACCTTACTTGCGTTCGAATAATGCAGGCTACTAGTTCCTTTATTTAGAGCCAGTATTGCCGCGCATATAACGTTATGACAAAATGTAAATTAAATATAAAATATTTTTGATACCAGGCAATTTCAATACGCGGAAATCCGCAGATTTAATTTTATGCCAATTATTATTTATAAAAACTAGTACATATGTGTTGTTTGCCAACAGTGTTCACCAAGTAACCAAAAATCATCAATGTTCTGTGAAATGTTTAAAAAAAAGAAGAAGAACACAGACCTAATACTATATATTCCGGGCGGTTTTTCACTGGTATTGGTATTTCAGTTTTTCGCTAGTAGTTTTCGGAACTTTTTAATTAATTTTGTCTGCAGAAAATAAAACAGGGTATTGACAGATAAATAAAGGATAACAAAAAATATGGCAAATAAAAATAGTGTCTGCAAAAGGTAAAAATTGGACTTCTAATTATAATGTGACATCTGTTGTTTAATGTCATATTAATAAAGGATAAAGTTAGCTAATAAAGTGCGTGCAAAAGGTAATAATATACCATTATCCCTTAAATGATTGTCCCGATTTTTGTTGAAGAAAAACTGGCAACCCTGAAGGATTACACAACCTAAAAATCCGTAAATTACGTTTGTCGAAACATTTAGATGTTCCGACAAAATTCGGTGATTTTGTTCGTAAAATGTATAGTTTCTAAACTTGACACCGTTTTGAAAACCTTAAATGACGTTTTTTGTCATCTTAAATCACTGTGACGTTTCTTCGCATCTAGATGACTCAAAAATACCCAAAACTCATAAGATTTGACACCCAAAAAAACCGTCAATTTTGAAATCTCAAGTTACTAAATACTGTGTGTGACAATACCATAATTCGGTGTTTTTGAATCTCAAACAACTGCGTGTTTTTTTCGCATTTAGATGACCCAACAATACCACAACTAAGTGGTTTTGTTCCCAAAATGTATAGTTCCTAAAATATAAATTTTGAAAATATCACAAAATCATTTTTTAAAAATTTTACCTTCAAGAACTCCAAATGTATTTAAATATGGTCCCTTATACAATATTATATTTTTTTAATTAAATTTTATTACTTCCATATATAAACATAAATAGGTACTTATGTCCTGGTTAACAAAGCTCGTCTTTATCTAGTTTGTATTTTTTAAAAGATGTCAAATAACCAACCCATATTTTTCTCATAATAGCAGCCCAGTAGAGGTCTGATTGTCCCTTTAATTTGAACTCTTACATCAATAAACACCGACCCCCGTAAAATGAATAATTTTGACCGGAAGGAAGCCTTTTTGGCGAAAGAGAGAGAAAAACTGGCTTACGTATGTATTTCGAAGCCAAGTGGTTTGGTAACATATGGCCAGAACGACACAACGGATGCCAGGATGACTCCTGTACAAGCAGTAAGGCATTTAAGGCTAATACACTGAAAAAAAAAACTGGGTAGGACGAAATAGAATATGTCGATGATTTAGCGTATATCAAAAACGTGGTTAAATCAACCATAAAAATTAGTAACTCTTATATTAACGATGAACACATAGAAAATTAACAATTTTTTTGTTAACCAACAATAGCAATTGTAGTTTTACTAAATAAAATGCATAATAACTACACTAAAATAGTACGCTTTCTAGAATTTTGATTAAGCTAGTTTTTTGCTATTTAACTATTTCAATGTATTGTATAATGAACCCATTTTTCGCTGTTTCGCTAGATAGTGGAAATTTTAGTATCCGCCAGTGGCGGCTCGCCCAATGACGCAGGTGAAGGGCTGTTTCACCTCATTTTTCCAGACTAAATGTAATAATCTAAGAATCAAAAAATTAAAAATCGGAGCCGCGCCGCGTCAGCAAAACAGAACGAGCGGTTGGTCACCTTATTATCTATTAACCGATAAAAAATCGTGAGCGTTCTACGCCGAGGATTCTATACTCTATTTCTATATTTTGCAGTTAACAGGGTACAGACAAGCATGCTGAAGCGATTTTCGTTTTTCGTTCGCCTGTGTACTCGATATGCCGCAGGGTGAAGGCGTCCGTTCGTTGTCATGACAACGTAGCATGCTTTCGCAGGGCAAAGACTCAGGTGCTGAACTTGCGTTCATTACTCAAATAGTGTCCGGTCACAGTAAACGGCTGGGTTAGGTCGTCTGGGTTTCTTGGTAATCTGTGTGTCGGCGTATTGTTTACATTCGGTTTTTATTTTAGTAATTTTGCATATTGTTCCTTCCTTCCTTCCCCGTAAACCGGCTAGGGCTAAAGACAAAGTATACATTTGACATTTTAAAGAAGGATAGATAAATTGCCTCATATACAAGCAGTAAAATTTAAATTAAATTGCAATTGCATCATCGTGAACCTACTACCTACCTGGTATTGCTGATTTTACTGAATTACGAATTCTTTACAGGGTAGGTACTTAAATTTTTAGCATATTATTAGATTTTTATTTTTTATGTGTGTGTATAAAAAATGGGGGTCGGGTAATCCTGCGTAACCTATTGCGAAAGTTATACGATATATAATAGAATTGTTCAAGCAACTATAGATTTTTATGTTAAAAAAATGAGTTTGTAGCCAAATGACTATTTTTTGCAAATTGTTGATGAACAAATATTTTTAGTATATTCAACCAATAATTTATTTTTTTTTAGTGTAGGACAAAAAATATGCCCACGGATAAACATTTTTATAATCCAAGGCCAATATATTGCGAAAATATAGTTAGCAAAAAGAACAAAATAACCGATAACTAATTAACTATTCATCCCTGTGCAAGCAGATCGGCAAAATTTTGGAAAATCTGCGTGTGTTTCGTACTACACACAGCAAAATACGGTTTATAAATCTAGGCAGCCCCCGATTCAGGGACTGTCAGGCGGATATGGTATGCACCTCACCTGAGGATGGCCCAAAAAGGCCGAAACCGGTCGTGGATTGGCATGGATCACTGTTCCTGCAGATTGTCAGGACGTGGTCCAAACAGGGATCATTCGTATCCTTGTGATCGACGTTGGAGAGAGTGAAAACCAAATAGTTTTAACAAGTTCCCAACGAAAGCATCAAACCATCAGTATAATTCAATGCCGGTAGAAGTATTTTCCCTCGGAGTAGTTGTTTCTGTTGGTTTCACACAGCAACTAAACGTGTTTGGTGCATCGTATTTCGGGACTGCAGATCTGATCTAGAGTTCGTAGACTGCATGCTGCCTGTTCGGGAATGGGCACCATATCCAACGAAGTGTTAAATGAATAAGTGCAATATATTAGGTAACTTCATTTTTTTATTCTCGTCTCAGTTGTGATTTTTGTATATTTTCATAGTTACATAAGTGTTTTAATTTTTGTTTTTTATTATTAAATTACCGACTTATACAAAGGGCCTTCCATAAAAAATAATAATAAAAATTACTCCTGACCAAGTATGGCTTGTAGCAAAGAGGCCAAGTAGGTAATAGTTAATGAAAAAGCGAAGTCTAAATATGCCTTTGTTGTTGCAAAAATTGTACCTCTGTAAATAGTAAAAATAAACAAAAACTAGATTTATGGGGCTCCTATTTTTGTATTTTAACAAAAATACTTGTTTTAAGATTCATAGATTCACATTATTTTCTACTTCTAATTTAATATGAGTTTTAGGCCGAGGCCGGAATCTTTAGGACTGGACCAATTTTCAGGCCCAGTGCGGCCCTGGATAGGGATATAGTACCTTGTTTATGGTCATCCAACCAAAAGGGAACAAGTTTTTAAACAACTAAACAATTTTTTAACATCTTGGAGTCTCTCTGCAATCTGTAAGATGCGTAATATAATCTGTGGAGGCTGTTGTAACAACAATATATCATATCATAGAGGCCACTGGAGTGTTGCTTAAGTATAATTGGGTCAACAATTCGCTCATGTAAATTATAACCCTCTCAGCTCTAAGTGGGATTGAAAACGTCAATCACATTACTTAAAATAGGGCCGTATAGCTGTATTTAAAACTTTGTTACGACAAATAAATTATAACAATGTTTTTTTTTCATGTAAAAAAAACTCGAAAACGGTATTCCGTAAAAAGAACTGAGATAAAAGTAAACCCAAGTTCTCTAACACAAATTTCAAAATGAAAGGTTCTTATTAGTTTGGACTGTTTTTATAAACTTGGCAAGTTAAAATCTTGGGGTTTTTTCCTATAGTTTTAATATATTTGCTATTAGTCTGCCAAAGCTCAGCTCTCTAGCGCTTCTTGAAGTGAGCAATGTTACTTTTACATAACTTTACATGTATAGGGGAGGGGAGTAAATTAGAATTTTGGGGTTTTTTGATTTTTTCCAAGGGATTGGTCATAATTTCTATCAGTCTACCAAATTTTAGCTTTGTAGCGTGTCTGGAAGTACAGTAGAATTTTGATGATCTATACTTACTACTTATGGGAGTCCATGAAACTTGAAGGGGTTGTTAACTCTATGAAGATCTACGACTGTGCAAAGTTTGAGTTTCGTAGCTCATTACGAAGCAAGCGCAGAATTGAAGGGAGGGAGATAACGTGGTAATTACCCCCCCCCCCCCAGAACAAAAAATATGCACTTTTTATTATTGATTAAAGGGAAAATAGGCGAATTACCCCCCCCTACAAAAACATTATATAACAAATATTTTTTTTCTGGACTATTACCCCCCATACAGTTTTCCCCAGATACGCGCTTGTTCCGAAGTAGAATTTTAGATAGGTCAAATATGGGCTGAAATGTTTAAAGAAAAGATGGTACAGCAGTTTATGCCGCGAACTTGGCCGGGTACTACCGTGCCCTCAGATATACAACTATTCTTTTAACAAGGCTGCAATCAATTCGTTATTTTCTGTTAAAGTATTTGAAATATTTTGTGTTTTTCAATCTCATTAAAGTCGACATTTATTGAATGTAACTGGTGATCTTGCTAATTTATGTTGAAATAAAATATAAGCTTTGATTTATGGACATTTATGAACATATTTGACATTTTAACATTCGGATTTATAAAGGACGACTCATTTGTATTAAAAAATGGTTTTGTTATAGTTATAATTTGAGGTGTTTTATTGAAATGAACTTTAATTAGAACAGTTCTATTACCATAGTTAATTTCAGCGCATACAAAGCAAACGGCCGATGGTAATGAACAAATTGTTAAAATTTGCAATTTAACTTTACATTTCCCTGTAGGTTCAGGTTTCCTTTTGAATTGTAACTAAAAGAATTTTTTTGAATTATATACAGATATTAATTTATATCGTTTCATTCTAGCTCTTATTATATTGACTTTTTTCTTAATTAAAGTAACTTTTCAGAATTTTATTAAAAACAATTTCAACTAATTTTTTTTAAATTTTATTTTAAAAAAATTATAGTTTAATAATCGAATTATATTAAAATAATATATAGGGTGTAAATGGTATAAACAATATTTGAATGAGTTATAGAAGAGGTTAAAATGAGAGAAAAAGTTTGGTTCGGGACATAGCATCAAAGTTAACGATTTTTTAAACTTTTTGGCTATAACTTTTTTAACAAACAAGGAAAAATATGAAGTTTTGGAAGTCATGTATTAAAATAGGAACAATAATCAAATATAAAAATAATTTTGAAAAAAAATATGAAGGAAAGTTTCTCAAGAAAAACTTTTTTTTTGTTAAAAACTTTTATAAATGCCATAATACATGCAATATTTTTGTTGATGTTTTATGTTATTAGAAACAAGTCTCTAGGTAGACATAACAATAATCTATTGATGTATTTCTGAAAAGTTTATGTAAGCGAAAATATTTTTTTTTTAAATTTGTCATTTTATTAAAAAACAACATACTGCATTTTTTTATCATAATTATCAATTTTTTTTGCTAAAAGCCTTTTCCCTTACTCCTCAAACATTAGAAATTGTATATCTTAAAAATAGGGAGGTGTTATATATGCATGTTATATGAATTTTGTTTCTACTAACTGGTCAAAGCTAACATCTTTAGTTACATAAAAATGATGAAATGGATCGTCCAATTTTGCGTTTTGCTGCAGTCTATAGGCAATTTAAAGAGTGCTTTTGTTTTGAGTGCACAATAGAACACAATTATTGGAAAGCAGTATTCGAATGATTAAAATGGTTGTAAAATATGACTTCCGTGCATAAATTTTATGGTCTAAACAAATGAAAGTTCATGGAAACCATACTGTATCGAACCAAATTGTTACGTGATACATTTTCCAGAAATTTATTTGTTGAAAATTTTATTAACCATTTTAGCCCATTTTATTTTTATAAAACAATTTTTACATTTTATTTTTATAAAACAAAAAATATTCCGAATAAACTAACTACGCGAAATTATATTTTGTGGACCTCCCTATGTTCTTTATTTATTAATTTAGGTATTAATAACCAGGAACGATTAAATTTAAACCAATCATTTCAAGTTCTAATATTATAGATTCTGATAAAAAAAATTAAGACATCTCTAGTACTTAAGAACTAACTAACGTAACAAATATTTCCTCGCTTTGATAGTGAAAATCCTGATAGTAAAGATCTTCAAAACATAATAATAGGGTAAAAAAGCAATACTACACTTTTGCACACTTATCATTATCATTATCCGTAACAAATTCTAGTACGTTATTAGGTGAAGAAAGTTAAAAAGCAAAGGTATGATAAAACGTTACCAAAATAAAATGAAAGTAACTGCAAAATATTGAAAATTGAGTTATTGGCATATTTGGACTTCTAGTTAATTGGTTTATCTCCTCGAAACTCAAAAACCGTATTGATTTGTTGCAGAATTATTACTATTATTAGGATTATCTACACAGTAAAAAATTTTGTCTACAAAGAAAACACGTAGAGGAAAGTCGCCTAATTTTGGATTGTTGCCAAATTTTGGATACCGCATTATCTCAAAATCCGTTTACAGTTTCCTTCAATTCAAACCACAAAACGAAGCATCTCTAACATAAAATGATTCTCTCTGAAGCGCATAGTTCGACTGTTCACCATTAGGTGGTGCCATAAGCTTATGTGTTTAATTGTGAAAACGAGTTTTTTGTTGCACCACGTGTAAACCGTTATTAAAAGGCAAGTACTTAGCCTAGGAAAGTGTAATTTGGCAAGGATGTACAGGAATAAATGTAGAACAAAACTGTGTATTTGAAATAAGAATTTCTCTCACGGACTTTTTGATATAAGTCACATAACCTAGAATATAAAGGTTGCTTAATATTGGATAGGAAGGTATACCTGTACTGAAAATTTTTCAGATGACCAGCGTGGAGAAACCTGGATACAGTGTTCACTTTGCTTCCGATGGGCACACGAAAACCGTACTGGTAGTGAGAAAACAAAAGCTTATGTGTGTCACTTTTGCTTTGAAAAATAGGTTCCAAATTTTGGATAGGGTATCCAATTTTCGGAACCCTATTTTTTAATTTGAAAAAGTGCTTTGTTTTACTTTGGTCGAATTTTTGTATTCTTTAGGGTTGAAATACATATTTTTGTGAGCAAACCCTGTTTTTATTGACGTAACAACATATTTTAGGAACAGAAGTATTAACAAAATATGTTTTCGTCACACAAAAAAAGTTAAAATAAAAAAACTATCCAAAATTAGGCGACCTTCCTCTACTTTTTTTGAAATTGTTTTACCTTAAAACAATTTGTTTGGCATTAAAATATTTCTTTTTAGTTCAACACAGCGTTTAATCCTGAAATGAGACTTTATTTTTCTTTCTTTAATTGTTTTGTTACAGTATACTCCATTTTATAACAAAGCAGAGAAAACGGTGCCTTATAATAATTCAGTTCTAATTTATAATAAAACAATTTCTGTTTCACATGAAAAAAATTTGTACTATATCAAGAAAATACTCACTTGGTGAATAGGAAAGCACACATTATTTTACTTCAAAGCAATTTGCTTTGATGAGAATTTTTTTTACTGTGTAAGCTTCGCGTAAAATGCAGTTACAACCATTTTGTTTTGGACGGCAGACAGACATTCAAACATCACAGAACACAGAAATTAGTTCGGATACGCGTGCCGCAGCTATCCGTTCCACGTAGCGATTATGCACATGCGCAGTTCCATACTGATAATGATAGGGACAAATAAAAAGAGATGCTTTTTTAGCCTAATATCTATCTATCCATTAGCTTTTAAAAATCTTTCTCAGGGTATTGTTATTTAATATTTTGCTGAATAACGAAACCCGTATATATTTTGTGTACAAAGATGATTAGCTAAAAAAATGTATTGTATGTCCATTACACTGCGCTAATTATTTAGAGGCAACGTTTTGTGTATCTGTTCATTTGATGTGTATTTATCGTAATATTATTCCAATGACCACTCAATATCAGAGCACTTACGAAACATGGTTAATCAGGAACAAGCCACAGCAATAATTCCACAATTAGGTTTCATTATAGCTTAGTAGAAAACAGAGTTGATACATTTATTACACTTTTATTATTTCAATACAATAACAATAGAAACTAGTAAAGTATGTTTCATTATGGTATTTTTGATGTGTTTTTCCAATCCACACAGATTTTTATGATTTTTGATTTAAACGATGGAAAAATCAAAATGCGCTTCCAAAATGGCGGACTCTTCCATTTATGAACCGACATGTATAATACAATAACAATAGAAACGAGTAAAGTATGCTTCATTATGGTATTTTTGATGTGTTTTCCAATCCACACAGATTTTTATGATTTTTGATTTAAACTTTAAAATGCGCATCCAAAATGGCGGACTTTTGTGGTGTTTAGATTTTCAAATTACTCTTTAGAAAAAATCAAAATGGCTAATCCATAATGGCGGATTTTAGCTCACACATATACTATACTATAGTAGTGTGAGCTATGGTGATCCTAATTTTTTCGAGAAAAAAAAGTTGCTCCGATTTCAAAAATTTTTATATATCTGCGTTTCAGATGATTTTGAAACTTTGTTGTCGCGCCGTCTGTCTGTCTGTCTGTCTGTCTGTCTGTCTGTCTATGTCTGCATGTCTGTCTGTCTGTCTGTCTGTCAAGCCAAATAAAAGGGTGGGGGAAGATTTCAAAAATTAGAGTTTATGTGAAAATACGGCGTGTGTGATATCAAACGAAAGGTAATTGAGTATGGAGTTAAACAAAATACATTTTAGTTTTTTTTCTTCAAAAAGAGTGGGAGTAGATTTAAAAAATTAGAGTTTACGTGAAAATATGGCGTGTGTAACGAAAGGTAATTGAGTCCGGAGTTAAACAAAATACATTTTAGTTTTTGTTTTTTTTAAGGGTGGGGGTAGAATTCAAAAATTTGAGTTTAAGTCAAAACATGGCTTGTGTGGTATCAAACAAAAGGTAATTTAGTCTGGAGTTGAATAAGATATATTTCAGTTTTTAGTTTTATTAGCTCGCACGTCACTATAACTATAGTACCTAGTGTGAGCTTAGGGCCCCATATATTGGCACAGTATTTTTCTTTATGAACCGTTATGTATGAAAGTGAGAACTTTGGGATGGCTAATGTTTTCAATTAAACTTGCAAAAAGTCAAAATGTTAATGTACCTATTAAAACATAAAGACGTAATAGTTTTAGCAAAATTTCGAAATTAATACATGTTGGCTTATAAATAAAAATTTCCGCTATTTAAATTTTTTTCAAATTTCATTTCATTACCAAATTCAGGGGCAGGTACACACCCCAAAGTATCAAATTTAATACATATCGCCATATCGGTTCATAAATGGAAAAATTCGCAATTTTGAATTTTTATGTGGTAAAAAAAAATTAAATTGCATTGTTACTGGAACTCTAAACACCTGCCAAAATTGCAAACTGAAACCACGGCGCGGTGGCCGGTGGGGAGTTGGCCCGGCGGCAAATCGGGTCTATAGCAAGTTGCGCCGGCGGCGAATCCAATCAGCGAGAGCACCAGTTGGCCCGGGGGCAAATAAGCCGCGGTGAGAATAGGCGGCGGCGAATTGGCACATGAATGGCCACTATGCAAAACGTGAAAAATGTTGCCCCCCCCAAATAAAATTCCTAGATCGGCCACTGTGTATAATCATGTCGAATAAAAAAATGTTGGGCATAACTCGGTTTTCCAATCAAGCAAATATTTTATTGAGCATATACGTAAAGCTAGAGAACTCGATTTTGACATCAGAAAGAAGATTTCATTTGTTACGTCACGCGATACACTTTTCGATGAAATCGAATTTAAGGTTTCAATGGAAACAAATTCGAGATCAAAACGTTTCCCTTGTTCCATTTGATAAAAGCGCCGTCGGGAACAAAAGAGGAGAAAAGGAAAGCAGTGGAAATGTATTGCCGCGCTTTTTTTGCGACAAGGGCTCCCCGATCTCTTATCAGCTGAGACTCTCCAAGATATCATCCATTGGAATACTTTTTCTAAAATCACTTGGATATTCGAACAAAAAAAATCTCGATCTTGCATTTTTTAAGCGATATTTGACATTGATATAAGTTTAATCTATTATAAGCTAAGCACCAAGGAAAAATATTCGGCAGGGGATTAAAAAATTTCATTATACTTAAATTATGCAAATTTTTTCTTATTTGTCCTGCTAGGAAATGTTTTTTAACACAGTTTATCCACTGTTTGGCAGGAGGATTGATCTTCCTTGAACGGGGTTGGTATTAAATACAATCGAACCTCTCTATATCGAAACCTTTGTAACTCGAACCTCCCTATAACTGGAACCTTTTAAGTGGTCCCTGCACTTTTTATATGAATTTTAACCTGTTTAACTCGAATTTCTATAACTCGAACTCTCCATAACTCGAACTGTTTTGGTTGTCCCTTTAAGTTCGAGTTAGAGAGGCTCCTCTGTAATTTGTAATTTAAATAATGCATCAAACTTTAAAGGACGCGACGCACGGAGGTCGAACTTCCCTAACAGCTGGCCAAAAAGGATACTTTCGTTTGCGGTATTTTCAATCAAACCTATAAGGAAATTATTTATAACACTTTAGTACACAGTTAGCCTTGAAAAAGACAATTGATAACTTGTCAATTGTTTGCAGCGTCCTGTCAAAAACAAGGTTATGTTTTTTTATTAGCGTTATCATTTTCACCAAATAAATATTTTAATAAAGTTTGTGTTTAACTGCCCACATAGCACAAAAATTACATCAACATTAAATTAACGTGAACAAAAATAACAAAGTTTTTTTTTACTTAAAAACAACTTCATACCATATAATATTTATTTTGTTAAATCTACATGCTTAAAGATAACTTAAAAACAAGGAGAAATCAAGCTATAAAAATGTACTTTTTGCTGAAGTTTCTGGTGCTGTGTATATAACGCGTTTTTTACCCTCGTTATTTTCATGTACCAAATTCACACTTGAAAAGTCCTCCACAACATGTTCTAAAACGCCACTAGATTAAGACTTCTCAAACCTTTCTGCGTCTTTTTTGGTCACGTTTTTTTAAAAACATTTTTTTAACTTAAAAGAGACGCGAAAGGAAGTTATAAAAGTTCACTAGTTTAAGACTACAACACTTCAAGACAATTTTAAAGATGGCGCTCAAGGCAAGACAAAATATCAATTTATCTATCTATATACATTATGTTTTTTTAAAAGCTAAACAAGATTTTTTAACAGTAAACACTTTCAGAGAATATTAATGTGTCTTTATCAGGTTAATAATGGATGCGTCGTGGTCGTGAAGGATCAGGGATCAGTTCCTTAACAGGTTTTGGATAAATTTCTTCCAAGTGAAAAATCCCGACAATAGCTGCTGCTAGTAAAATTTCAAAAATATTCGGTAGAAAAGCCATGCAAGTCGCGTTTTAAAATTCGTGTAGAAAAGGCGTAAATCTAATGTGATGTAACGTTGATAAAAATCACTTGAAAATAACGTAAAAACATTGCTGTTTTAATTTGATAATGGCGTTATTACAACGCAGTTTTTAGCAACGTTATTTTTTATAACGTTAATGAATGACCTATTAAGCTTGTTTTCATATATGAAATAAACGTTTTCTTCTAGCAGCTTTTAAAATCAACGTTTTTTTTTTCTCACGTCTTCTTTACGTGTTAAACACGTGATTGTGCTATGTGGGTGGCTCTTTTAAAAGTAGACTTACGGTTTTAATTAGCTATGGATAACAATAACCAGGGTGTGTAGTAACCTATATTTAAAAGATTTTGATTTTTTTGCTTATTGCATAGCGCTGGTGAATTAAATTGTGAAAGACTGATATTGTCAAATCACTATTCCAAATTTTCAACATAATAATATTTTTGTTAATGATTTCACCATATTTCCGACTACAGATATACTCTAAAATATTCCTTACGATTCTGAAAAAAGATATTAAGAAAAAAATGTTGCACGAATTTGCACAATTTTTTATAATTAATTTTTGAAATTTTGGAATTTTGGGTTTTTTTCTATATTGGTTAAAGGGGTTGCACAATATTTTTACTGTATATTAATTAAAACACTTTTTTATATTGCATAAATTAATAAAAATTTACGAAAAATCACCTATATTACTAAAAATTATTTTTTTAACCAGATAGTCCAGGAGATTGGGATTTTTAATTTTAATGATAGAGATAACTGTGATTTTTAATTTTAAGCTCCAAAATTAGGACTTTATTTTTTATTTATGAAAACTTTGTTCTAGTTATACAAGAATATATAATGTATAATTTTTTTATTTCTTTGTTTTAGATCAAAATTACTTAACTTTGACATACAAGCAATTGTTCGAAATAATTCAAAGCTTTCCCGAACAAAGTAATAATGAAAAATTTTCAAAATTGCAATCAAAACTATGTGAACTAACAGGAAATCAAAATTTTCCCAATGAGTCTAGGTCAACTTGTAATAATTTTTACTACAAATATATTTTTAAGTGGAATCAATTACATAGAACTAAAGAGAGGTTTTTAGAAAAAAAATAAAGATTGGCTTACAACTGTTCTAAAAATTTTAAAAAATATTGTAAAAGGACGCAAAATATTAACGTTTAGTGATTGTAGTGAGCGGTCGAAAAGACGAAAAACAGAAGAACTCCGAGAAAACTCAACACCACAGGAGTTAAGTTATGCAGCTCAAATGAGCTTAAGAACGTGTCAAAAATTCTAAAAACTATTAGTAACAAACCTAAGCAAGTGAAAACTTTTGAAATCAAAAACAATCAAGACAATTCACATTTGGAGTTAATTGCTGATAAAGCTTTATCTTTAGTTGTATACGCTAACCTATCTAAACATCAGTATAAGCTCATTAACGCACAAGCGGGACAAAAAAAACATTTAATTTTGATCACGCTGTACATAAAAAAAGGTATTTTAGAACATAAATATTAAAACATATATCTCAACCTTTTTTTAAATCCTATTTTTAAACGAAAAAAACTAATTATTTTTTAAATTAAACAATAAAGTATATTTATCTAAAACACGATATTTTAAACCTGTAGTAATAATTTTTATGTCTTATTTCTGGTAAACCTTATTATGGCCAGCTTTTCTAGAAATTCGACCAGTGTGCGACGGTGGGAAAAAAATTTTTTATTGCACTAAACCTAAAATAACCTAATTAACACTTTTTTTTAGATTTGTTGTTATAACTTTCTTAAGAATTTCAACAGACAAAACAAATGGGAATAATTAAGTGTTCAAATTATTTAAGAAAAAATTGATATGATGATAAAAATCATTATTACCAAAAATTAGTTTTTTTACTTCAAAATGTTTTTAAAAAATTTTTAAATTATTAAGGTGTCTTAAGATAATGTACAAAAACCTATCTCAATTTTTTTTTGTAAATTTCAAAATAATTCTTACAAAATTTATACTTATTTCGAAGCTTATTTGGCCACCCTGAATCTCAATAGAATTTTTTATCATAATGAATTAAAACAAAATTGTGACAAATGTCATTTTTAAAGTTCACAGTTTTCCCCATTCTTTAAACTTGACAAATGCTATTACTTGAAAACAAAACCTTTCCTACCACCCTTTTAAGTTTGGTGCATCATTTAAATTATACTCTGTATATCACAGCTTTACGTCACTTTTAGTAGATAGCTTGATGGATAAGTAAATCCCTGTAATTTTTTGAGCCTGCCCTTTAAATATAGCTATGGTTTTTTGCTACAGTTTTTTAAAGATATTGTTCTTGTTGGCAAACCAAATTGAACGACATTTTAAGTCAGTGTTTATTTTATTTTATGTATTATTGGATTTGTGTAAAACACGCTTTCGAATTGAACATTTCGGTGGTTAAAGACAGGAAATTTAAAAGCGTATTTCTTTATTTGGGAAAAATCGATTTACCACAAAAACCATTAAATTGCTTTTTCCTTGTTTTATATAACCCCGCTGAACGAGCTACTACTAGAAAATTAGTTTAATTATAGTTTTATATTAAAATAAATTCATTATCAGTGTGGTACTTTTCACCCCAAAAGTTAGAAATATAAAATTTATGTGTGTCTAAATAGATAACCTCTTTTATCAATGCATCAGCTTCTTTCTATATAGAGGCGGTCCTAGAAAGCTACTACACTTAAGCTTCCTTTTTTTTAAATATAAAATGCTAATACCTGTGATTATATGACCAACACATAAAGGCAGTTCTAGATTACTGTAAGCTCCACCTTCTCTGAGATAATACGTTATGATCACCTGATCAGCCAGAATAGAATCATTTGCGAGGGGTTGCTCGGTATTTCCTTTTGGTGTACAGGTTTGGGGAAATACCAGAAAATACTTGGGAAGTACTGGGAAATATATTAGGAAATGCCGGGAAGTGCTTGGGAAATACTAGGAAATACCATTGAAATTTGAGGAAATACTAGGAAATACCTTGGTGTACAAAAATCGGCGATCGAGCCTCCCCTCTATCATTTGTCCATAAAGAGTTTCTCTTGTATATACCGGTTGGGACAAACTGCACTTTACAAGGAGTTAATCAGGCTCTTGACCAAAACTATTTTTAGTCCGCCATTCAAAATTTCAAGATGACAGATAGAACTAAACATGAACCTTCACAGAGGCTCGTTTATACCTATGTTCCGAAAATGTTTTAGAACGGGTTTTTAATTTCGTAAAAAAACTTTATTTCTACCAAGCACAACGAGGTATACTCGAAATCAGTTTAGTGGTTCCCGAATTTTTTTTCAAACATTGTTTTACCAATTATACGTTTGCCTTTTTAATTTTGTTTGAATTAATTTCCTCATAGTCCCATCTTGGAATTTAAGATGACGACAAATGTTGATCACTATTTTTAAAGAGCAGTCGATCCCTGCTATAATTTTTTTATATTATTAAAATCAGTTCAATAAATATTACTTTATGGGGAAATGAATGCAGATAACAGAACCGATTTCCATGACTCATAATATCTCTTTGTGCCTGGCAGAAACATTGTTTTTTTACAATTTCAAAAAACATTCTAAAAAGTTTCCAGAACATAAGAATAAACGATCTTCTTTGATGGGTTTAGTTTGATTCTATCTGCCATTTTAAAATTTCAAATGGCGGACAAAAAAATATATTTGTTCAAAATATTGATCAATTCCCTGAATGTGCAGTTTGCTCCATTAAAATTGATGGTTTAGTTCGAAAGTTAAAATAAAAAATAAAAAACCGGTTTTCTTTGGCCCACCCGGTATATGTAAATGGTATTGTCGATCCATCTTTTTGTTGGCATAGAGTTTTTAATTTATCTGAAAACTTCTGTAGCGCTGTCTGCCTTTGATTTGCGCCAAAGCTAAAAGAGTCCGGCTCAATTTGCTAACGCCAAATTGACAAAGTTTGCTAGCAGTTTTAATTTGCTTTGGCCACCCAGAAATGACCATCAAATTTTCAAACTGGCTCTTGATAAAAAGCTATTTTTGCTATTTTTGAAGTTGCTTCACTGGATTTTTTTTCTAATAGTATATATAGTTCGACATAGCCTTTTTGGTACCGGTTTTGTTTGACGCCGACGAGGCGTGGCTGGTGTGCAAGACTATTAAAATCGGGACAGCGTGACGGAGAGGCGTAGGGGAAGATGGAGCAATATTTTTTTTGGTCTGAAGGAAAGACTTTATTTGCAGTTTATATGTTTGTGGTCAAATTTAAGTCCTTCTAATTATTGTTTTTAAATTTTTCTTGTGTTAAACAAGGAGTTTAGAATGATAATATTTCTTACTACCCCTTCGTTTTGACTATTGTGGGGTAATAGAAAACATCGTAATTGGGCAGTAAGAAATATATTCTTTTTTGTTGCATATTGATTTGAGTAGTGATTTTTATTATAGTGCATTATGTAAGCTGTATAAATCTGTCGTCCTTAAGCTAGAATGCCATTAACTACCTATAAAATTTTCCTAGTTTTGATCACAAAATCCGAAAAATAATACACAAACGATGCTACTTGTTAATTGTAAGTTATTAGCTCACACTACTACTATAAGTAGTGTGAGCTATGGTGATCCTAATTTTTTCGAGAAAAAAAAAAGTTGCTCCGATTTCAAAAATGTTTATATATCTTTGCGTTTCAGATGATTTTGAAACTTTTTTGTTTTGCTGTCTGTCTGTATGTCTGTCTGTCTGTCTGTATGTCTGTCTGTAACGACCAACCCGCATAACTCAAAAACCGCTTGTCCGATTTTAATGAAATTTGGTACCTAAGTTGGGTCTTGGGCCGTGATAGTCCCATTTAAAAATGAACAAAATCCACCGAACGCAAGCCAAATAAAAGGGTGGGGGTAGATTCCAAAAATTAGAGTTTATGTGAAAATATGGCGTGTGTGATATCAAACGAAAGGTAATTAAGTGTAGAGTTAAAAAAAAATTAGTTTATTTTTAAGAAAAGGGTGGGGGTAGATGTCAAAAATTAGAGTTTAAGTGAAAATATGGCGTGTGTGATATCAAACGAAAGATAATTGAGTCTGGAGTTAAACAAAATACATTTTAGTTTTTTTTGAAAGGGTAGGGGGTAGATTAAAAAAATGTGAGTTTAAGTCAAAACATGGCTTGTGTGGTATCAAACGAAAGGTAATTGAGTCTGGAGTTGAATAAAATATATTTCAGTTTTTGATTATATTAGCTCACACTATAACTATAGTACCTAGTGTGAGCTTAGGTGCCCATAGATTGGCAGAGTATTGGTTTCTTGAAAACCACAAAAGCTAAAGAAGATTTGCTTATAAAAATTGATGTAGAAAAATGTTGTGATGAAGACGGCACCAAAAAATCAAAATTGTCCAAATGTTGGTTAACGGCATTATAGCTTATACACGGCAGAAATGGCAAGTTGCATAAATATTAAATGACATCTAAAGTACAGTACACCGGTCTATTTTTTAAGTGATGACTAAACAGGCTGAATTCTCGTACATAGCTTTATTCGGCCGAGACGCCTTACTTTTTCCACTGCAAAAATAGTTTGAGCTTCGAACTGACTAAACCAAGCATATGATTTACGGGACAATGTTGCCATTTACTTTCAAAACAGGTATTAACTCTCAAATTATTATAAATAATCAGATGAAAGAATTAGTAACCGGCAATTTTTTTCTGTACCCTAAAAATGTGTCTGAAAGTTAATGGCAGTATTGTTCTACAAATCATATGCTTGGTTTAGCCAGTCCGATGCATGTCTACGCCTGCGCACTCTGTTAGGAAGTAATTTTGCTGCTAGTTTTCTCGGCCAAATAAAACTATGTACGAAAATTTAGCCAGTTCGTAATCACTTTAAAAATAGACCAGTATACTGTGGACTATTTGAGTTAGATGACATTTAATATTTTTGTGACCTGCCATTTCTAAAGCTTAATATCGGTCACTTTTATCAAATTTGAAGGCAACCAAACTAAGTACTGAAATCAATCTGCAACAAAAAAGAAGATATTTCTTATTGCCCCATTACGATACTTTTTATTACCCCCACGATAGTCAAAACGAAAGGGTAATAAGAAACATTTCTATTCTGAACTACTTGTTTATGACAAGCAAAATTTAAAACAATACAAGTCTTACATTTGACAACAAAATTTAAGTATTAAAACTGAAAATAAACTGTTTTCTTCAGACAAAAAACATATTATCTGAAATGGTTTGCTTGTGAAAAATATGTTCAAACAAGAGAACAAAAGTGCTAAAACTTTATTAATATTATAGTAGAAGAATCTCAAAGGTTTTTTTCAGATATCTCAAATGACAAAATGCACACTGGGTCCAAATTCTGTGCACTGTATAATTAATAGCGATATGTTATGTCGCCTACTAATTCCGAAAAATAGAAAGAAAGGACGACATGTCTATGGAATTCGACAGTACACAGATTCTGGGCCCTGATTGTGAAGCAACGCGAATTACTGGACACCTGTCTCACAGGATTTAAGCTTGAGCGTGCGATACGAGGGCCGATCCAAAAGAAGCTGCCAATGGAGAATAATAGAACGTATTTGTTTATTTTGATCATAGATTATTAAATTGATTATTACAGACATTTATTCTGGGAGGTCATTGACCAAATGATCTTATGGATAAACGACACTCGCATTTTATAATGAAAGGTTTGCCTTCAGTAAATGCAATATTCCAAGAAACAAATTATTTATCTTCTTTGCAAGCAGATATTGGTTTGATGTATAAAAAGTGTAGGTGCATCTTTAATATGTTTTATTTCCGGCCTTTCGGGTCAAAGGATATCGGGAATCTACATGGTTTGACTTTAAGAAATATTTTTTTTATTATTTGAATTTTTTGGTGCGATTTTCTGTGAACGATTTTTATACGAACAAACATGGATCTCTCGCATATCAAAACAGTAAATTTAGACATGTAAATACAAAATATTCCCGATTCAGCATTTCGCATTCAGCTAGTTGGCGAAACCTCGAAAACAAACACTGAGGCATTACTGTAAAGCTCCCTACGGAATACCTTAAGAATATATTTCCCTTCCCTGTAAATCTTTGAATTTGTCGGATAAACTTTTTTTATATGCAAAGCAAAGCTCATTTTTTTGATTCTGTAGGTATAACCCATATACGTAATATTCCAATACTCCCTGTTACCTATTTAAACAATGATTGGCGTTTGATGCAAACATTCAGAAATAAAGATACCAAAAATGCGCAGATACCAAATTTACATAGATAAAGTTTTTGTCAACTGTATTCATGCGTAAAAGTATAACCAATTAGGACATTTTATCTTAAGGACCGCAAAAAGGATAGACTTATACCCATTGATATTGCTATTTCAAATATGTTTGCATTCTGCATCGTAAGGTACCGTAGATATTGCAATAATACGGACTATATGGAAATAATATGCATATGTCTTTGAAAGCAACCAATCAGGTCTTTTTTGCTTAAGGACCCCAAGGCCCTCATGTTTGCATCATGAATGGGCAGTTACCGTGGGTATTGGAATACTCTGTATATGGTATAACCTCGGGTATAACATTCAATAAATTTTTCTAGATACCTGCGATATTAGACCAGTGCAGATAAGAAAGGGAAAAACAGAATGAAAACTATTGTAAATAAGAGAAAAATCTATCGCCGCCAATTGGTGGGGTTTTAGGTGTAGATAATGGTTTTATTATGGTTTTCAGCAAAACTAGATCTTCTAAATAAAAAAGTTAAATACAAAAGTTATAGACAAAACGACCACTTTTCTGAAAAAAAATTTTACATACCCAAAAATTTTTCTAGATTTTTTTTTGGGAAAATTTCGTAAAAAATACACCTATTTGTGTCTTTTATTTTTTTTAATTCAAAATATCCATTTCTACATTTTGTTTTTATTTAAACCCAAAAATGTTCAAGCTCTGAAAGCAGTTTTTTTTAAACAGTGGGCATTTGTTTTTAGACGTCTATTTTTAGATAGTGTAAAAAATAAATATCATTATAAATAAATTTGCCAGGAAATAGAATTTAAATAGTTTAAAAAAGAGCAAAATGAAATTACTGCTATATAATTTAAATCAATATCGATCTCGTCCGTTCTGTGCTATTTTTGATTTTCACCGTGTCTCTTTTTCGTATTTCCTAGCAAATTTTTTCATGGTTTGTTTTGACCATCAAGTAATACACGTCTTATTAAAAAAACTGTTTAAAAAAACTGCTATCAAAACTTGGGCATCTTCGGGAGAAAATGGTGCCTTTTTAGGACTAAAATCAAAATAAAATGTAAATATTTTGACTTAAAAGAATTAAAACTTGTTAAGGCAATACAAAGGTAGGTTTTTACCAAATCTCGTGAAAGACAAAACAGAATGTGGAAAATAAAAATCAAAAATAAAAATTACCGTTTTTTTCTCAGAGATAATTAGGTTATGTAAAAAAAAGTTTACACAAAAGTTGTAGATCTTTTTATTACGTATAATTTTTTCACTTAACTTTTTTCGTTAGGGGATCTGGTTTCGGTGAAAACCGTAAAAAACCGTTACCACCCCCAAAAGTTTACCATATTTCACCCTAGAAACTCGGATCAAGTCTAGTTTTTTCACAGATTATAGAAAATTGCCGGATTGGATTTGACCAAAATAAAAGCGGCAAATCCAAAAAGGCCGCCGTCTCGGCCTTATTAATTAACCATTGACATTTTGTTCTCTGGTTTAGAAATGTCAAGTACTTGTCAACCGCTGTTTTTGTATATTTATGTTTTTGCCAGGTTTTTTAATTAAATTTGGGATAAAAACTGCTCAGGGTCTTAAAACATTACTTTTTCCATTACAGTAGGAAACGTTTCAGAAGTTCTTTCTTTTTCAACAAAAACACAACCAAAATAACAACAGCTGAAATCAAAGTATAGTAGGTGTGGTTAGGAGTTTTCGATAGTAATATCAAATGCATGGTGTACCCACTGTTTTTATTTTGGTTGATTGTGAAATTCAATCTCTAGCTCTTTTATATCTCTCTAGTTTTTTTCCTGTTGGTTGCAATATTATATTTTCCTTTACTTCCAATAGTTTTTATGATGTTACTGATTTGTTCTCTTTTTGCGATTTAAGAAAATACCTCCACTGGTCTGATCATGTCTACTTAGATTTAGAAATATATCAGCTAAAGCCGTTCACTGTCCAACGAAATGAAATCAGTTAATTAAAATCCAGTGACAAGATAAACAAAACTTTTTCTTTTTTGGCAAGGAAGACAAAGCATCAGCCCTAAACCACGTAAACTCCAATAGAACCAGAACACAGCCAAAACATTTTATCGACAAACAGTAAGTAATTAAATATAAAGAATACAAACATTTTGATAATTATTATGATGTTCTTGTCCGTCATTAATTGGTATTACAACCCCTACTGGGACTAACCAGAACCCTCCATCTGCACTCTCTAGATTCTTCGCCATCTTCTTATTCCCATATTCTTGTCTATCCACTTTTTTCTTACTTTCCTTTTCGCAGGTCTCCAGTTCATTATTTTTCTTGCTGTTCTTGTCTCAGCCATTCTCCTACATGTCCCAACCAAGCCAATCTTCTACCTTTGATGAATCTCACGAAGTTTGCGCAATAAATTAGCTGTTCTAATTCATCCGTATCGGCCAATAACCCCATCTTCTATTAGCACGGGTCCAAAGATTTTACGAAGGATTTTTCTTTCAAATATTTTTTTTTGTTCTTCACTTGTTTTTCTGTGTCCATGACTCGCACCAGTATGTTACTAGCGACCTAATTATTGTACATTTTTTGTTTCAGAGATCTCGTTAGAGAACTTATTGTACCCCAGTCAATTAAAAAATATATATTTTTATTTTATTTTAATTCTTTCTCACCCTGTAGGTAAATTGTTTTAAAATGTTGATATTTCATAATATTAGGATTGATCCCCACTTGCCCAAAAAATCATGTACTTTATTAACAGAGGAACATAACGTTTTAACAAATAATTAATATGCAATTTGCAGATTTTTCGACAAGGGCATCAAAAATTAGGCTATATGTACACGGATAAATTATTTTTTGCGGATATATTAGAAACTAAAGATTTTGGTAATATAATTACCCCCCCTAGAAAGGAAAGTATGCACTTTTTCCTAATAAAATAAGGGAAATGAGGAGAATTACCCCCCCTAGAAAAAAAAATTATATTACAAAAAAAAAATCGTTGACTATTACCCCCCCCCCCCCCCCGATTTTGTCTCAGATCCGCGCTTGCCTGGGACTGGGATTTCCAGGACTTTTGGGGCCTTACATCTAACGAAGGTCAAGGGGGATTTTGGTGGACAATATGTGCAATGTCCCAGAAGAAGGGATAGTGATATAAAAATCTAGCATGCACCTAGATTTTTCCAGATTTTTCACCTAATATAACTGGGCTTATTGTAAAAAATTAACTTGCCTATAATAAAAACAGCTCCCATAAAAAAATTTACGATTCGCGAAGGTGTTTTAAAAAAGGTTGTCTGTCACATACAAAAGCTGCAAAATAAGCGTTATAGCCAAAGCACACCCCATAGAGAAATACGACACCGGATATGTCATGCGAACAGGTAATGCCCTTTCGAACGCATTTTACTGACTCTCATAATGAGTAGGTTGCTTTTTGTTTTCGAAATACCAGACATATCTAATTGCCTCAGCCTTGGCTAAGGTTTTCTTAAAATGACTTTGAGTCACTAGCTCCTCTGTCGAGTTTTAATTTCAAAATACCTTTATATTACTAACTATTACCATCGAAGAAATAGATGTTATATGTTCTCTGCTATTACTCAACGGTGACATAGTGCTCTCAGAAGTAAATGGGTCCAGAACAACGTCCCCTTAAATTTAAAATCAAATATTGAATACATAAAGATAAACATCCTGACTTTCTGGAAACATCTATACAGGATATAAAGGGTAAAACAGTGATTTAACATATTGGAAGCTTATAATGTACCACCAGTCTCAAAGTAATTCTTAAAAGCTTCTTCTATTAAAGTGCGAGAAGGGAATCCGAAATATAGACGTATCCAACAAAGATAGCTCAATTTTTTTTTCTGGTGCCCGCCCTTTGAAGTGGCCTTTATTATCCCTACCAAAAGTCGCCGAAATCCGGGATGGCTTGCATCGTCACACGTCTCCTTTAAAATGGTTCGTGCCAGATCTCCTGCCTCATTTGCTTGCTTTACTGTTGGGGGCGGAACGGGAACGGGGCGGGGTTCTGTATTCAATAGAATCTATTAAAGGCGGGGTACAACTTTGGCTTGGCAAGAGTCACTTGGAAACACCCGGTATATCTCGTTTAATTTATTCCAAATCATTTATTTCTTGAAGAACAAGTCTTGTTGTTGACATGGGCAAAGTAGTTTGTATACTTTGACATGGGGGTTAATGTCTAGCTCGGTTTTTAGCTTGCAAGTAGTACGGCAGCGTTGTTGAAGTAGATTACTTCTTCTTACTTTTGTTCACTCGTCATTAATATTTTTTGCGACGCTTTTACCCTTTTAATTTTCAAGCACTTACATTAAATACCAACCATAAAGTGAGTTCGCTTTAAGATATTTAAAATCAAATCAAAAATTCTGAATGAAATACTTTTAATTCAGAGATTTTTCTGGCTATGTACATAGGTAGGTAAGCCCCACACGTCTCGCTTAAAAATTAGGCATCGTCTACTCTATACCATCATTAAAATTTTTAACCAAACTACGAGTATTTAAACTTTTTTAGCAGATGCGATATGGCGCGGCGTGGATAATTACATTTGCAGATTTTCGAAATGTTATCACTTTAAAGCTCGTTTTCAACTTAAGCTGGGAAAGTTAAACAAAGCCTAATGGTGTGAGAAAATTTTTGACTGGCTTTTATTTTTTCTTTTTTTACAAAGGTTAGCAAGGGTCTTAAAACATATAACATATGTTTCGAGTTCCGGACGTGTCTGGTTAGGAAGTCTACTTGAACCTGCTTGATTTTACGTTGTGACTAAAATATTAATGAACTCTTTATATTGGGTATTCTATGGGTATTCAATAAGTTTTTCCGCTGAGGGAAATAATACCTTTTAATATACGAGAGTATTAGGAAAAATCTGTGGTGCATTCCCAGAACTAAATAATTTTCTTAGGAAAGTTCTAGATTTACTAGACAATTTCAGCGATATTCTCCGTTTCTAGGGGATTTATTAGCATTTTTATTGCAAAATCAATGGCCTTAGCGCTTTCGTGCCATAATTTTTAAATAATTTTCATAAACCTACAAAAATAATCACCTAGCTTTTCGGTTAATATTACACAGATTTGCGCGATAATATATTTTATTATTATATTTATTATGTAAAACTACCTGTCCGACACAATTTTTGAAATGTTGACTAACGGAGGCTTAGAAAAAGCACCTTGTATTGCCCTGGATCTTAAATGGGATATAAAACACTGACTTCGAAAAATTTTGATTTAATGATGTCAAATATTGGAAAACTATTACCGAGGGTGAGGAGTGGAAAAGTTTTGAGAGTTTTATAAGCTTTTATAAAGTTCTGTAGACCGAATAAACTAGCTGAATTCAACGAAAAAGACATTCTACTTTAAATAACTAAATAAATCCCCGTCATGGTCGCATTTTTATTCTGTTTCTATTCTTATCGACTGCGGAGCCCGCAAAAACAAGGACCAAGGAAAAATGGAACTGTCTATATTTTTAAAAATACAAAAGGATTTTTATTCACGACAAAACGAAAACAAATATCACATCACACACAAAAGGATTTTATGTCATAAAAATAAATAAAATTAGAACCAAACCTTAGATATGATTCGAACCCATGTCCCAAGGCTGCTTGTGTTAAGCTCCCATAGAAACGCAGGCTTATCGAACGTTTTACCCAAGAATACGTTGTTCTCGAGGATGGTGTCAAGTCGTCCATTTTAATGGTTGCGTTCCGTCAATGGTCTTTGTTTTCCTGGAATTGTTCGGCTTAAAGCAATTCAGTCATACACACCTACCTATCCCGCCATAAAAACGTTTTACTCTTAAAATAAAACGTACAACAAGCCTATGTGTCTTTGGCAGCCTTAAGTGACTGTCTGAGGTTGGGGTTTTTAAATCAGTTATTGTATTTATATAAAACTTTGTTTATTGTCAAAAATCGAAAAAATTTCGTATTCAATCTTATATTTTTATAGTTTTTTTTATATTTCATAAAATACCAAATTTTTTTTAGTTATTGAGATGTAAAGCTCATTTAAACGACAATTAAATTTTTGTTCTATTTCGAACAAATCATGACCTATTCAATTTTTCTGTAAAGTTAATGTGACAGCAGGTAAAGCAAAAGTATGTAAAAAATCTCAAACTTGCAGTTATGACGTCACACAGGCGCTTTTACTCAAATTTGAGGAAAAATCCCGGTGACTTAAAATTGAGCGATCCATGTTAGAGTAATCTAAAACTTCTTTCCTCATTTTTTTGTAAAAACAGTTACTATTATTTGGTATTAAAAAAAATAGCAATATTTTTGTTCGTTTTTGAGATATAAAGATAATACTGGTTTTCTATTGAAAATATATTTTTAGTTTTTCTGTAAATCTAATATGGCGAAGGTCATTAAGTCAAAATTAGTGAAACAACATGTAAAAAACGGCCATCTATCAGGCTAAAACATTTTTTTAATTCCTCGCTAATCTGGGTAAATTTTCCTTTAATAAAATTACAGGTTGCCGACGCCATGCCATGGCAAAACTATGTCGAAACACACCCTACACCAAATTGTTTTATGTTTGCAATTTATTGAGCTGAGAGTTATTTTCCAAATCGTTAGTTCGATTCATATACTTACTTGGAATCCATTCCATATTATACCAATTTTTTGTTTGTGTTTTTACCTTTTCTACAACAGTTATTGCTTAAAGTCTCTTTCATTCGCATTCGATCGCTGGACTAATCACTAGAAGCCAGTATTCACAGGTATGATTACGGAACCCCCCACTTCTTTCTTAGTTGAATGTTTATTTATCGAATGATTGGCTTGATCATTGCGAGCCGCAATTAACAAATAAAATATGGCTTTAAGTAAGTAAAATATAAAATCAACTATCTATAACGTTTGGGGATTTGCGTCGGTTCAATTCTTAACATATTAAAATATTTTGAATTGATTAATTAGGTTTTTCATAATATGAAGCTACTGTTTCGTTATAAATCTGCTTTATAAAAACATGTATTTTGATATTCTGAAAAATGAATTGAAGAGTATTATTAAAAAACCAACACAAAAACATTGTTTTGTTTTTCATAAATAAAGAAAACACAGAGAATTTGCTGTGTTAAACATTTTTCAGAGTTGCACCAAGATTAGAGAATTATTGTTTTTTATTCACAATCTATCATTCATTATTCTGATCATTTTTACTTTTTTTGGCTTAGATGGCGTTAGTCAGTACGTTATCTGGTAGGTATGTGGTTCGATTATTATTAGGGGTTGCTATTTCGCCAGGGGTTAGTTGAATGTTTATTTATCGAATAATTGGCTTGATCATTGCGAGCCGTAATTAACAAATAAAATATGGCTTTAAGTAAGTAAAATATAAAATCAACTATAAATATCGTTTGGGGATTTGCGTCGGTTCAATTTATAAAATAGTAAAATATTTTTAATTGATCATTATGTTTTTCATAATATAAAGCTACTGCTTCGTTATAAATCTGCTTTATAAAAACATGTATTTTGATATTCTGAAAAAATGGATTGAAGGGTATTATTAAAAAACCCACACAAAAAATTGTTTTGTTTTTCATAAATAAAGGAAACACCGAGAATTTACTGTGTTAAATATTTTTTGTTTTCAAGGCGCGGCGCGCTTTTGTTTGCTTTACTAGCGTCTTTCCCTTGTTTTCGGTAAGCTTCGGAATTTATTTCTAGCCTTAAGCACTGTTTACACTTTACACGAAAAAAAATATTAAGCAATATTTTACAACCAACTTAAAGCGTAGTTGCCTAATTCGGAAAAAGAAAACAACTGAAGTGAAATTTGAAGTCTTGAATCATAATACTTCACTTTTAGCAGTAAACAAACAAAAGCACAAAATGGAAAAATGTTTGGTTTTAATCATCAGTCAACTGTACAGTATTGGTAATTACTTGTAATTACGGACAAGATTTTGAATTTAAGAACTTTCACTCCTGATTTATAAGTTGTCGTTCGTTAAAGTTGGACAAAGTTCGGCCTTGCCGTTCGAGAAAGTTGGAGATAATGCATCTTTATCTTTCGCCGTTAGAGATTCGTAGTCGGCCACGTACTTCAAACTTAGTTGGTTTATTTTTGTATTTTCCTTTTATTTTTTTTGTTTATAACCAAAGCTAAATCAGGAAAGGTTAGAGGCTCCATTTTAAATAAAAAAACTATCAAAAAAAAACATTTTTTTAGGTTATTATTACCGAACGGTTGCGAACGGAAAACGGCAACCTATAAATGCTAAAATCCGTCTACGAACTGTGAACCGTGAACGTCAACCGTGAACGGCACCTTATAAATCAGGGGTAAATGCGTAAATCTGTCTACGAACTGTGAACCGTGAACGTCAACCGTGACCGGCAACTTATGAATCAGGGATCAGAATGCACAATTTTCGACCTAGCTCCTTTCTTATACGCAAGGAGGAATTTGTGATCTAGTGACCCTTTATGCTTGTTTACTATAACGACCTCTACGACTAACTGAGTGTACTTAAAAGAAGTAAAAAAATGGCGGCCGACGTTGCGCAGTTGTTTAATTATTTTTTTATATCTATATATGGCATAGACAAAAATTATCTTTGATAATTCTTTTAGGACGTTGTTTTGTTGAGCCAGTTGTGATTACTGCAAAATATAATTTAAATATGATATTGATGCTTTCATATTTGGCAAATCTAAGCAGAAAAGTATAAAGCATCCTTAAGTGTCTGGTAGTATATTTCTTTCCTCAAAGGTTTTATCGATTAAACTTCAAAATTGATAGGAACTTTAATTTTGTTATGTTGAAGGTAAATAGTAAAATGGTGATAATGTGGCTTAGTGTCTGAACGCCGTCACAAAAGCAATTTATTAGACATTTTCCTAATTAATTCCTTAAAAACCACCCATGCCACAGGCGCCATTAATTTTAATAGAAAAACCTAATTAAAATATTCGTCTAGGTATCGGTATAATGAATTTCTGATAAATACGAGAGTGGTCTTTTAACTTTTGTATATACAGCTGGAACAGTTAACATTAGATAAACTTTTAAGACTTTATTGTTTCTCGAAGTATTCTCCACGAAAATTATGCACTTTTGCATGCGCTCAAACCAGTTGTCAAAGCTGTAATTTCACTCGTTTGTTGGTATTGTCAAAACTGCATTCTTAAAGGCACCGACTGCCTCTGGCGACTAAAATCTTTGACCACGCAATTAATTCTTGGTCCAACAATTCGACATTTTGTTGGGTTTAAAATTCATTGATTTTTTGTGCTTTGTGCGAACTTGCATTGTCTTGGTAGAAGATGATTCGTCTTTCGGAGTTCGTTTTTCCAAGCTCAGCGATGACTTTCGGCAAACAAATGATGATGCACCAATCGGTAGTAACAGTCCTTTGATCTTCCTATGTCGCGACTATCTTTTTGGATACACAGAACAGATGACTTTTATTCATCTTGGAACACCGAAATAGACGACTGACATTTATTTTCGGGTTCATATGAGTAAATCTACGATTTCTCACCACTGACAATGCTGTAAGCGGTTTTCGAGTTTCCTACCTCAAAGCGGTCTAGAGTTTTCTGTTAACAAAATAAATGCGATATCAAGCGGGAAACTAATTTTCTTACCCCTAATTCTTCATGCAAATTTTTTTGAATTGAGGACTTTGCGCACAGCATCGATGTTTTACTGGGTGACAGCCGTTTCTAGTGAACTTGGCCTTGAATCGTTGCTAAAGCTAATCCGTTCACGCTTGAATAGGGTATTTGACAAATTTTAGAAAAGAGTTTAGAATTATACATAGATCCCTAATTTGCTACGCAAAATTATTAAAATAGTATATTTTATCATGACTACATTTAAAATCAAGTTTTCTAATTTTCGATTTGAATTTGCCGCTAAAACGCTCCTTTGGTCTGTGTTTTTACTATTTTTTATGTAAAAAAATGTCCTATAAGTGGTGTGTAGTGCCTCAGTGTTCGAATACTAGCATAAAAACACATGAAAAACTATTTATTCATGTGCCTACAGCAGTAAAAGAACGGAAAAAGTGCTTGCTCGAAGAGACCCAAGGGCCTTATCTAATACATCTTCACTTTACATTTGTAAAGATCACTTTGATGTGAGTATAACTAAATTGTTTCTATTAATTTTTCTCACGTTGTCTATAATATATATATAACTATTTCGTAAATGACGATGAAATTTTTAAGGTTATGTTTATTACAAGGAATGAACAACTATAATAGGCAGAAAGTTGTTCAAATTTTTAGGCGGTGCTATGCAGTTATTAGGCAGGACTAAGGAGTACCTCTAGATTTTTGATTGTTAATGCTTAAAATAATAATGATTGGGAATTTAATTGAATCTATTGTAAGTGGCATATTAAACAAAAAAGCATATATGTTTTGCTTTTGCTAACCTCAAAATCTAAATGAGTAAAAGTAGGCGAAGAATATCGTAAAAAAACTTTCAGTTATATACAAAACAACTCATCGAATACTTACATCAACATTTTAACGTTTCTAAATTCCACAGAACAAAAATCACTGTTGTTGGCAAAGAAGCTTTGGAAAATCCGTTTTCCATTAAAAATGTTTTTTATAAGCAAAACAAAAAATAAATTCTAATTTAGGACGATAATTCGCACTTTAAACCAAAGCAAACATTACCATCCATTAGAAAATAATACAGAAAATAGGTTTGTTCAAGGCGTTTACTGTTTTGTGACGTCACTCGCAGCTGATTGGTAGACCGCCTGTTTTGAATCACGTGGCTAATTGTTTTAATTCAATGAATTTATTTAATTAAAAGAACCAGGAATTTGAGAAAAAATTAAACAAAAAAGTTTGTTTTTATCATTCCCAAGACCTAAAGAGATATTTAAAAATAAATATATATTTATTTTTTACTACTGTCAAACACCCTATTATCCATACCAACCTGAAACTGTCGGCCAAAGTGGTGATTCATTACCGAAAACAGAAATCAACTCAGCAAGGCATTCTTGTTTTCCTTGGAATGTTGTAAAAAATTATAGCCCGAAAATGTTCTAGGTATAATTCTATTTTTCCAACTTAAAAAATTCACTGTAGCTATAAAACTATATGTATCGCACTGACGTTTTGAATTTAGGTTAGGTAAAGAATGAGGTTAAGTTTTAGTAACGAAAGTCGATCAATGTCAACGTTTATGTTCCTATATGCAAAATATAAAAGACAGCCCTCGTATAAAATTAAAAGAGACTAAACATTGCTTTTGTTTTTATTTTAATTTTATGTAGAATTAAAGAAAAAATGGTAGATAAGAGGAAAGCCGATAAATTTTTCAACAGTGTTTAAAAAAACTTACCTAATGCTTTAGCCGATGCCTCCGATATGACCACAAATGAGATGAGCAGCAGTAATATGCCTGGCCTAAATTTGCCATGCCAGGCCATGTCCCTTTCACCCTGAAACAAAAAAGGATACAAATTAAAGATTGGATTAAGTGGGGAAAAGTTATTTCTTTTTCCCTTAAGGTTAAGACATAAGCGCGGGGTTTGACGAATATTGCTTGGGAATTATAAAACTTAAATAGCAAAAAAACTTTGTCAGTTACGAGAGGTGATGCAGGACAAAAGTTTTCTAAGAAAGAAAAGAAAATAATTTTATGAAATTCGCGGAATCACGATGTAAATCTGGGCATTTTACGAAATTTGTTAGGGAAAATGTTTTCCAAGGCACAGTATGAAAGAAATTATCGCGAACTTTGAAAAAGTAAAAACCGTAAAGAAGTAAAAGACCAAGGCGTAAGCACGGCAAAGCCAGAAAACTTTTATTTATTTTAAGAACTTTGCAATGATAAAATGACGAAACAAAACTACACATCGTTGTTTGTGTGCAATTTCAAAAATTCTTACATTATACTGTCACGAATAAATTTAAGCATCCTGACACCAAAAGCACCAATATGGCCTCAAATTCAATTTTTTAATACTCAGAACATAACGGCCTTTTTGTTTGAACCGTGTAAGTAGACAATGATTGAGTAGAAATAAAACTTCACACAAACACTAATGTTAAAATGTTAACAAGTTTTGTAGCTTACAAAACTAGAAGAGAAATGCATTTACCAAATCGAGTGTGTTGGGTAGTAAACCATATGTAGGAGAAACGAAACTCCCTCGTCAGGTTAGACGAACCTCAAAAAAGAACCCAATTGGGAATATTGAAAAATCATATTTAGCAGATCATGCTTGGTCAAACGATCACAAGATTCAATGGTCTGAAGCTATAAAGTTTTGCCTAAGAAATCGCATTGGCTGAAGAAAAACGAAAGATAATGCAGAACAAAGAAGTTTTCAGTCAACCAAGCATTGACATACCAAACATATGGAAACAAACTCTTATGGAAAACAAGCATGTTAGAATTAAAAGGGGCAGGCCGCCAAACCAGACTGCACAACAAGTAGTATAAGTTGTAGCCTTTAGACTGGATTGTTTAGTTTACATTTGAAAATGGTTATAGATATTCAATAATTGATACTTCGTATCGTCCAACATTTTGTCTCTATAATGGCTTATGATTCTAAAGAAAAGCGTGTCTGTGTAGACTATCGCAAACTTAACTTTCTTACGAAACCCAATCGCTACCTGCTGCCGATTATTTTTAAGATCAGCTAAAAAATATTAAGTACATGTGAAGTTTGGTCTAATTTCAGCTCAGAAAGGGTATCAAGCTTTGCCATAAAAACTTTTAATAATCAGACACAAAAACTTTTGATATTGACCCTATTAATCCATGCTGCAAGTATAATACGCGACAGTCATAACGGGAAAAATAATAAAACTTTTCCAACTAAAATAAAACTAAGCTTCTTTCTTGGCTTTTTGTCTTAGAAACAATTATAACATTTAGCTGTAATTTAAATACTTTGTTATGGTGTTGACAGTTTTATCTAATAAAAAAAAAAAGATTGTGCGCATGAATAAGTATAATTCAAAGAAATAAATTTAAAAAATATAACGTAAAAGACAAAAGAAGATAAACATTTTTGGGTAGGTTGTAAAAGATGTCAGAAATTTGGTTGTATTTCGTGCAAGGTGTTTTATCACACATACTAAAAAGTTGAGACAAAATATCAAGCTTACAACATGTGGGTGTGTATAAACTTTTGTTACTTACATTTTATTTTGATGCTTAATATGCTAAAAGCTTTTGCTGTCACATATTATATTCGCAACTTTTCGCTAAAAGTTGTTTTTAATTATTTTATGTTTCTTTTTCGCATTTCGGGTCGAGTCAATCATTTTTAAATTAAATAATTTTGTATCAATAGCAGCCAAAATAATCGTTTTTAATTAAAGGCTTTTCTTTTTGTACTTGTAATTTTGAAGAAGTTCAAATATAATCTTAAAGAGCTCCAAAACAATGTAAGCTATAAAGACTGGGGCTGAGATACTTATTATTTTTTTTGAATTGCCTTGTCGGAATCCCAGAAACAAGCGCACAGGAAAAATATTGCACAGGAAAGAGGCGCACACTGAAAAAATTTCACGCGAAAAAAAGTGCACATCGAAAAGCGCACATAGGATAATAACCCCAGCACATAAATACACAAGTGATATTTACATTTGACCTGACCTACCTATCGATGCCCGTATTGCAATATTACATGGTGCGCAAAACTACTGTGGAAAGCAACGTTGACGTCATTATAAAAAAAAATTATAACCGCGATTTTTGGCAATTTTCAGCGATTTTCGCAATTTTTTTTTTGGGCGTGCGCAAAAGATTTCAAATTTTAGACAATTTACTCAAAATTTTTAGGATGTACTGTCAAAACGGACCTTGGATTCGTTTTGAGTGCACCAAACAACTTACGAATATGTAAGTCTGGTTAATTGTACTGCCCATTTTTTTATTTTGTGTGCCAATAAGTTTTCATGGTTTTATAAAATCAAAATTTTTTATAAAATCAACATTTTTTTAAAAATCTTACATTTTTTCAAAACTTAAATTTTAATTGTTTTTTTAAATTTCATAATTTTATAACATTTTTGATATCTACTTCTGTTTTTTCGAGGGCAATGTTGTGATGATCAAGTGCGCTGTTTTACTGTTTGTGCTTTTTTCCGCGTGCGCCTTGTTCGGTCTGAGCTTTGTTTCGCGTGCGCTTTTATCTGCATGCGCTGGTTTGCGTTCTTTTCCTGTATGTATATTTTCTGTTCAAAGTCGGTCACGACTTTTCCATTATCCTCCCCCTCCCCACCGGCCTTTGCCTCCAGAACCGCCGTTGTCTTAATGAGCCTTCTAACTAGCTAACAGAAAAAAAAATAAAAATGAAATTAGGAAAAAAATCGTAAAACGCTATAAAATATGGTCTTCATAATAAAAAAGGAAAATAAATTATTTTGTTGGGATCGTGCTCAGATATATTTACGATTTACTTAATAACGCGCAACGAAAAGAAAAACTCACGGTCTGTATTTATTTTTTATTGCAATTTTGCGTTACAGTAACGCACAAATTAATACTAATAAACTATAACGTGGTATTGAACAACCAAGAACTTTTTATAGGAGTAACCCAGCTCGTATAAATATTGTTTTTTCCTTTTTTTTCTTTAGTACTAGAGCCAAACCTTATGTTTTCGCTGGCACTAAAAGTCCCAACATTGGCTAGTAAAATATACATCAAAAATTAAAGAGATATCAGAAAGTAAAATCTTGTGAAAAATAATTTTCAGTTTAAAGTTTATTATCAGAGTCGCAACATAAAAATAAGTAAATAGAAAGCACTAAAAATGGAGCCAAGAGGAACCATTTGTTTTCCACTGGCAGAATTATGCAGTGTGAAATAACATGTACATTATTTTATAAAAATAGAATTTTATATTTAAAAAAATAAGCCAACTCTAGGCCTACTCAGAGAGACATAAGCAAGAGAAACGCACATGAAAAAAGACCGCATTTTATAAATTTGATTAATACCGTTCAAACACGCGAGCAAATTTGTGTAAATTGGCTGGAGAACACAGAAAGTAGCACTATTTTCAGAGCTTTAGGCTTGGGAAATGAGGGAACATACCGAAATTTCGGTCGGGGTTCTACATATAGGGGCAAAACGCCAACAATTTGGATGATGCAAAGCAATATTAAAATTTATGTACAACATACCCTACGCTCCTACGAAAATGTAATTTATTATTGGACAATTTACACTCAAGTCCAGTGAAAAACAGGACATTTTTAAAACTTTTCGTATGGGCTCATTTTTTATGGAATTTGATGGGAAACTCGGTTATTAAAAAGATAGTGATCTGCAGATTTTACCTTACCGTGCTCTTTTTTTAGCTCTTAAAAATGGTGCTTTCAAATTTTTGCAATACCCTGTAGTTTTTATTATACGGGAGCTTTTTGAAAACATCGTAAATTCAATAAACCGTTATATCTACCTCCATAAACTTAGCATTACCACTTAAGAATTGGATATTCGCAATATATGTCGTAATTAATTGTCGTAAATTTGTCGTGAAAGAAAAAAATTTGTCGCGCCACATGTTTTCCTGAAAAGGGTATGTAATGCTAAGTTGAGTCTCAACTTAACATTGCCACCCCACAAAAAATGAAAATTTTTAAAAACTAATCTATGGAATAATTGTCGTAAATTTGTCGTGAAAGAAAAAAATTTGTCGCGCCACCCATTTTCTTGAAAAGGGTATGTAATGCTAAGTTGAGTCTCAACTTAGCACTACCACCCCAGAAAAAATTAAAATTTTCAAAAACTAATTAATTCATTAATTGTCGTGAATTTGTCGTGAAAGGAAAACAATTGTCGCGTCATCCGTTTTCCCAGAAACGGGGAGTGAGCAATTTTGAGATTTCTCAGCCAAATCTCAGTGATCTTTAAGCTTTTTCACAAAACTTACGAAGATGTAGGTGATCATATTTAACCTTTTTGCGCAATTGTAAATTTTTGGTGAAACAATCATTATATTACGTTCCGCTTTTACTTTTCAATATAACCTTTTGTGGTGTTTGTGTAAATATTCATTGATCGCCAGGATTTTGCGTTGTTTTAGAAATTACGAAAAATAGTGAACTTCTCAAGAAACATTTATATGCATTAATCGTGAAAGAAAAAAATTTGTCGCGCCACCCGTTTTCCTGAAAAGGGTATGTAATGCTAAGTTGAGTCTCAACTTAGCACTACAACCCCAGAAAAAATTAAAATTTTCAAAAACTAATAAATGCATTAACTGTCGTAAATTTGTCGTAAATTTTTCGTGAAAGAAAAACAATTGTCGCGTCATCCGTTTTCCTGGAAACGGGCAGTGAGCAATTTTGAGATGATCACCTACATCTTCGTAAGTTTTGTGAAAACGCTTAAAGATCACTAAGATTTGGCTGAGAAATCTCAAAATTGCTCACTGTCCGTTTCCGGGAAAACGGATGACGCGACAATTGTTTTTCTTTTACGACAAATTTACGACAAATTCACGACAATTAATGCATTTATAGTTTTTGAAAATTTTAATTTTTTCTGGGGTGGTAGTGCTAAGTTGAGACTCAACTTAGCATTAGATACCCTTTTCAGGAAAACGGGTAGCGCGACAAATTTTTTTCTTTCACGACAAATTTACGACAATTATTCCATAGATTAGTTTTTAGAAATTTTCATTGGCTGCAGAGTGCGTTGTTGCCAACATACTACATAATATTTATGCCCATGTCCGTCCCGTTGTCAGAGGTTCGCGTCCGGTTAAGACCAAAAAAAATTGTCCGCGTCCGGTTATTAGAGTGTCCGGTTATAGGAGTGAATTTTACATGTAAAGAAATAGGGAAAAGCTTGGTTCCAACAAATTTGTCCGCCTAAAGAGAGTGTCCGCTTAATAGAGGTGTCCGCAAGGAGAGGTTTCACTGTATTGCGAATATCTAATTCTTAAGTGGTAATGCTAAGTTTATAGAGGTGTTATATCTTGTATATTTTAATTGTGTAAAGACCGGTTCATGGCAACTTATTTTGAGGAAAAAAAATTATTGGTGTCGAATTTTTGATAGAAGGTTTAGTTTTTGACCTAAGTTATTTAAAATAAAAAAATTAAATACAGACCTGGAATAATTTCCGGCTTATTAATAATGGATGTCAGAAAAAATGTTTTTAGAATTTTGACGTCATTTTATGTCTCAAAAAAAGTTGCGTTAAAAATATTTTTACACAATTAAAACATCTGGCAAAACTAGAAAGATATACAGAAATTTTAAAATAAAGATGTGTACTAAGATTATTTGAAATATCGTTATTTTAAAAATATTTCATATCTCGCTTATTTATGTCATAATATTTTAAGCAACTTTTTTTTAGGAACAAAAATGACGTCAAAACTTAAAAAAACATATATTTTTTTTTAATCTTAAAAAACATTTTTTTTTATAGCAATTTTTACTAAAAAAATTCAGATCCGTAGATATTTAACTTTTTTATTTTTAATAACTTATGACAAAAACTACAGCTTTATTTTTTCCTTAAAATAAGTTGATACATATAATTGAACATGTTTTTCAAGAATTGAAATATTTTGTGAAGTAAGCAAGATAAAGGTTTGTTAAATTGACGATATTTTCAATAAAAAACTGAGAGCACCATTTTTCACAGCTCAAAAAATCCATACTGTATACGTTAAAAATGAAAATATGTTGCTAGCGAACCACGGCCTATGAAATTTGTGGCTGAGGCTTGGCAATGCAGTTTCTCAAGCCACGATTCAAGCAGTGTTGCCAGGTCTAGGAATTTATCCCAAATCTAGAGATTTTTGATGTACAGCAGGGATTAAGGGATTTTGTCCTAAAATCTAGGGAAAATTTAACAAAAGCGAGTTTTTCCAATTAAATACCAAATTATTTTATATTACTTTAATGAATATTGAGAAATGAAATAATTTAAGCCTTCTGCAAAACATCAAGATATCTTAGCTTTAATATTGTCTTGAATAGCAAACTAAACAATAAAATGTATACCCAAAAAAAAACATAACTACCTATACTAATTTAGTTACCAACAAAAATCAAAATTGTAGTTTTAAACTAATGTTAGTTTATACAGGGTGTTTCAACTAAAAGGTAACAAAGGTGTTTTTGGGTATTTTTCGTGCGAATTTGGAGAAACGCTCGGACACGTCGATTTTGTTTGCAAGGGGGACACTTTTTAGCTATCTTGAAATTTTTGTAGCACGAACCCCCTGCGAGGGGTATACTTTACCCCTATATTTTGAATAGGGAAAGTGGGTCTAGTGATATCTTGTTTTGAAGCTCTCTTGAATATCTTTACAACCGTGTAAAAATTTCGAAAATCCATTTCAGGTAAAACAATGGGGATCACGTGTTTGCACGTATTTCTTGTATATAAAAATAAAACTTCAAAAGCCCCACGATATTTGTGAAAATATGCTTTATTTTATTTTATTTATCAGATATAAATCCATGTGGCTAAATCATTGTTTTATTAGGAACAAAAATAGGTAGTTTTCCACATAATGTATCGTTTTGGTTGTGGTAACTACGTGATAAATTAGCGCGTATAATTTAAAATGAGCACAAATAAATACAATAATAAAATGGAAATTTTATTTAAATAACGTATCAGTCAGAGGTTATAAAAATACGAAATCGTAATCATTGATTTATCTTTTTTGCTTGCCGATTTGCATTAATACGCATTTGTTCTCATTAAAATTTTTCCTTCACGCAATTGTGCTTTATAAAAATACACTAAATATTATACTGAAAATATTTATTTTGAGTATAAACGGTTTTTAAAAGGCTTTTAAGTTTCATTAGACTAATGTTAAAAAAATGTTTTCAAAATTGTTTCTTTTTATTAGACTCAAGCACGAACCTATGCGACTTTTATGTAATTTATTGCGATCTTATTCAGATTTCGAGAAAGATAGAATCTAAAAATTTTCGGGGATCTTATTTTTCGTAAGATATATTTCTAATGTGGCCTAGTTTTTATAAATAGTCCTAATTAGATTACGGGACCACCCAGAAAGTCAGACAGAAGTTATTTTTTATTTGTGACAGATTGCAGGTGTGGTAGCGTCAAAATTCATCATAAAAACCCAGCTCATTTTGGTGAGAAATATATTATTAAAGGAAACCAAAATATTTTTATCTCACAAATACATACTTATTTTGATGCATCATTTATTCTTGACCTCATACATTTGTTTGCGCATGTTAATCAAAATCGGTAAACAAATTAAGAACTTTATTTTTCTTTAATAGTATACGGCATGTTTTGAATAATATATAATAATATAAATAAAAATAATTTTTAAACCCAAATTTAAACTGTCATGTTTTGTTTGATATCTTTCTTGAAAATAAGACTATATATATATATTTATCGGTTTCACAACGTTCTACGTCTTCCGATACCCAATCTCCACTCGTTTCTGTTTGCCCATAATTCATCATCTAGGCCTCTTATTCTTATTTCACTGTCTATGCCTTTTCTCCAGCTTCTCCTTGGCCGTCCTCGTTTTCTTCGGCCAGTTGGTTTCCATTGTAGTATTTGTTTAGGTAGTCTTTCATCATTCATTCTTTGTACATGTCCGTACCACACCAGTTGTTTTGTTCTTATATCATTCACTAAAGTACGTTCACCCACTGTCATAATTTCTCTTATTCTTTGATTTGTAACTCTTTCTCTTTTTGATTTCCCTGCTGCTCTTCTCCAATAGTCTATCTCCGTAGCGGAAAGCATTTTTTCTGTTCTATCCTTGATTGGCCATACTTCTGAGCCGTATGTAATAATACTTTTTACAATGGTGTTATATATAAGCTTTTTGTTATGTTTTGATATACTTTGGTCCCAAATTATTCCATTTAATAAAGTTATTGCTTTTCTTCCTTGTACGTTTCGATCTTTTATAGCTTTGTCTAGTGTTCCGTCAGCTGTAATTTTTAGACCTAAGTATTTATACTCATCACAGGACTGAATTCGCTGCCCGGTATTTAAGATTAGATCCTGTTTCATTCCACCAATACACATATACTCTGTCTTATTGAGATATTGTACTCTTCTATTAGTTTTCGTTTCATATATTCGAGGTCGTCATAATCCTGAGCCACTACTATCTGATCATCGGCGAAACATAAAGTATACAAGGTGGTTTCGTCCAACGGAATTCCCATGTTTTGGCATTTTCTCTTCCATACTTTAAGGACTTGTTCCAAGTATATCTTGAAGAGCGTAGGCGAGATACAGCAACCTTGTTTAAGACCTTTATTTACTTGAAAGCCTTTGGTTAGTTTTGCTTTTATTTTAACTTTTGCCTTACTATTGCGGTATAAGTCTTTGATGGCCTTAATTAGTTGTACGCTTATGTTTGTGTTTTCCAACGCTTTCCAAAGTAGATTTAGTGGTATACTATCATATGCTTTCTGCAAATCCACGTAAAGCAGATGCAGCTCTTGTCCGTATGCCATTTTCTTTTCAATAACTTGGGTTATACAAAAGAGATGATCTGAAGTCGATCTACCCGCCCTGAAACCAGCTTGTTCTTCTGCCTCCATGTCTTTATATTCGCTCTCTGCTTTATTTCTTATCATTTTACCGTATATTCTGCTTAGCGTACTAGTCACAGATATACCTCTATAATTGTCACATATATATTTCCTTCCTTTTTTGTGTATTGTGGATATATATGACGTTTTCCACTCAGTTGGGACCACAGTTCCATTTAAATATTTTTGGAAAAGATTCCGTAATCTCCAAAACAGTTCTTCAGTGCCATATTTAATAAGTTCGGCTGGGATATTTCCGGGTCCGGCAGATTTACCGCTTTTTAATGTTAAGGTTGTGCACACGTTTATGACCTCCGAGATTGTGAGGGGTACTGGAGATCCCATCGTTCTAATTATATTTTCCCCTTCCTTGAATTCTGCTCTATCTTCAGTTAAAAGTTTTTTAAAATGCTCATCCCATTCTTTGTCTGGTATTGGTGAAATGATATCTCTGCATGTTTCTTTTTTAATCGATCTTATAGTTTTCCAGCTTTCGGTACTTCTCCTACCTCCTAAGTAAGAATCTATTTTCTGGCACTTTTGCGTCCACGAATGATTTTTCTTATCATTGATCATTCTTCTCACCTTTGATTGCGCGATTTTGTATTCTTGTCTGCCTCTATCTGTCTTTTGGGATAAGTAGGTGTGATATAAAATAAGACTGAGAGGTTTAAATTAGGATCGATTTTTTAAAGAGATTGTATCTCTCTACTTCCTGAAAAACAGTAAAATTATATACCTACTGAAATTCTTAAAATGAACATTACATTAATGTTATTATTATAGTTACAGTACCACTAATGTGCTTTAATTACATTAATACAATAGTGCTAATTATATATTCCACTAAAAAATTACTGCATTGAATAATTGTATACACTGCATGAAAAATTCCGTTAAAAGTAATTATTACATACATTTTCATTGGCATAACTATTCCAATAGTCAAGGGGGTAAATTTAAAAGAAAAGTTTTTAAAGAATGTACATAATAGTTATGTTGAAGCAATTTTACTGGTCCAAAGTCTTAAATGTCACAGTTTTAAAATGGTTTGATGGTCATATGTGTAAAAGATAAAGGTATAAGCAGTGGCGCGTGAAGCAAACAGTTGGGGGGGGGGGGGGCAAATTTTTCTTGTCTAAAATTTCAAGATCTTCAAATAAACCGTTGAAATTTTTGTAGTGATACTGAGGTCTTGTGGGAAGCGGTCCCTCCCCTATATACTGGTATAAGTATCTATCTACAGAATTAAAATTAAATTCATTTTTAAATATTAGGGTGTCGAATAAAGGAGCAATGTCCAGCAAAGAATGTAAAATTTAACATATATGAAACAAGGAATAGAGACTTGTCGCGTAACAGAAAAATACAAAGCAAAAATGGAAAGTGTCGAAATGGATGCAATAAGAAGATCAATGAGAATATCTAGAACAGATCATATAAGAAATGAGATCATAAAAGAAAGAATGGGAATCGAGGGAAGCATAACGGATGACATCACTAAAAGGCAACTGATATGGTACGGCCATGTACAACGGATGAGCCACGAAAGATTACCAAAGCAGGTCCTAGAATTGCAACCAATAGAGCGCAGAAAAAGAGGGCGTCCTAAACTGGAATGGCAACAGTCAATCCAAAAATCAATGAGTCAAAAAAACCTGACGGAATAAGATGACTGTCAGGATATAAGGAGGAATGGCAACAGTCAATCCAAAAATCAATGAGTCAAAAAAACCTGACGGAAGATGACTGTCAGGATCGAAGGAGGTGGAGAATAGGCGTCGGACAACGTAGAAAAACGTTCTAAACCGACATAGTAGTAGTGTCCATTACTGGTCCATGCAACCTAGGTAGACTTAGTTAGGGAACTGGAAACATTTAGTATACAACCGGCGGTTCTACGGGTTGTCCCCCTCCAGAGTCCGAAAAAATAATGAAGGTATAAAGGCTGGTAGCTACAGGTATATAAGCACGGTGATCCGTGATATAAGTTACAAAAATAATATTTTTATTGACTTTCAAAAAAGCGCACACGGAAAAAACTGCATAAAGGAAAAACTTAACAACAATAATACGGGCAAATCAAAAGTGATCTGTCTTCTCCAGAGCTACCTATCTATGTATACGTGTTTCAATGTGCCGAATCTAAATACGGGGTTTGTTTTGCCCGTAGACCCCCAAAACTTCGAGTAAATTGCGAAAAACTTGATCAAAGTATTACAATATTAGGTACATGGTAAAGTTGTGAAAATGGTACGTACATATTCAAAGTCAAAAAATACTCTGCCAATCTATGGGCACCTAAGCTCACACTAGGTACTATAGTTACAGTGTGAGCTAATATAATCAAAAACTGAAATATATTTTATTCAACTCCAGACTCAATTACCTTTCGTTTGATACCACACAAGCCATGTTTTAACTTAAACTCAAATTTTTTTAATCTACCCCCCACCCTTTTGAAAAAAACTAAAATGTATTTTGTTTAACTCCAGACTCAATTACCTTTCGTTTGATATCACACACGCCATATTTTCACTTAAACTCTAATTTTTGACATTTACCCCCACCCTTTTTTTAAAAATAAACTAAAATTATTTTTTTTTAACTCCAGACTTAATTACCTTTCGTTTGATATCTCACACGCCATATTTTCACATAAACTCTAATTTTTGGAATCTACCCCCACCCTTTTATTTGGCTTGCGTTCGGTGGATTTTGTTCATTTTTAAATGGGACCATCACGGCCCTAGACCCAACTTAGGTACCAAATTTCATTAAAATCGGACAAGCGGTTTTTGAGTTATGCGGGTTGGTCGTTACAGACAGACATACAGACAGACAGACAGACAGCAAAACAAAAAAGTTTCAAAATCATCTGAAACGCAAAGATATATAAAAAGTTTTGAAATCGGAGCAACTTTTTTTTTCTCGAAAAAATTAGGATCACCATAGCTCACACTACTTATAGTAGTAGTGTGAGCTAATAAATTATCAACATTAGATTAGATAGATTTAATTTAAAAAGATCGAAAACTTTTGGGGGAGTAGCCGAACCGAACCGAACCAACCCCCCCCCCCCCCCCCCGAGACTTTTGTTCAAGGACTGCCGTTGATGTAGCCTAAGATTTCTCTTAGCGAGTCATTATTACGTTCCAGGCCCGGGCCTCCCCATGAACTTAGAATCACTGTATTTTGGGTAGGAAGAAGGGGGGGGGGGGAACTAAAACTTTTTTCTAAGTACGCCACTGCCCGTATAAACAAAAGTGCCTTCATTTGCTTTATGCTCCGTTAAGAACTACGATTAGTCGGCACGTACGTCTAAATATTTTTAATTGTCAGAAAAGGTCCCTCTAAAAATATCACATGTACTAGAAATAATCTCTGCATTATAATATATCATGCCAATATCAAGACAAACATTTTAATATAGATTTTTTTTCATCCGATCAACGCAAATGGCATCAGTTTAATACAAAAACTGCTTTCCTACCCAGTAAGTGCAAAATCGTAAAATACGTTAAATCAATGTTGAAAAACAAAATGTTTTTTTTAAAGTCAACTTTGGTGGTTCAGTGGACGCGCGTTCGCTTTTCGATCAGAGGGTAATGGGTTCGATCCCCATGCCTGCCTCGACAAACTCGAACCTATTTTCCGTTTGTGAATACAGATTCACCGGAGGTAGGGGTAACGCCTGTCTTGGGCGCAGTTTGGGCATCAACGAAGTAGGCAAAGTTGATGAAAAAATACAAGGCCGTGGTTCGGAAGTCACGTTAAGCGGATGGTCCCGTGTTAAGAGCATAGCACGATAAAGATCCCTGTGCCCGACAAAGGGTTTCAGGCAAAATTAAATCCTCCTTGAGAAAAGAAAATTGCCTACCAGGGGGTTCTTAGCAGGCCGGCCTGCTGAGTCGTCATGTGGTATGAATGAATTGTGATTAAATCTATATGTTTGTGGCGGATTCATTTTACAAACACAACTTTTTCTGGGTATTACGCCACTAGTAAGGAAAAATTACTTAAAAAAATTATAAAAAACCACTGCGTTTCTCCTAGAAAAATAAAAATCACTAATTTGTCAGTGGCTTTCTATAAAAATAAATAGTTGCCTAGTAAAACCTAAACCACTTATCTTTTAATTGAATTATTATTTTTATAGAAAGCCACTGACAAATTAGTGATTTTTATTTTTCTAGGAGAAACGCAGTGGTTTTTTATAATTTTTTAAAGTAATTTTTCCTTACTAGTGGCGTAATACCCAGAAAAAGTTGTGTTTGTGAATTGTGATTGCCCTACAAAAATACCAAACTTGGGTGGACGTCTCAGGCGAGACGTGATCTCATTGAAACTAGAATGAAAGAAAAAGAAAAAACTACGATTAGTCGGCACGTACGTCTAAATATTTTTAATTTTCAGAAAAGGTCCCTCTAAAAATATCACATGTACTAGAAATAATCTCTGCATTATATCATGTCAATATCAAGACAAACATTTTAATATAGATTTTTTTTTCATCCGATCAACGCAAATGACATCAGTTTAATACAAAAACTGCTTTCCTACCCAGTAAGTGCAAAATCGTAAAATACGTTAAATCAATGTTGAAAAACAAAATGTTTTTTTTTTCAAGCACAAATTTGTGTTAAAATTAAGTCAACTTTTGATACTAAGAAAACATGTAGAAAATCCTAACGAAAATTTCATGTAAAAGAATTAGCAAAAATATATTTCTTATTAACGTTAAGAAACCAGCATTTAAAAAACCATAATTTTATTAACATTAAAAATAATACAATCAATATATGGTTATTTTTATAATGTTTTTCCTAGATCTCACTTCTAACGTTGAATTTAAGATATATGAAGCTAATAAATGTTTTGTTTTTTAAACATTAAAAAAATAATACTATAGAGGGCGCTGCCATAATTCCACTCAGAACGGCCCATCGCCATTTTTAGTTGCGTTTCGCTGCGAGTTGATACGAGTCGACAGCAGATACGCTTTGTGTAATTTTGGTTAAAATATTTGCCTTTTGTTGAAAAAAACATGGCAAATTAAAAGCACAATATATACTCCAGTTGGGTGGGAAAGATGGTATAGTTTAAGAACAACAAATATGTATGCAGTGATTTAAATGAAGCACCACAAAATAAGGTAAGAAAAGTAAACAAAAGTAAAAAATTGGTTTTGTATGGAATATCGCATACCTACATTACAGGTAATCAGACAGGGAATGAGACAATTCACCGCGAACAATTAGCCGCCGGATCTTAAGTCGCGTATTTATTTGAGGCAGAATTCGCAAGCCTTGCAGCAGGACCAAACGGATGCCTCGTTTGCATTCATGCTTACATGGAATTTTAAATTTTATTTTCAGAAGCAACGAATCCGAATTCCCTTTACTGAGTGTCGAGTTCACGAAAACATTTGCAACGTTTCCAAAATAGAAGAATTTAAGTTACCTGATCTTTAGAGAAATTTGAAAAAAAAAATCACTTTAAAAATTAATATTTTTTTAAAGTTTGAAAAACATTTTAAAAACCCGTAGTTTTTTAATTTTGGAAAAATAATTATTTTTCATGTTATAAAAACATAAGATTATTTTTCTAACGTCAGAAAACCGGTTATTAAGGTTCTTTTTCACTATGAGTATGACATCAGAACTAACATCCAACCTAACGTTATGTTTTTAAATTAAACATTATTTTGACGTTATTAAAATGTTTTTTATTTGATTCATTTCAAGAAAATCATATTGGCTTATCTACTTCTAGAAAACGACTTCCTTGCTTGAAGACAATTAAATTCTTTTTTTATAAGTTTCTTCAATCCATAAAATATTGTTGGGAATAATGGTTTTTATTCAAGACAAGGAATTTCTTTAATATATTTTTTTGTATGAGTAATTCTTTGTCTAGTTTTAAAAAATCTTTTCCTTCAAGTAACTCAATAGAGAGATAATATTATCGAAAAAATACGTTTTCTAGATTTGATGTAAATTTTTTTTGTGTAGGCGAAGTATTCCGTGTAAATTATGCTGGTCACAATAACACCGCTTCCTCGATACAAATGTGTTTAGGAGGTACGCGCACAGCAGCACCTTAATAAACGCGTTACGTTTTTGACATTTGCAAATCAAAATTAATAATAATTACCATAGATAGTGGTCTATGTCTCAATTAGCGTTTCTGTTGTTCTCGGTCTACACATAGGCTTATTACACCTTTGTACAATATTCAGCTAGTGTAAAATAGAGCTTCCCAGCTTAGGTATGAAGATGCATAACGTATAACTAATTAAATTCTTTACTTGACCTTACATAACCCATAATTTGTTGTGTTTTTATTTTTAAATAAAATTTTAAAAAGCTAGGGAAAGTCGAGGAACTGCATGTAGGAAATCTAGCTTTCATTTTCCAATAATACTTTCCTACCTGGTAATTTTTGCAACCATATAAAGTAAAAGAATTTGTTACGTCAAAATTGCACAAACGCTCAAGATTGGAAAACTGGAAACCAGAATGACGCTTTAAAACCTAGCCAGAAGAAACCTACCTGTACTTTAACTACAAAGACTTGGTTCACGATTAACTTTAAAAATTAAGAGAAGCCAAAGAAAAACTTTAATGACATGTCATTTTTTGGAAAGCTAGTCCCTTAAAAATACAGTAAAGTCCGGATATAGTGAACTCGAAGATTGCACGGAAACTGGTTCGCTATATCCGAGGTTTACTATAAGAAGACATATAGACTATTGTATACCTAAGTAAAAAAATTTTTGGGTATTTTGAACAGAGTTTGCTATAAGCGAACTTCACTGTAGACAATTTGACAACAATTGAAAATCGGTTTAATCATCGCTAAATTGTCCCAATAATTAACATGTTAAATATAGCGGAGAGCTGACACTGACTTACTCCGTTTTTAATCGACATCTCCTAGTGACGCTTGGTGGTTTCATTACGTCTGCCATTTTTAAACCAAAATAATAAAAAAAATTATTTATTTTTATGTTTTGTGTGGATATAAAAAGTTCGTTCCATCAAAGCGTGGGACGGTTATAGAACGGTACGAAAAATCCTGTTTGCGTTCCAGGTCGACGTTGTGCTGTTATGGGACAGTCAGGTTTCCGTTCCATCAAGCAACCTAAACTGGTTTCGGACTCCTCTGAAAGACAAGAATTGCACACAGGCCATTTCTCCGTCCACCACATCTTCCTGTTATTTCTATTATCTTGGTATCCAACAGCTTCGTTGCTTGCTTCCTTCAAGCTTTTTATTATATTTTATATATCTCTTCAAATGAGTGATTTGTGTTTATTAATTTTTCATCTAATCGGTTCTGATACAATCTTTGGGTACTTTCGATTTCTAGACTTCAACACCAGTATTTACTAAAGGGTGCTAAGTGCTAAGTCCTACAATCCTAGGTTTAAAAGTCTACATTTTGGTTGAAGGTTTAACTCATTTTTCCCGTAAATGCAATACTTTTTAATATTTATATAAATTGTTCATAAATACCTTGGGATATGGGTCATCTTTTTTTGTTGTTACAAAGACATTATTTCCACACAAAGGTTATAAATAAATAAAAATAATCAAATATTTTGGCTTAACAATGGTAGCCTATTTAAACCTCTAAATGTCACTAGGAAATGTCGAATAAAAACGGTGTAAGTAAGTGTCAGCTGTCCGCTAGATTTTATGTGTTAATTTTTTAGACAAGTTAGCGACGATTAAACCGATGGTCGATTGTTTTACTGAATGAGTAATTGAAAAGGGATTCTAATATATCTTGTGCTTTTTACAGTATTTAAATATTGATACGTATTTAATACGGTAATGCATCTACAGATATAGTTTTTAGTTATTTATGTATTATTTAGCTTTGAATATTTTTGTATGTAAGTTTTTTGTCAATCGTGGATTATTTCTATTGTTTTTCGAACTTTAAACCACCCCTCAGGGGTGGTACTACAATTTGAGACTATTTTTAATGGGAATCCTACGACTGCACGGACTAAGTTTCCAAAAAATGACATTTGGTAACAAAATTTTTATGTGGTTTTTCTTTATTTCTAATGTTAATTTGAATTTATATGAGATGAAACTCACTGAGAAATGTTTACTATCATATTGCACATTAGGGTGAACCAAATCTTTGCAGTTATTTGACCTGTGAGTATTAAAAAAATACACTTAAACCGGTCGGTATCAAGTCTATAGACTTGATACTTAAACCCGGTCTACAATGCTAAGTCGGTAGTACATACTGGTGCTAAAGTTGTATTTTTGATTGTCTTCAATTTTCAACGTTTCACCCACAGAAAAACAAGTTAGTATTTCTATGGTTTAGCCATATGATTTGAAAGGTCTGTCAGGATTTCTGTAGATTATTATTAATCGGGGTGCAGTGTTGTAAAGTTGGCTAATTATTATGTTACGAATACATGCAAAGTTTGGCTTCATTAAAACAGTTCAGCGCATCCCCTTAGTCGCAATCTCATTTTCTTCAGATATGTATTTCAGTAAACTGTCTAAGCAGATTCAAAGAATCTTCTCTCTCTCTCACCCCCAATTACCAGGTGCCCTGATACGGAACAAAATGTGCTTAAATCATTAGCAGTTAATTAGTATGTTCCTAGAATTCCGTTGCTTTAAATGCTGGAGTTAACGATAATAACAACGCTATTCCAGTTCCGTGATTCAGGAGCAGACAAAAAGGATGGAGTTGGAGAAATCAACCACCTCCCCCCATTTTTATTCTTTTAAAACTTTTAAAGAAATCTTTTAAAACAGGTCACATAATTAACACCATTAAGGATGGCAGACGGATTTCTCTCAGAAACTACTATCCCTAACACTTTGGGAAAAAATGTTATGACCAAGTCGGCTGTTGCAAATTCACCTAAAATATTTATTGTCTGTAGCTCTTCTCTAGGGGGCAGTAATTAATCTATCGACTAGAATCATTTCATTTTTGGATATTTATATTCTGTGAAAAATTCTGCATCATTTGGATCCCCCACATATATGTCTATGACTGTCTGGCACCTTAAAGCAATGAAAATGTCACTTTTTATTAAAAATGTAATAACTTCTACGGGGTCAGTAAATCTGTTCTTATTATTTACTCGATTTATTAACAAAAGCCTAAAAAATGCAAATCTTACTGACTTTTTGTCCATATGTGTGTCTTTTCCAAAGAAGTAATTTTAAAAAAGTACCAAACCTAAGAGCTTAAATTTCTTAAAAAATCTAGATATAACCCATTAATATTTTTACTTATAAAACTTTGTTTAAAAGATATTTAAAAAAAAGTTTTTTAAACGTGACCTTACTTTGCTTAATTGCCTTTTATTCATACATTGGTTACTTTCGTTGTTTTGTTTTATAAAAATTAAAGTTTTTAGGCTTGGTATTATTTAAAAATTTCCTTTTTCGAAAAAATATAAATTTGGACAGAAAGTGAAAAAGATTTGCGTTTTCTTGGCTTCCCTTTATAAGTTAAATAAATAATTGGAACAAGTTACCACGTAGCAGTAATTAATTTTTTTATAAAAAGTGAAATTTTCGTTGCATGCGAGTGTGCAAATTCTGCAGAATTTTACAAGGAATCAGAATATGGTATAATTTTTATATGTTAATTATAGTTTTTCGTGCAAATACAATTTTTCTAGTCGGGGGATGTGATTACAGCCCCCTAACGGGGAACTACGGAAACAAAAATATTTCAGGTAAATTTGTAAGACCCGATTTTGTTATAACAATTTTTTGAGAAAAATCCGGCTGCCATCCTTAATGGGACACCCTGAAGTTTTTCAAGCAAAAAATTGCTTCTCTTGAATAAAATCCATTATTTTCTCAATTAGAAGGATATATTTTCTTGATTTATCATTATTTTACAGGCAAGACAATCATTTACTCAAATCAAAACAAGAATTTTTCTCGACTTTAAACAAGAGTTATTTCGATTTGAAATATTTTATATTATTAAAAGTTAATATGTAGTCATTGGTTAACAATGACTACATAACCGAAATCTAACTAAAAACTAAAAGTATGGTACAGAGGACATAGTTTAAATATTTAAACATTATTCTCACACGTTCCGACTGAAAATAAATAAAAGTTGGTTTTAATCATTGGTATGCACAGTTTAAGTATAATAAGTAGTCTGAAATAGTTTAAGGTTAAAGCTGAGCGTCCAGTAGGTCGGTGGGGCAGAGCGGCGCGGAGCGGCTTGACGCGGCTCCCAACAGCAGCGTAGCATGCCCGACGGGGAGAGGGGGGGGGGCCAAAAGCTAAAAAGGGCGCCCTCAAAAATATTGCGACCAAAAAAAAAAAAACAAAGGTCATCATGTCTTTAGTTTCCTTTGTCGGCCCTGCTCCTTTCTCACGCTTAGGGCGCTCCAGGCACCCATGGGGCGCCAGTAACCTCGGGGCGGGGGGGGGGGTCGACGAACCCCCCGCCCCCCCACTCTACGCCACTGGCTCCAAAGAAAAATGCATTAGGGGAGCGGGGCGGGTCGCAGCAGAGCGGAGCGGCTCTCGACAACTCCCGGGACTTGTCTAGAACGGCGCCGGCGCGGCGGCGCGCTACTTCACCCACCTTGTGGACACTAGAGCGGAGCGGAATTTCTGGAATTTGTCGATTTCCGATGGTTTTCGGAAATATAAGAACGGGTGTGCGCTATAATAAGTGAGTCGAAATAAATTTAAAATAAATAAAGTTAAAAAAATTTGCATATTTATTTGTAGCCAAATAAAAGAACTTATGGTACCCGCTAGGTAATAAGATTGTCAAAGTAAAAAAAAGCAGGTCTCCAATAAATAAAAATATGCCTACACAAAAAAAAATTACCTACAGTATACATACATATTAGTTTTTAGCCAACGATGGATAACATTAATTCAATGTACAAAACCGTTTTATCTTAGCTTTTGATTCAAATACCATTTCATATTGATATTGTAATTTTCGTATACGTTGATTCAAAAATTCACGCTTGTTAATTTTTGCCTGTAGATGATTTAAGTTCCCTTGCCCCCTATGCGGCTCCAGCTTTAATCCATGCTTGCATTGAAAAATAATAAGCATGGAAAACAAAATAACGAGTTTGTAACATCACATCCACAAATCCAGTTGTTTTTTTGGTAAATATCTTTTCTAAAGTATCTTTTAAAATTCCTACCTTCTTTTCTTTTGGAGCAAGTTTGCGATAATTCTAGTTCTGGAGTCGGCCTTCCTAATCTTTTAATTTCAATTTTTTTATTTAAATTAAAGGAGGAAAAGCTTGCTATAATGTTTTGTACACAATTAAGTCTTGAATTACTTCCAGGATTACCCGAACCCGAACTTATAACTGCCTCAGACATATTCGACACTTGTAGATAATAATTAACCCAAAAATTACAAACAAGAAGCCGAAAACAGCATAAAATTCACTTAAAAACTGCGTAAATAAATTTTAATTACGCCCAATACACGCATACTAACGATAATATAAACAGTAATCAGCTGAGAACTATAAAAAAACGATGCAAGTGTGTATTGATTTAGCGCACCACCTCGCCCTTTTCTCGACGAGTCGTTAAATACCGAGATGAATTCCACCAAAGGAGCATGCGCCAAAATTAACGTCAAAATGTCTAATTTAAATTATTGGCGCGAATACCCTGATTGGTGCGAGATCGAAGAGCTTAACGTATAATAAAAAATTCAAGGTGTAAAATAATGGTCAATTCTAATTTTTAGGTATGATTTTATGTCGGTACCGGGTGGTTTTTTATAACCGGAGCACTCAGCAACTTTATCATTGAAAATAAATTGAGATTTTTTTGGTTAATTATGACAACTTTAAAAGCAAACATAATTTTTTTCTATCCGTCACCATGTACATAGTGACCCAAATTCGATGTTTTGGGGGGTTTCGGGTATTTCTAGAGGGGCTTTGCGACATTCTAATTTTAAAAGAAGCTTAAAGGTGAAAATCGCATTTTGATATAGCAAGCCGTTTTTAAACTACGGGGTGTTTTTAAAAAGTCTGCATTTTGGGAAGGGGTCTATAACTTGTTTATTTATTAATATTTTTTATTTCTGTGAAAAAATTCTTAAGACAGTTTTTTAAGAGGAATTCAACTGTTAAATTAAATTTCATTTGTCACGTTTAGTTTTTGAGATATCACATAAAATTAATTTTTCTTTATGGGAGGATCCCTTTATTTCTTTATATTTTTGTATTTTTTTTATTTTTACCACATATTTTAGTTTGCTTAATGGGTTTAAAATATTTTAATATTATAAAATTATAAAAATAAAAAAATAATAAAGAGGTGGATTCAAAAATAAAAATAAAGAAAACAATAAAAAAATAAAATATTTAGTGTGATACATCATTTTAAAGGAAATTTTAAGCTGATTTTAAAAATCGAATAAAAAAAGAGTGATTATGTAAGAAAAATAACAACTTTATGCAATATTTTAAAAACCAAAAGAGTACATAAAAACCGTTTACATCTGTCAATTCTTCAAGAAAAGATCTATAAGAAAGCTATTTACACAAAAACAAAATTTTCATAAACAAAAAAGTTATAGACCCCCTCCCAAAATGCAGACAAAAACACTCCATAGCTTAAAAATATCTAAATGTGGTTTTCACCTTTAGGCTTCTCTTGAAATTTGAGCGTCGCAAATGGGGGTCAGTTTTTTTCTATCTTCCCTAGAAATACCCGACACCACAAAAAAACAACGAATTTGGGACACCCTGTACAGGGTGTGACAATGAAGTCGATTTTTTGAGAGGGAACACCCTGTATATTTTTGCATTTTAAGAGTCGTCTTTTCTTTCTGATTTCAAAAATATACAATATCTACGTGCTGCGATTAATATTTTTTGAGGTATATGCAGTATTTCTTCTATATGATCTTATGCATTTCACGTTTATTTTGTTTTGCCATGGGAGTATTGACTCTCAACTCCAATGTTTCTTCAAGTATTTCTTGATTGTGTATTTCAAATCATCACACAGATCCAAGTTTTTTGGGAAGGAGCATTTACATTCTAGGCATCTAAACATAAAAACACTTTCTGCATAGGAATACCTTTATTTTATATGCCATGTTTACTTTGACAGTGTTTATTCAAATTAAATTGGGCACTAAATAATTTGTCACACAACTTGCACGTCACCCGCATTTTCACAGCACAAAAACGGCGAATTTTCATCAAAAAGAACTGGAAATTATTAAAGTTTTGCTGTATAAAACCATACTGAAATATCTCTCAGCTGATTGGTTGGCAGAAGTGACAGATCAACGCTTGCGCACGTCTTGGAATTCATCTCGGTATTTAACGACTCGTTTTTCTCGCCGAAAGAGGAACGCCGAAAGAGGAACGCCGAATCCACGCGCACCTCCAGATTCGAGCCCGCCCTCTCATATCTCTAGATTCAAGCGAGGCATCGTATGCGAGGCGATCGAAGGCCACCGTATGCGGCAGCAAGCGTCAAGTCGAAAAGATATTAATTACTTCCGTTCATGGCCGATAGATGCCACTAGCGGGATCGGGATCATTAAAAAATAAATAAAAAACAACATTAATTATTTAATAATAGTTTGTATTTATTTATTTATTTTTTTTGCTGGGGGTGCGCGCGCACCAGCGCTCCTATGGACGAGCCGCCCCTGTGTTTACTACATTGTATTGGTAAGCTGCACCGTCTTTCATTGAAATTTTGGTGTCTCCCAAATGTAAGCCTTTTGGTATTTATTTCATGGACCCAAATTTTATGTTTTGGTCTAGTTTTCTCTTCTTCTTCCTCTGCCTCTACCACTGTGGTCAGAAACAACATTTCTTCGTCAGAATCACTCGAATGATACATAGTCACTGCTCACTGCTCAGCTAATCGTGTACACAACTGAACTACAAAAAACGAGCCACAATGCTCGAATATAGGAGGGAAGACGAAACTCGGTGCTAGGACACGGTGCGCCGCGCTTGCAATGGACGGACCTCGCCGCTCTGCCCCACCGACATAGAAAGTTTACAAAAAATATTTATTTTCCTTATAATTTACAGCCTATCCGTACAAAATTCTCTGGCAGAGCTCTTTAATTAGCTCTATAAGTTCCTGTTTGATGTTCGCTTTTGTTATTTGTGCATTTTCTGTTGACAATCGGTGCTAATTAAATTTAAAACATGAAACGGGAAAGATCAATACAAAAAAATATTAATATTAAACTTTTTGTTAAATTTTGTATCATCAGACAGAAAAATTGCGTTTTTTACTCGTTTGCAGTGGCGTATATATGGGGGGGCTGGGGGGCCCGGCCCCCCCCCCCCGAAGCTAAGAATTTTTTAAATATTTTCCACACATTTCATGAATACAAACCTAAAATAACATAAAATACGGGCTCATGGGGTCTCGGCCCCCCCCCCCCCAGAAACTGTCTCGGCCCCCCCCCCGAAACTTTTTTCTATATACGCCACTGCTCGTTTGCTTGCCGTTTTAATTTTTTTAGGACGGGGTCTTTTGTTAAATTAAAACTTTAAAGCATATTAATTTATTTTACCTGCTTAAATTGACACAAAGAAATTACCATGAGGCGCACACACAGTAAAAGCGATAAAGCTTTTAAGTGTGTAATCAGAATTTTCGGAAACAAACATGGTTTTCTTTCCTTCCTTTTCACTAAAAAATCGAAAAATGCAGAATTTACATATTGCGCCAGGTAATAATGACTTCAAAAAATTATTATTCAAGAATCTTAACACATGACCCCAAATCTTAAAGACGAGCAAAAGAGTTGATATTCAAGTAACGGTAAGAGATAGGACAGTATCTTTATCATAAAACAATGGCTGCGGTCCTATACATTCTCTATTTTTGCATAGGGCCTAAGTATACAACTTTTTCAATCAAAAAACATTGCTGTTCAACTGATTTTTGGTTCTTAAAACATTTAAAAAAAATTTTTTTAAACTACTTTTAGTTGCCTAAGTATCAAATATTTTTCGTTACTTTGAAATGGGTATTACATCAAAAGAACGGGAAGAATACTTCGTTTGTTATGTGTATCATCTTAGGTTTATATCGTTGAGGCAAACCAAAGTAAATATTCAGTTTTCGAGAAGCAGGTAAGCAAGCCCGAGTAAAAAGCACTTTTATTATACATTTTTACCCCTTTGAACCGCTTCTAAAATCTCTCAAGGGCTCTTTACCAACAACAAGACTTTAATAAAAAGCCCTACTACACGTTATAGAAAATATCAACTATATCTTTGTTGGTACAGCCTTTGACACTGGTTTATATTAACGATTATTTTGTTCATAGAAGAGCACTACTTCCGCTATCTTATGGGAGGCCGTGGAAATTTTTTGGAATTTATCTTTTAGGCCAGTCAATGCTATGAGTCAACTTATTTTCTTAGTTCTAAATCTTTTACACTAAGAAGAAGAGACCATGAACATTATAAGAAAAGTACTCTGGGTTATCTTAAGTGGTGGAAAATATCCCTGGCTGAAAATTTTTGGATCCAAAAATTGGGCTGAATTGTTCTCTTATTTTTTTGGTCTTGAAACTGAACGTATAAACTAATGTTATAATACACTATAACTTAAATTAACTCTGGCTGATTTGCAAATACACTTAGCGACGTCTTTAAAATTGGAAAATCAGGAACTTATTTTCTTTGTTTTGAAATTTTTTCACATTGGGGATTATTCTATAATGTGAAGGAGAAAATTGTTCTATTATTAAACTGCAAGATACCGAAAAGTTTCTAGATAAAACAAGGAATTTATTTTTTATCTTAGAATCTATCAATGACGCACCAGGTTTAAGGGAAAGTGAAAAAGGAGCATTCTCGCTGAAAAAATGTTTTATTTTAGATTCTCATCATTATTTAGTCTAGGGACGTCTGTAGCTTAATTTAGGTTTTGGTTTTAAGCTGAATATCTTAAAAACTGCGAGAGCTATGAACAAAATTAATTAACACTCTTTAAATTGACAACGAAGTGTTTGCACACCTACCTGCATGGAAACTTAAAATAAGCCAAATAATCACTCCTCTCATTTGAACCTGAGTCTAACAAACATCAACATAATCGAAGGTCTTCAACTTGGCGGGCATCAGATTACTCTGGCAAGACCTTGGAGCTTTTAAATAACAGCCAGATGGTATTTTAAACTTTTGTTATAATACAACCTATCATCTCATAAATTTTCAGAATTAAGAAAATGAGGGCACTCATTTCATATCGTTTTTCACTTGTCAGAAATACTTGCCAACCTTAGAGATTAGCCAGAATATTTTTTTGTGTAAACTTGAGTATACCCTTTACTAGTATAACTAGTTTTATTACTAAGAAAATAATTTCCTCGTATTCATATCATATATTATTGCAATTTGCGCCTAAGCCCGTCAGAACCCCCCCCCCCACTATTCATATAACAAATTCTATCGATGTTTGCTAAGAAAATAAATTCCCAAAATCTTCACTACTAGACCACTTTTATTAAAATCTATCATAACAAAAACATTTCATGTAAAAAAAGCCAAGTACGCGAAAATGGTATTCCGTAAAAAGAATTGAGATAAAAGTAAAGCCAAGTTCTCCAATACAAATTTTAAAATGAAAGGTTCTTACTAGTTTGGAAATGTTTTTTTAAACTTTGCTATTACAGCCAAACTTCTTTATGTTCAATTTAGCATTGTGCCTAAGAGTCATTTGCAGCCGTAATAGCCAAGTTTAGAAAAACATTTCCAAACTAGTAAGAACCTTTCATTTTACCTTTACTTTTATCTCAATTCTTTCTACAGAATGCCATTTTCGCGTACTTGGCTTTTTTACATGAAATGTTTTTGTTATGATTTCACTTCTTTTTTAAAGGAATTGGATAATATTTAATTTTTAAAGTAGTAAAATATGCGGAATATTGTTCAAAAGTTTTGCAATGCCTTATCTAAAATTTTGAGTATTTTTTCCCATGGTTTTATGATAGTTCCTATCAGTCTTCCAAAGCTCAGCTCTCTGACGTTTCTGGAAGTGGACAATGTTACTTTCACATAACTTTACATTTATAGGGCAGGAGAGTAAAGAGTAAATTAAAATTATGGGGTTCTTTAATTTTTTCCCATTGTTTTATCATAGTTCCTATCAGCGTTCCAAAGTTCAGCTCTCTAGCATTTCTGAAAATGGGCAATGTTACTTTTATATAAATTTACATTTATAGGAGAGGGAAGTAAATTAAAATGTTGGTGTTTTTAAAACGTGTCCTAGCTCAGCTCTGTAGCCTTTCTGGAGATAGGCAGTGTTACTTTTACATAACTTTACATTTATGGGGGAGGGAAGTAAATTAGAATTTTGGGATGTTTTAATTTTTTTATATAGTTTTATCATAGTTTCTATCAGTCTACCAAAGCTCAGGTCTCTAGCGTTTCTGGAAGTAGGCAATGTTACTTTTACATAACTTTACATGTATAGGGGAGGGGAGTAAATTCGAATTTTGGGGTTTTTTGATTTTTTTCAGGGGTTTGGTCATAATTTCTATTGGTCTGCCAAATTTCAGCCTGGAAGTACAGTAGAATTTTAATGATCTATACATGAGTGAATGAGTCAGTGAGTGAGTGGCAATTTTGACATTTTTTGAAATTTTGTAACTACTTTAATAATCTATGGAAGTCCATTAAATTTGGGGTTGTTAACTCTATGGAGATTTACGACTGTGCAAAGTTTACGATTCGGAGCTCATTCCGAAGTAGAGTTTTAGATTAAATATGGGCTGAAATGTTTCAAGAAAAGATGGTACGGCAGCGCGAACTTGGCGAGGCATGGTCCTCTCTGAATCATTCCATATCATTACAAGTAATTAAAGAACAAAAAGCGTGAGAGAAAAAAATGTTTAAAGAAAGGTAAACCGCTGTAGAAAACGTCGAGTATTTTTGTGAAAAATTATTTAGAGCTAAAACAAAAGCTAACAAAAGTACCATCATTGACAAATCCCCCTATGCAAAAAATTCTTATGGGCTAAGGTTTATTATAAAAGCAGGTTTGTCTTTTTTTTAACAATAGATGTTTTCTTTCTACACTGCATTTAAAGAAGTGATGATTTACGTAACGGCGCAACGTAATGAATAGAAATTAATATCGTGCAAAAAATTTCCCAGAACAACAATGCACAACAAAAAAGCTGAATTGCAAGGAAATGTGGTATTTTATGTCATAATAACAATTTTAAATATTTTATGTAGGTATGCAAGAATAAGTATTAGTAGCTATCTATCACGATGATGTATAGCCTGGGTGTTAGAAAAGTTAGAACAGTGGCGGGTTGGAATCCCGTCCTCACAGAGGATGGGTGCTATTTGTAGGATTTATTCACACCAGGAACAAAGTCGGACGAGATCGGATATCTCTCGATACCTCGGTTTTGGGTTTCAAAGGTGGCCGAGGACCCGTATGCGTATTTACGTTTCCGTGCTCATTTCACGTCGGTGCGGTTTTGAAATAGACACGGAAATGTTACAATATATTTGGGTTCAAATACGTGTTGATTTTAAGAGTTTTGATCTCGAAATGAGCACGGATTTGTAAGAGAACATCGCTCATTAAACTATTACAAAAGCGTATTCAACTGTCAGGTTAAAACGCTAACATAACGAAAGTTATTCAATCAAATCTAACCGAACCGAACCAAAACAAACTGAACCAATAATTTTTTTCAAAAAAAAAACTTTCCTGACTTCCTACCCGGGATCCTAGAGGATGTGAATCCTAACCGAATTGAACCAAACAGAACCGAACCGAACCGAACCAAAGCAAACTGAACCAACAATTAAAAAAAAACTTTCCTGACTTCTTTCCCGGGATCCTAGAGGGTGTGAATAGTGTTGTAGTTTAGTTTGGTTAGGTTAGGTTTGGTTCAGTTTAGTTAGGATCGGTTCGGTTCGGATTCACATCCTCTAGGATCCCGGGTAGGAACTCAGGAAAGTTTTTTTTTTTGAAAAAAATTATTGGTTCAGTTTGCTTTGGTTCGGTTCGGTTAGATTTGATTGATTAGCTCTCGTTATGTTAGGTTTTTGAAACTTTCTATTTTCATTTCGTTAGAAATCAAGTGAAAATCATTTAAATCATTAAAATTTATTAATAACAGAACATCTGTCGTCGTAGTTGCCGGTGTAAGACAATGAACTTTGCAGGTATAGTTAATGGAAGAGTGTTCTTCAAACTTCAAAGAATTTCAAAATCTTGAGTAATATTAGTACAAATACTTTTAAACTGCTCCATAATTTTCATATTAACAACCGAACCGAACCGAACCTCAAAATCAACCAAATAAACAACGTGAATCCAATTTAAGTTTCAAATGTGCACTAATAAGTAAACCACTGCGCTGCGTGTGTGTTTGTAACCAAATATGTTGCAACATTTCCGTGTCTATTTCAAAACAGCGATGCCGTGAAATCAGCACGGAAACGTAAATACGCGACCCGCGTGAGTGTCGGCGAAAAAGTCATATTATTAAATAATAAAAAATAGATCTGTCAGTGTAAACAAGGGTTAATTCACTAAATAACTCCTGAATTCTAGCTAGATATTTAAAAGTTATGTATAACAATGATTCTAAACCGTTCACACATATTGAAATACACCATTTGTAATAATAGCTTTACAGAGCTGTACACAGTTCATTAATTTTTTACATCTATTTGATCTAGCGTTAGAAAATGTCATATAGGTAATAGACCTTTTTCTCTAACTGAAAATCGTCAAGTTTTGAACTCTACCGAAACAAACAAGTGAATGGCTGAATTATCTTTTTGAGAAATGGGTTTCATTCTGTCTTTTGTTCAGAAAGTTTCCCAAATAGATTTTAAAAACGAAAAATGTCTTTTTATAATTTGCGATGTTTGAAAATAAAAAGAAAGAGGTTATCTTTTTCGTAGTCTACTGCACCCTTTCAGCAAATAAAAACCCTTATAATAGTTGAGTGGCTGATGACCAAAAATCGGGTTCCCGGGGATAGTTTTGAGTTTCTTTCTTAAACTACCCTGGATCGATTGGTAATGGATCACACAATTTTAAGCCAACGGGTGTTTGCCTCCAAATTTAATAGGAGGGCCGGTGTGACGTCATAAATCCAAAATGGCGGCTTTTTTCATGTTTTTTCACAAACTTTGGCTTCTAACTTTCACTAAATTAGTGTTACAGACAAACTATTAATACGTTTTTTGTTTGCAAAAGAACACCGATTAATATAGTAAGGAAATTAGCTTTATATCTTAAAAACTAACAAAGATTTTAAAAAAATGAATACTAAAACATAGTAACTTTTTTTAACAACAAAAAATTGAGGAAGGGAGTTTTAGACTACCCGAAATCTATTGGTTATGGATCACTTAATTTTAAGTCGCTAGGTGTTTGCCTTAAATTTGAGTAAGAGGACCTGTGTGACGTCATAAATGCAAGATTGCGATTTTTTTCATGTTTTTTCACAAAGTTTTGCTATTGTATGGGTTATGATTTGTTCTCAATATAACAAGAATTTAATTGTTTTAATGAGCTTTATATCTCAAGAACTAAAAAAGATATTGTTTTAAATATTTAAAAAATTCAAGAATGAGCAAGAATGTTTAAGACTACCCCTGATCGATTGGCGATGGATCACTCATGGGCTCACTTAGGTGGGGGGGCACGCGCCCCCCCAAAGTTTTGATGTTTTAAGATATTTTCCACATACAGTACTATCCCGATTATCCAAATCGCGATTTTCCGAAATCCGGTTTATCCTAAACAAACTTTAAAAACAAAAATCCCGATTAACCGAAAGATTTCGCATTATACGAAACGCGTCTGGGATTCACCTATACTGCTAGGTGGTTCCCCTCGGGGTTTCACGGCAATACGACGGTCTAAAATGCGAATTGTTTTAATTAGCTGACAGAGTCTTATAGTTTTTGCAAAGTCAGTTGAACAAAGGTTAAAGCCGACCATCGGCATATCCTTTAAAGAAAGTGACAGGCGCGGCGGTAGATATACTCATGAAAATTATTTCATTTAATTATGGCGTAAACTAAAGAAATAAAAATAGATAATAAAACTTTCTATTCCTACACCTACAGAAACGACACTGATTTATTTTATAACTCTGCATACTGCCGACTAAAGGAGTCCTAAAACGAACACCTGAAAGCAATTAAAAGCGCATCTAAAAAAAATCTGCCAATCAGGTGCCGTCTATCCACCTGTGCTGGGTCGGTCAGAAAACAAATACTTTGTGCTCGGACCGCCAAGAGTCGCGCCTTTTCTCTGTCGGTAGGGTTGAAATTATACCAGGAAGATTTTATATGAATTTGGATAACTTTTGAAGGGCAGATTGAAGCAAAATTTCATGAAATCGATAGAACCCCGTATTAGGAGCATTTCAGGTGACTTTGCAAAAACTATACAATTGTTTTTAAGTCGATCTAATCATATACGCATCCTAAACTCCTATTTTCCAAAAAAAAATCGGATTAACCGAAATTTCGATTATCCGAAATCACTTTGGTCCACATTATTTCGGATAATCGGGACTGTACTGTATTTCATGAATAAAAAAATAAAATTGCATAAAATATGGACTATGAGGTCTCGGCCCCCAGACATTCCTGGGTGCGCTACAGTGGCGTAGCGTGGGGGGGGGCGGTGGGTTCGTCGCAGCATGGATGCCTGAAGCGCCCTAAGCTTTATAAAGGAGCAGGGCCGGTAAAGGAAACTAAAGACATGATGACCTTTTTTTTTTGGTCGCAATGTTTTTGAGGGCGCCCTTTTTAGTTGTCGGCCCCCCCGCCCCGTCAGGCACGCTATGCCTCTGGTGCGCTACTGGATCACTCAGTGTTAAGCTGCCGACTGTTTTTTTACTATAATAATTTGTGTTATCTTGCAAACAAAAACCTTATTTACAGTTTTTCTGTAAAACCTATTTAGCGAAAGGTATAAGTTAAAGTTAAAAAAAAGGAAAATGCCGTCATTTTGGATTTATGACGTTATACAGGCCCTCTTGCTCAAACTTGAGGCAAACACCCAGCGACTTGACACTGGTTGATCCATTACCAATCGATTGAGGATAGTCTGAAACCATAGAGAATTATTACTTTATGCTTAAACTTTCTTGATCAATTTTGAATTTTTATAATTTATTATTTAAATACTCTGCCAATATATGGGCCCCTACGCTCACACTAGGTACTATAGTTATAGTTTACGTGTGAGCTAATATAACTAAAAACTGAAATATATTTTTATTCAACTCCAGACTAAATTACCTTTTGTTTGATACCACACAAGCCATGTTTTGATTTAAACTCAAATTTTTAAAATCTACCCCCACCCTTAAAAAAAGCAAAAACTAAAATGTTATTTGTTAAACTCCTTTACTCCTCCAATTACCTTTCGTTTGATATCACACACGCCATATTTTCACTTAAACTCTAATTTTTGACATATACCCCCACCCTTTTTTTAAAATAAATTAAAATGTATTTTGTTTAACTCCAAACTCAATTACCTTTCGTTTGATATCACACACGCCATATTTTCACATAAACTCTAATTTTTGAAATCTACCCCCACCCTTTTATTTGGTTTGTGTTCGGTGGATTTTGTTCATTTTTAAATCGGACCATCTCGACCCAAGACCCAGCCTAGGTACCAAATTTCATTAAAATCGGCCAAGCGGTTTTTGAGTTATGCGCGTTGGTCGTTACAGACATACAGACAGACAGACAGACATACAGACAGACAGACAGACGGCGCAACAAAAAAGTTTCAAAATGATCTGAAACGCAAAGATATATAAAAATTTTTGAAATCGGAGCAACTTTTTTTTTCTCGAAGAAATTAGGATCACCATAGCTCACACTACTATAGTATAGTATATGTGTGAGCTAAAAATAACCATATTTTTTAGTTCTTGAGATTAAGGCAACATTTAAATTATTGTTTTATTGCAAACACATTTCTTCCCCAATTCAAAAAATTTACTGTGTTTTGTATTTTAAAAAAAATAATTTCTTTAGTTACTTTAAAGCAAATTTCTAAACTATCTTTATTGGTGCTCTATATGCAGAGAAAAAACGTATTTACAGTTTTTATGTAAAACAAATTTAGCAAAAGTTATAAGCCAAATTTTGTAAAAAAAACATGAAAAAAGCGGCCATCTTGGATTTATGACATCACAACGGCCCTCCTTCTTTAGTAACCATGTATTACCAATCGATCCAGGGCAGTTTAAAAAATCTTCCACAACTATCCCATGGGACACCATTGGCCTCTTAACTATAATGCATTTTTTTGTTATGCGTCGCTTCTTTGGGAGACTTTGTTTTTGTGGAGAACCCTGTACGGTTTTCCAGAAGGTCGACACACTGTATGCAAGAATTATACGGTCAGCTAAAGCCGAGAATCATTACTCCGAAGGGATATTCTGAAATGTTTTCGAAACAAATTGCACACTATCATGCGATGTTTTTTACGTGTAACTAATTGGTAACGACTTAAAAAGTGTTTTCATCTTTCATTTTTTTTTTCGAACATTAAGAGCGAATGGCGCTGTGCCTTTTGTACACGCGGAGACATACTTTTTTTCGTGGGCAATTATTTTCATTAAAAAAATTGAACGATTGCGCTGTGAGGTGTCTCCGCTTGCATGTGGTAGGTAGAACACCTAAAACATAAAGAAAATACTCTGCCAATATATGGGCACCTAAGCTCACACTAGGTACAATAGTTAGCTGTTACGTGTAAGCTAATATAACTAAAAACTTAAATATATTTTATTTAACTCCAGACTCAATTACCTTTAGTTTGATACCACACAAGCCATGTTTTGACTCAAACTCTAATTTTGGAAATCTAGCCCCCCCCCTTTTTTACACTAAAATATATTTTTTTTAACTCCAGACTCAATTACCTTTCGTTTGATATCACACACGCCATATTTTCATTAAACTCTAATTCTTGAAATCTACCCCCACCCTTTTATTTGGCTTGTGTTCGGTGGATTTTGTTAGTTTTTAAATGGGACCATCTCGACCCAAGACCCAACCTAGGTACCAAATTTCATTAAAATCGGGCAAGCGGTTTTTGAGTTATGCGCGTTGGTCGTTACAGACAGACAGACAGACATACAGACAGACAAACAGACAGACGGCGCAACAAAAAAGTTTCAAAATCATCTAAAACGCAAAGATATATAAAAAGTTTTGAAATCGGAGCAACCTTTTTTTTCTCGAAAAAATTAGGATCACAGTACGATAGTATAGAAGTAGTGTGAGCTAATAAATAATGCCCGTTGTTTTAACTCACACTACTACTATACTCTGCCAATATATGGGCCCCTAAGCTCACACTAGGTACTATAGTTATAGTTTACGTGTGAGCTAATATAACTAAAAACTGAAATATATTTTATTCAACTCCAGACTAAATTACTTTTGTTTGATACTACACAAGCCATGTTTTGACTTAAACTCAAATTTTTAAAATCTACCCCCACCCTTAAAAAAAACAAAAACTAAAATGTATTTTGTTAAACTCCGGACTCAATTACCTTTCGTTTGATATCACACACGCCATATTTTCACATAAACTCTAATTTTTGAAATCTTCCCCCACCCTTTTATTTGGTTTGTGTTCGGTGGATTTTGTTCATTTTTAGACAGACAGACAGACAGACAGACAGACAGACAGACAGACAGACAGTAAGACAGACAGACAGACAGTAAGACAGACAGACAGACAGACAGACAGACAGACAGACAGACAGACAGACAGACAGACAGACAGACAGACAGACAGACAGACAGACAGACAGACAGACAGACAGACAGACAGACAGACAGACAGACAGCGCGACAAAAAAGTTTCAAAATCATCTGAAACGCAAAGATATATAAAAAAAATTTGAAATCGGAGCAACTTTTTTTTTCTCGAAAAAATTAGGATCACCATAGCTCACACTACTATAGTATAGTATATGTGTGAGCTAATACTATAGTAGTGTGAGCTATGGTGATCCTGAATTTTTTCGAGAAAAAAAAAGTTGCTCCGATTTTAAAAATTTTTATATATCTTTGCGTTTCAGATGATTTTGAAACTTTTTTGTTGCGCCGTCTGTCTGTTCTGTCTGTATGTCTGTCTGTCTGTCTGTATGTATGTCTGTCTGTAACGACCAACGCGCATAACTCAAAAACCGCTTGTCCGATTTTAATGAAGTTTGGTACCTAGGCTAGGTTTTGGGTCGAGATGGTCCCATTTATAAATGAACAAAATCCACCGAACACAAGCCAAATAAAAGGGTGAGGGAAGATTTCAAAAATTAGAGTTTGTGTAAAAATATGGACAGACAGACAGACAGACATACAGACAGACAGACAGACAGACGGCGTAACAAAAAAGTTTCAAAATCATCTGAAACGCAAAGATATATAAAATTTTTTGAAATCGGAGCAACTTTTTTTTCTCGAAAAAATTAGGATCACCATAGCTCACACTACTATAGTATAGTATATGTGTGAGCTAAAAATATATCAAATCAACGCAAATTAATGGCATCGGTAAACAAAAACTGCTTTCCTGTGCACCAAGCAATAACCGCTTCAAAAGAAGGTAATTTTTTATGGAATATTACGCTGACTGAAGGCAAACTATCTCTCATTATAAAATGCATTTGTTTCATTATAAAATCTTTCTGGCATGAATACATTTTTATTCTCCTTTCAAGACAATTAATGTTTTGTTTTATTAAGAAATTTTAATATAAAAAAAAAACAGTTTTGTATTCGTTTTGATTTAGTCTTGACAATATGCAATTGCAAAGATTATATAGTCAACGGAAGAATACCAAAAGTGGGGGTTAACAGTAAACGTGGACAAGACACAGTACTTATGTATTGGAAACGAATCAAGTGAGTTAGAACTAGATAATGGACAAACAATATCTATGAGTATGTATACTTGGGTGTCACATTTGCAAAGACAGAAACAAACTGTAAGGAACTGGAAAAAAAGAATAGTAAAAGCAAAAAAGGATATTGGATATTTTAATAATATTTTATGGGTCAGAGAGATAAAAAAGAATGTCAAATTTAACATATAGGAAACAATGGTAAAAAGTACGCTGTTGCATGGAATAGAGATATGTCGCGTAACACAAAAATACAAAACAAAATTCCATTTTTGTATCGAAATGGATGCAATGAGAACATCTAAAACAGATCATGTAAGAAATGAGATCAAAAAGAAGATGATTGTCAGGATTGAAGGAGAACCGAACCGACATAGTAGAAGTATAAATATCAAGAAAAATAAATATTATTGGAAAGACGACGACGTTGCGCGTTAAGGCAAGTCAACTTACTTTGACAGAAGATAATATTCTGAACAAAATACGTTTTATAAATTTGAAATAAATAAAATTGTGTACACGATTCCGATCCATGAAGCCAGACTCGCAAAAAAAATACTCTGCCAATTTATGGGCACTTAAGCTCACACTAGATACTATATTTATAGTCTACGTGTGAGCTAATATAACTAAAAACTGAAATATATTTTATTCAACTCTAGACTCAATTACTTGTCGTTTGATACTACACAAGCCATGTTATTACTTAAACTCAAATTTGTGAAATCTACCCCCATTTTTAAAAAAAACTAAAATGTATTTTGTTTAACTCCAGACTCAATTACCTTTCGTTTGATATCACACATGCCATATTTTCACATAAATTCAAATTTTTGAAATTTACCCCCACCCTTTTTTTGGTAAATAAACTAAAATGTATTTTGTTTAACTCCAGACTCAATTACCTTTCGTTTGATATCACACAAGCCATATTTTTACATAAACTTAATTTTTGAAATCTACCCCCACCCTTTTATTTGGCTTGTGTTTGGTGGATTTTGTTAATTTTTAAATGGGACCATCTCGAGCCAAAACCCAGCTTAGGTACCAAATTTCATTAGAATCGGGCTAGCGGTTTTTGAGTTATGCGCGTTGGTCGTTACAGACAGACATACAGACAGACAGACAGACAGACAGACAGACAGACAGACAGACAGACAGACAGACAGACAGACAGACAACACAACAAAAAAGTTTCAAAATCATCTGAAACGCAAAGATATATAAAAATTTTTGAAATCGGAGCAACTTTTTTTTTCTCGAAAAAATTAGGATCACTATAGCTCACACTACTATAGTATAGTATATGTGTGAGCTAATACAGGAATTTATCATATAATATGGTATTTACATTTTTATTGAACATATACAAGGCCTTGAATAGAACAAAAAGTGTTTTCAGCATTCCCGAACTCCCAACTGCGGACGCGAACTGTGTCTATAAATTGAGCTTAAGTGTGTACAGCTTGACAATGGTTTAAAATGTGGCAGCTGTAGCTTAAGGGCCTTGTGGTAGAGGAGGCGTTGATTTGGGACGTTGCTATTCATTTAAATAGAGCAGTGATCTGTGGGATGAGTGCTAAAGGGTAATCCATCATTATAAAAATGGCCGGGTCTCTGTACAGTTGTTTTTTGGCGAAAATGTAGCTTTACGCGCGAAGTAATTCAAAAGTTTGAGCTTGAAATTAAATACCCAAGCCGGGTGGGCTTTTTGCAATAAAATTTATAGGTAACGCCATAATAGAATATGAATATCGCAAAGATAATACACACTAAAAATCCTGTTATGTATACCAAGTTCCATCAACAGAACTTTAAAAAATATATTTTTTAAAATACTAATAGTAGAACCGGTTGAAGTAACAAAAAACAATTTTTAAGTTGAAATTAATTTAAAAAACTTCTAATCATACCTATATAGGTACTATAACTATGCATTTTAGAAATATATAACACTAATTTCTTAAAATTTATAACTTTGGATGTGGTTTATTTGTCTTCTGACTTTTTATGTCCCTATTGGCTAATTTTAATGTAAAATAAATGTACCCTTAAACGCATTGCACAATAATGCATGATAATCAAACTAAAGTTTGCTAAGGTAGGGGAGAGCGGGAATGAATATAACCAGGGGCGGATCTAGAAACTTCATTTGGGGGGGGGGGGGAGAATATCATAATAATTATTGCATAAAACTATTTTGCATAGTGATTCGGACGTGTGTCAAAACTAAATATAGTTTGATTTTGGGGGGGGGGACCTTGACCTTGAGGGGTTCGCCTGCACCAAGGTGCTGATGGTTGCCAAGCTATATTTTTTGAAACTTGGATGTCTTCTGACAACGAAAATATATCTTGGGCTCCCCCCCTCTCGGTCATGCCCCCTCCACCCCCTTAAAATTGATTCTTTAATATCTCAGTAACCAGCAGTGTAGTAGTCTCTAGATTATATGATGTATCAACACTCTATTGCATATCTCGAAAACTAAACAAGATATTTAAAAAAATATGTATTTTCAAAAAACCTAATTTTTTATTTTTCTCCATATTTTCTAAACCAAACCAGATACAAAAAAAATGTTTGTACAAATATTTTTCCACCATTTTTCAAAAAGGTATATATCTATGGGGTTTGTGAACCCCACTCGCAATAGCACTGTTTGATTGAAGCCATTACGCCAAAACTGGGCATGTTTCCAATATGATAGTCATTAAGATCGCAGGCAAAATCGAGCCTAGTCTACATTTGAGGTATTTTGTCGCAATTTAGGGTGCATGTAATATTTGAATTTAAATCTACCATATCTCGGCAACGGCAAGAGATAGAACAATTTTGTTTCACTGTTGTATGTCTATTGACAAGTAGATTTTGCAGTGTATTTGCATTATTTGCATATCTCAAAAACTAAACAAGATATAAAATAAAACAACTGGTTTTTCAATTTTTTATTTAATTTTTTTTTTATTTTAGCCCATATTTTGTAAATTAAAGTTGATATGAAAAAAAAAACTTAAAAAAAAATGTTTTTCTGCTGTTTTCCTCTTTCCAAAAAAAAATGTAGGTATAAGTTTTGCCAACACAACTACTAACATCGCCGTTTGATTGGTGCTAAAACGCAAAAGCATATACGTATATGAGTAGGTAAGTAAAATTCAACTTCGACAGGGCAGAGGCGGATCCAGGGGGGGGGGCACTAGAGGCACTTGCCCCCCCCCGAGAATTTTTTGAATATAAAAAAAATGTTTTTGCTAATAAAAATTCAAAATTTTTGCCTGCGGCGCATGAAAGTATCTATTATTATTATCGAAATTACAACCACTGACTAATTCAATAAATTGCTGCTTAAAAAAATATATACTTACCGTTTTTTACCAACAAAGAATGTCACCTAAAGTGCCCCCCCCGAGAAGCACCTCTGGATCCGCCCTTGCGACAGGGGCATTTCCGTGACCATAAAATATCTTCCAAGACATAAATATAGCAGCCTAAAAATTCTTAAACATACATTTTTTTTTCCTCTATTCGAGGAATCCGGTTGCTGCCGCTCTGACCCTTAAGCATTATAAGATATTCAAGATGGCGGTCGATTAGGGATTAAAAAATTTAAAATAAAAATCAAGAATGGGGGTAATCAATAGCTATTCGTGCACTTGCCGCTTCTCGAGCGTGATACGGATCTGCGAGTGCGCATAATCGTAACAAAAAAAAATATTTTGGGGTCTCATTAAACATAGTAAAAACCCCGACCCCCTTCCCTTTAGGGACATTGTCAAAATGACTTAAAAGATATGTAATGTTAGTAAAATTCTTACAAAATAGTCAAAAATTAAAAGGGAAGGGAGTCGGTACTTTTACCATGTTTAATGGGACCCCAATATTGATGGCGCTTAGTCTTGATTTTTATTTTTAAAATATATATATATATATATATATATATATATATATATATATATATATATATATATATATATATATATATATATATATATATATATAAAGGACAGACTGATGCACTTTTCTCTGTATGTGTAAAAATCCGCTCATTGTGTAAATGGTTAATCGGGAGTATTGGAATATTATGTATATGGGTTGTTCCCGCTCTGGCACCCTTAAGCATATAAAAGTATATATATATATATATATATATATATATATATATATATATATATACATACTTTTATATGCTTAAGGGTGCCAGAGCGGGAACAACCCATATACATAATATATATATATATATATATATATATATATATATATATATACATACTTTTATATGCTTAAGGGTGCCAGAGCGGGAACAACCCATATACATAATATTCCAATACTCCCGATTAACCATTTACACAATGAGCGGATTTTTACACATACAGAGAAAAGTGCATCAGTCTGTCCTTTACAAATCCCGCACATTTGTCTGCGATAAAGACAAACCTATGCTTAATTAATATGTGTGTCACCGGGTTCATCCATCTAGTACCCGCAAGATCTCCAGTTTACAATACATTTGTTCCATCGATCGTCTTTCTGTCTGATATTATGACCGAGAAATTTCCATTTTAATTTTGCTACTTCTTCTCTGACATCCCTTATTTTTGTTTTATTTCTTATCCATTCATTGATTTTTCTATCTGTTAACTTTACATGTAACATTGGTCTTTTCTTTGGGCTTTTGTTACCTTATCTATGTTTGAAGTGTCCAGGTCTGGGATCCATAGGTAAGTTTCAAGTTTCAAGTTTATTTATTGGTCAAATAAGCTGTAAGTTACAGATATGACAAGTCAAAATAATTAATTTCTTATAAAAATTATACTAAAAAAAACCTTAGTGAAACTTTAAAGAATAAATTTGTAAACGTACACTTCTCTTTACAAATTTTACAATTTTGATCTATATTAGTAAAATTAATATAAGATAAAAAACACCAAAAAGAAACATAAAAAACACGAAAACATTTAAAAAATTTACGACAAAATGGACGTCAACAATAAAATAAAAAATGGTACCTATGTACATGAAGTTTACATTTGAAACACACATAAAAACAAAATAAAAAAATCTTACTTAATCTGATATAAAAGAAGTCAGCCTTTTCTACATCGGAAAAAGTCATCAACAGTGTATGGCTCGATATCGCAGATATATTCAAATATTTGAGAAAAAAGCTTTTTTTGATTTTGACATTCAAGAATTTTTGATGGTAGAGAATTTTTTAATTTTAGGCACTGATATTGAGGAGATGATTCATATAGTTTCAATCTGTGGATAGGCAGTGCATATGCATGCTTGTTCCTGGTATTGTGCTCATGTTTGTGTTAAAATTTGCTGAATTCCGAGCTGTTTTTAAAAACATACTGCAAACAAGAGTAAATATAAATGCCTGGAACAGTGAGCATACGGTTTTTTTTAAAGACCCCTCTGCAAGAATCTAAGTAATTCATCTTGAATATCACTCTTAAAGCCTTTTTCTGGATGATAAATATATCATTCAAAAGAGCAGAACTTCCCCATACCGTAATACCATACCTCACACGGCTGTAAAAATTTGCAAAATAAATACACTTTAAAACTGAGCTCTCAAAAGATTTTGACAAAATTCGAAGTGCATAGCAAACACTATTTAAAATTTTACTCAAATCTATTATCTGATTTTTCCACTTGATATTAGAGTTCAAAGTTATCCCCAGTAGTCTTACAGTATCCAAAAGTGCAAAAGAGGTAGATCCCAGGTCAATTTTTTTATGTTGTTCTTTAAGATTATTACTTTTAAAAAGCATCCATTGTGTTTTCCTATCATTAATAACTAGATTGTTTACATAGCACCAAGTACAGGAAGGATACATTGCTTATGCACTTCGTTTTGAGGTACTGAGGATATATTTTAATTTTTAACATGTTGCTTAATTTACCAAATGTTTAATTTACTATCTTACCCTATACACATTTGATAGATTTGTCTTATTACCGCGTTACAGAAGGGACAAAAAAAATTACCATTTCAACAAAAATTTCTCTTAAATGAACACCCAGTCTGATAATCATGTGCTTCTCTTCTTGTGTGGTATTACCATGGGTATCACTCAGGTACAGAAATTATTTTAACTATTCAAAAAGGCCATTTCTGCGTGCCTCGTTCCGCGCTCGCAATGTTGACGAACTTTACCAGTCATAAATTAACCAGGGAAACTTTTCATTGCCTTTTGTTAAACCCATGGACTTATCAGCGGCGCTTCCGTATTGTTCTTGTGCCAGAAAAGCCACCATTAACAGGGCCGGCACGACAACTGCCTATACGGCCCCAAAATGAAAGCTTGATTATTCAATCTCGTACATACAAAAAACCAAATTCTTAAAACAAGAAAACAAAAAATTATTCAATTAAGAATCATATTCTTGAGACAAGAAATTATTCTTAAATCAAGAATAACCGAGGGGTGATCAGCTGCCCACAGTAGGTGCACAAAATTTGTCTACAGGACTCCACAGAATACTGTACAAGACAGTACAAACTCCTGTAGGATGGTGTACAAATTTGGTTCCGCTGAATACCCCGAGAGAATAACTATTTTCTTAAAAATAGAAAATTGTATTCTTAAAATTTAATACTGGGACTACACTAAAACTAAAATCATAACAAACACAGATGAAGATTTCTCAATCAGAATAAACCAAGTAAAACTAGAACAACTAGACTATATATATGTATATATATCTCGGACAAATTATTAAACTATAAAAAGGGAAAACAGCTGAAATCAAGAGACGAGTAAAATTGGGCTGGGTAGCATTCGATAAATTAAGCTACATATTAAAAAATATCCTCTGTACCTCAGAACGAAAATATATAACCAATGTATCCTTCCTGTACTCACCTATATATCCCAGACCTGGACACTTACAAAATCAAACATGGATAAAGTAACAAAAGCACAAAGATCAATGGAAAGACAAATGTTACATGTAAAGCTAACAGATAGAAAAAGAAATAAAACAAAATTAAGAGATGTCAGAGGAGAGGAAGCAAAATTAAAATGAAAATTTGCCGGTCATAATATCAGACAAAAAGACGATCAAAGGAACAAATATATTGTAAACTTGTATATTATTATCCTCCTGCATTAATTTTTACTTTTTTATCAGATTAATCCAAAATATAGTATTGGTTTTCGCCGCCAAGCTCGTGTTCCTCTTGGATTCTTGATTGGTGCCGTTAGCTAATAGTAATAGATAACAACAAACATTCAATTTTCCAGTGATAAATATATCTGCAGTTTACGTGGAAAAAACATTTATTCAAATTAAAGAAAATCATTTATTCAATTCAAGAACATTAAATTAGTTGGATATAAATGTCAGTCAACAATTTTATAATTCTGCAACAAAATAAATAATTTGTCTAAACTGAATGTAATAATTCAAATAAAAACGGTACATTCTTTAATGAAACTAATCAATTTGAGAATTTAATATTTTCCAGCGAATATATATATATATTCATTTCGTTATAATGAAATAAAATATTGTCTTGAAATAGCAAACGTTGGTTTGACTGAAAAATACATTTCTCTGAGTGTAAATCAACAGTTTTGCTTTTAACTAATGCTGCAGAAAGCAAAACCAATCTTATACAAACGTTAGGTATCATCATGGTATTAGAGTACCAAACCCAAGAGCCTTAACCTGAGTGAAAAAGGAAAAATATTATTTGACCTAGAAGTGGCATACCTACGCTCTGCTGTGCGGTGTATTATACAAGCAAGAGCTGTACCTGGGTTTATTTACCACAGTGAGCCTACCTAGTAGATACCCAGAATACCATATTATAGTTATTATTTTATTTGATATTATTTACGTTCTAATTTTTTGGAACAAGGATGAAAAAGTCTTTAGCTGTGCATTGCAAAGCTTAAAGGCATTTAACAAAAAGCATATTGTACTGGGTGTTTCGACCTTCCCAGCGTTTGGCTTTGTTAGTTTATTATTTGTCATGGAGCAAGAGTCTTGTTACCATTAAGTTAAAAAAAATCAGCGCGGTTTTTGGTTATTATTTTTAAAAACCATTTTGAATAAGAAATTAAAAATTTGATTTTATTTAAGGCTGGTACACTCTGTACATGAACTTTACTTTATAGTGGGTTTACACATGCATGAATTTAGTGGCGCCAGTGTTCGCGCCAGTTCTATTTGCACGCCAGCAAAAGTTTACACTATTGTGCGAAAATTAAAAAGACTGGCACGCCAGTTTCATTTTTTAAGTGTACACGATACGCGATATGTCGACTGAACTCTCGGAGTAAAGAGATTCAGAAAAAGGAACAACGAAAAGGCCGTATCTGGGTTAAAGCATGGATTGCTCGTCGATCTACTGAGTTTCTCTTATTTGAACAACATTCTTTAAAATTCGGTCTGCTACTTTAAACCATGGTATTTTTGGGGTGTATACTTCATCTACACCGGTTCCGGAATGTGGGCTTTTCTTAATTTTTGTCAATTCCAAAGCATATGTGTTTCTTATGGATCGTATTTTTGCTTTTACTTCTGCAAGTTCAAAGCCTTCAATATTCATTATTTCACTAATTTTTTGGTAAGCATTATCTCGACTATCTTTGTTTTTATAAGAACTACTGTGTACATCCCATAAACAAGGAAAACATTCATAGCCTTCAAGAAACTATATGGTCAGTTCTGCTGACCACTTTTTTTTAGCCATAATAAGCTATAAAAACAACAATAAACAAAATTTTGGAGCTCAAACACAATGAAAATAAAAAATAATGTAAAATAATTAACATAAAACTGGCGAGCCGACGTGCAAGTACTTGTTTACACAAGAAAATTTTCTTTTTCTGCGCGCATGCGTCACCACTGGCGCCAGCAAATTCAGTCAGCTGCAGACTTTTTTGATACATGCATGCAAAAAAATAACTTGTGTGCAAGTCGGTGTTTACACTTGCAAATTTAACTTACTGGCGCGCCAGTTTTTATTGGCGCCAGCAAATCCATGCATGTGTAAACTCTCCTTTATTGTCATAAAAAAACGAGTTTATTTTCTATGAGACCTAAGGTTTAAAAACCTTTTATTTATAGGTGTATGTTGTAGTAGTCAGTAATAATACTGTCGTCAGTTTGAGCCATAAAAAAACCTTTTTGTTTTGAGCACCCTATGGTGAAGGGGCGTGCCCTTGAAGAATATTTAGCCAAGACAAGAATCTAAAGGTTCCAGGTTTAAAATACTTAGAAGTGTTTAAGTCCACACAGATGTTCATTTATATATTTAAAATAGGAAACGGAAAATACTATAAGGACCTCTTTATCAAAATAGGGATGATCTTATGCAGCAGGGATTAACGTCTAGTATAGGGTTGCCAGATTCTAATTTGAAAGAGAAGGAATTTTTTTAAAAAGGGAGGACTTTAAAAAAATACTCTGCCAATATATGGGCCCCTAAGCTCACACTAGGTACTATAGTTATAGTGTACGTGTGAGCTAATATAACTAAAAACTGAAATATATTTTATTTAACTCCAGACTAAATTACCTTTTGTTTGATACCACACAAGCCATGTTTTGACTTAAACTCAAATTTTTGAAATCTACCCCCACCCTTAAAAAAACAAAAATGTATTTTGTTAAACTCCGGACTCAATTACCTTTCGTTTGATATCACACACGCCATATTTTCACTTAAACTCTAATTTTTAAAATATACCCCCACCCTTTTTTTTAAATAAATTAAAATGTATTTTGTTTAACTGCAGACTCAATTACCTTTCGTGTGATATCACACACGCCATATTTTCACATAAACTCTAATTTTTGAAACCTACCCCCACCCTTTTATTTGGTTTCTGTTCGGTGGATTTTGTTCATTTTTAAATGGGACCACCTCGACCCAAGACCCAGCCTAGGTACCAAATTTCATTAAAATCGGCCAAGCGGTTTTTGCGTTATGCGCGTTGGTCGTTACAGACATACAGACAGACAGACAGACAGACAGACGGCGCAACAAAAAAGTTTCAAAATCATCTGAAACGCAAAGATATATAAAAAATTTTGAAATCGGAGCAACTTTTTTTTCTCGAAAAAATTAGGATCAATATAGCTCACACTACTATAGTATAGTATATGTGTGAGCTAATAATAAATATAATTTGCCTACTTTATTTTAATGATAGTTTGGTGATCTGTCAATGTTTACAATCATACGGATCACCTATCATACCTTCATTTTGCAACAAATACATTGGTAAAATCAAAGATTTATCTGACTCCACACTTAGTCTGGTTCTTCCTTGCTCCACTCATACGGATCACCTATCATACCTTCATTTTGCAACAAATACATTGGTAAAATCAAAAATTTATCTCTCCACACTTAGTCTGGTTCTTCCTTGCTCCACTAAGTATTAGGGTCCCTTTAACTATTCAACGCGAAAAAATGTGTGTGTGACCGATGTTACAAACTGTGACCGGTGACCGATATTACAATATTTTTAAATATACAGGGTGTCCCATTAAGGATGGCAGCCGGATTTATCTCAGATACTAGTACAGCTACGACTTCAGGAAAAAAATGTTTATAACAAAATCGGGCCTTGTGAATTCTCCTAAAATATTTTTGTTTCTGTAGCTTAAGGCTAGGGGGCAGTAATAACACCTCCCAACTATAAAACTTAAATTTTGTGACAAAACTCTATGATAAAAATACACAAATTTTACCAAATTCGTATTCCTTGAAAAATGCTGCATAATTTGGTGCTTGCACTTGTATCTCCTTCTCATTTCCCGCACATGGATGGAATGAAAATGTCACTTTTTATTTAAAAAATAATTACATCTACGTGATAACTAAACTGACTCTTATTATTTATTTGACTTATTAGGAAAACCCTAAAAAATGCAAATATTCTTGATTTTTTGTTCAAATGAAAATTTTTTCGAAAGAGGAAATTTTTTAAAAGTACCAAACCAAGAAACTTAAATTTCTTAAAAAATTCAGATACAAACCCATTAATATTTTTACTTGATGTTGTCAAACGATATTCATTTAAGATATTACTGAAATCCGCAAGTCAAAATTTGACATAGTTTTGAAGATATTTAAAAAATAGTCTTGTTTGTGTCTGTGGTGAGACGAGACCTTATTTTGTTATTTGAGTGTGTCACACATGTTATAATTTTTAGACAATTTAATGTTTATTGACGTTTTATAATTTGTTTTTGACATAAAGAATTATAAAACGTCAATAAACATTAAATTGTCTAAAAATTATAACAGGTGTGACACATGCAAATAACAAAATAAGGTCTCATCCTCACCACATCATACATAAACAAAACTGAAACTAAGTCAAATCTTGACTTGCGGATTTCAGTAATATCTTAAATGAATATCGCTTGACAACTTTAAGTAAAAATATTAATGGGTTTGTATCTAAATTTTTTAAGAAATTTAAGTTTTTTGGTTTGGTACTCCTCTTTGGTACCTCTTTCGAAAAAAAATTCATTTAAACAAAAAATCAAGAATATTTGCATTTTCTAGGGTTTCCCTAATAAGTCAAATAAATAATAAGAGTCGGTTTAGTTACCACGTAGATGTAATTATTTTTTAAATAAAAAGTGACATTTTCATTTCATCCATGTGAAGAAGTGAGAAAGAGATACAAGTGAGAGGTCCAAATTATGCAGAATTTTTCAGGGAATACGAATCAGGTAAAGTTTGTGTATGTTTATTATAGAGTTTTATCATAAAATTCAATTTTTATAGTTGGGAGATGTTATTACTGCCCCCCTAGCGGGGAGCTACAGAAACAAAAATATTTTAGGTGAAGGCACGACTTTGTTATAAACATTTTTTTCCTGAAGTCGTAGCTGTACTAGTATCTGAGACAAATCTGGCTGCCATCCTTAATGGGACACCCTGTATAACGTAAAAAACTAAAATTAAGTATAGAACAGCTCAACAGACAATAATATAATATTGATACCCATTTGACCTTATCTTATATTATTATTTTGTATCATCGGTCATATTTACTTATCGCTGCTCACATTTTTCATTAAATTTGTTAACGACCATACTGTGATCGGCGTTACAATAATTCATTTTTTTAAGTCTGGCGGTTTTAGCTGTGCAATGTTACAATACTCCTTCAGAAAAAAATTTACTTGTTTCTCTTTAATCTCAGGCTTGTTGTTTTAAAAAATGACCCATGTGACTGTTGTTACGACAAAACTAATTTTGTCTAATTTGGTAAATCATATTTAGGTGAAACGAAACGCCCTCTTCAGGTTAGAGTAAACGAACATCGAAAAAGTACCCAATTAGGGGATATTGAAAAATCCGGTTTAGCGGATCATGCATGGTCAAATCATCACAGAATTCAGTGGTCAGAAGCTAAAGTTTTGCATATGGAGTCGCATTGGCGAAAACAAAAGTTTATTAAAGCTGCGTTTATAATGCAGAATAAAGAAGTTTTCAGTCAACCAAGCACGGACATACCAAACATATCGAATGAACCACTCCTTAAGGAAAACAGGCATCTGAGGATTAAAAAGGGGGCGGGCCGTCACACCAATAAGCTGACAACAGGGACCGGCGTTACATTTGTCTATTTAAAACTAAGTTATACCTTTTGTTTTTCATACAAAAGTTACCGTAATTTATTATTTACTAGAAAATGTATGCCTTTACACAGGAATGTTATGTATTACCAGGACCAGGTGATGCTTATAACCTCATTTTTTTGTCCAGGGACTAGAATTGGCCTGAAATTAAATGTTTACCCATTAATCAGTGGAAACACTTTTTGAGCCTTTTTGAAAAAGTCGCTGTTACCACGCGTAAAGGACGTGTATCAAGAGGAGGACGGTAAGGGGAAACGGAAGGACAAAATATGTAAAAGGAGGACATGACCCCAGTCACCCCTAGTCTAGTGTCTATATAAGTAGTACTACTTTTGTTTTTAAGGTTTGGTTTTTTACTAGACTATTTTCTTTTTACACATTACACTGTTGACCTGGTATGTACAATATTACTAAACCATTTTGTCAAATCGAAAAAAAAAGTGGTAAAAGCATCGTTTTATCCCGTGTATTGTTATATGAACATAACACTAATAGCCCTATAAATTTGTAGTACAAATTTCCGAATTGGCTGGTCTTTTTTGCATCAAACACCAATTTAATCGTCATCGATTTAAAAACAAAAATAAAAAAAATATAATTTAGACTCTTGCAACTTCCCTCGTCATAACACATTAGTAATTTAGATAAAAATCAGCATAGGTATACTGTACCTAATTAACCTTCTCATATATTTTTTTAAAAAGCATGTTTTTAGGCAATTAGCAGAAAATCCCATATTTTCTAAATTTAAAAAATAACAGCGCCAATGATAATAATCCCATGTTAACAGTTCTCACGCCGTTTAATGGATATTTTATTTATCTATGAAATTTTACCTAATAACTTTTCTAGAAAAACTGGGAATAAGCTATAAATTAATAACGCTCTGAATAATATGATTATATATTTCTGTAAAATTTTATTAACATAGGCTTAGGTATTTTCAAGGTATACAGCGCCAGCATTCGGACGTAGAGAGAGTGACTGAAAACGGAAAATAGATCTCCTATCATAAAAACGCCTTTCCTTAATGAGGGAAGTATAAAAAGCAGGCTTCATGTGATAAAATCAACAATTACGGAACTTGTACTTAGTTATTGAAATACACGGCTAATAATAGCATCAAACTATTTTAGCCTTGCAAAACCTGTATGAAAATAATAATATAGACAAATTTTATTATTTAAAATTGTCCAACAATTTTATGTCCACGTTTTGGTAAGCTTGAGAAACTTGCTGAAAATTTTATTTAAATTGTATATTTTTATTGCAAAAATGATGAAATTTGACGACTAAATTACGTAAAAAACGAGGTTATTATACCTAGAAAAAAATAACTACAAACCACAAAGTACCATTAAGTTTAACCATTATACTTGTGGTGTGTAAAATTTAATATAATAGCGAGGGATAACAATAAAGAATTATGTACAAAACTGTTGTAGAAAGTGAGAGTCAGATAAGTTCAACCAAAGAAAATTATATAAAACCAAATATAACGTAATGCTTTATTTAATACTAGTTTAAACATAAGGCCAAATAAAAATTGATAAACGCGGTTGAATCTAAAATTTGTAAATTAAACCATTAAAAATCAAAAAAACAATAAATATATTGTCGTTTCTTCCTAGCCGTTTCAAATCAATTAAAACCCAACTTTAAAAATACGTGTATAAACAAAAGATTTAAACCTAGGGAAAGAAACATTTATTTCATAATAAATTAGTAAAAGAGTTTGATCTTAGCATTCTTAGCTAAAGTGTGCATAAACTTGGAAAAACTCCAGGAATAAAACATTTTGTCTGTCATCTTTAACCTAATGCTTGGTTTTCAAGAAAAAAGAAAAATAAATCTAAAAAAGAACTAAGAATAGCAAATCGGTGTTTAGTTAAAAATTACCAGTATTTTAAAAATAGTTTAAAATCAGAAATTAGGTATTTGAATAAGAAGTACATCAAAAATAGAGTAAATAAAAATTCTTCAGGCTTGTAGAAAATACAAATGAAAAGGAAATAATAGTGACCTTTTGCATGTCCATTTTTCACTTATCCTTTATTTGAGGCATGCGCAGTACCTGGTTCGAACTTTATCTCTTACTAAATGATAATGTTTTTTGACCATACTTGAGTTCGAATAACGTAGGCTATTAATTCCTTTATTTAGAGACAGTGTTGCCCCGCATATAACGTTATGACAAAAACTAATGTAAATTTAAAATATTTTTGATACCAGACAATTATTTCAACAGCTACCAATGCGGGGTAATCCACAGATTAAATTTTATGTCAATTATTGAAAATTATTCTTTACAAAAACTGGTAGATATGTGTTGTTTGGCAACAGTGTTCACCAACTAACAAAAAGTCATCAATGTTCTGTGAAGTGTGTAAAAAAAAAGGAAGTGCACAGTACACTAATAAAGCTGCAACCATTCCCAAACAGTTACCTATTTATCTATCACTTAGGTACAGATCACTTTTATTTCAAAAATATTTTTTTTACTAAAAATCCACCTCCACCTTTGATTAGCTGCTACTATCAAAAAACAAATTTCTACCACCTTCCCTTAGCTAATTCTATCAGCAAAAAACCAACTACTACCACCTATCTCTAGCTTCCACCAGCAAAAACACAACTACTACCACCTTCATCAAAAAACCAACTACTACCATCCCCTAGCTTTTACCATCAAGAAACTAACTACTACCATCTTCCCCTAGCTTCTACCACCAAAAAAACAACAGCTACCACCTTTCTCCGCTCTCATCAAAAAGCCAACTACCACAACCTTGCCGTAGCTTCTACCAGCAAAAAACCAACTACTACTTCCTTCTCCTAGCCTACCACCACAAAATGAACTACTACAATCATAATCAAATAAGGTAGTAGTTGGCTTCTTGGTGGTAGAGACTAAGCGAAGGTGGTAGTAGTTGGTTTTTTGGTGACAGGAGCTAGAGGAAGGTAGTAGTAGTTGCTTTTTTGATCTTAGCAAGGCCAACAAGAAAATAAAGGCTGATGAACCGAACCGAACCAACTACTACCACCTATCTCTAGCTTCCACCAGCCAAAACCCAACTACTACCACCTTCATCAAAAAACCAACTACTACCATCCCCTAGCTTCTACCATCAAAAAACTAACTACTACCATCTTCCCCTAGATTCTATCACCAAAAAAACAACGGCTACCACCTTTCTCTGCTTCTTTCATCAAAAAGCCAACTACCACAACCTTGCCCTAGCTTCTACCAGCAAAAAACCAACTACTACTTCCTTCTCCTACCACCACAAAATGAACTACTACAATCACAATCAAATGAGGTAGTAGTTGGCTTCTTGGTGGTAGAGACTAAGCGAAGGTGGTAGTAGTTGGTTTTTTGGTGACAGGAGCTAGAGGAAGGTAGTAGTAGTTGCTTTTTTGATCTTAGCAAGGCCAACAAGAAAATAAAGGCTGATGAACCGAACCGAACCAACTACTACCACCTATCTCTAGCTTCCATCAGCCAAAACCCAACTACCACCACCTTCATCAAAAAACCAACTACTACCAGTCCCTAGCTTCTACCATCAAAAAACTAACTACTACCATCTTCCCCTAGCTTCTACCACCAAAAAAACAACGGCTACCATCTTTCTCTGCTTCTTTCATCAAAAAGCCAACTACCACCACCTTGCCCTAGCTGCTACCAGCAAAAAACCAACTACTACTTCCTTCTCCTAGCTTCTACCACCACAAAATGAACTACTACAATCATAATCAAATGAGGTAGTAGTTGGGTTCTTGGTGGTAGAGACTAAGCGAAGGTGGTAGTAGTTGGTTGTTTGGTGACAGGAGCTAGAGGAAGGTAGTAGTAGTTGGTTTTTTGATCATAGCAAGGCCAACAAGAAAATAAAGGCTGATGAACCGAACCGAACCAACCACTACCACTTATCTCTAGCTTCTACCATCAAAAAACTAACTACTACCATCTTCCCCTAGCTTCTACCACCAAAAAAACAATGGCTACCACCTTTCTCCGCTTCTTTCATCAAAAAGCCAACTACCACAACCTTGCCCTAGCTTCTACCAGCAAAAAACCAACTACTACTTCCTTCTCCTAGCTTCTACTACCACTAAATCAACTACTACAATCATAATCAAATGAGGTAGTAGTTGGCTTCTTGGTGGTAGAGACTAAGCGAAGGTGGTAGTAGTTGGTTTTTTGGTGACAGGAGCTTAAGGAAGGTAGTAAGTAGTAGTTGGTTTTTTGATCTTAGCAAGGCCAACAAGAAAATAAAGGCCACCACCATGAAAAAATCAGCTGTTATCGTGGGCTGACTTTTACATTGGGTCTTATGGGAGGATATACTTTTTTTATGATATTTTCAAAATGGCACTACAGATTTCCGCGGAATGTTAGTGAAATATTCCTAGACACTATCCCGATATTCCACCAAGCTTTTGTAAGGATGAAAGAAGATTAAATGTTAAAATCTTCAAGATTTAGCAATCCTTAATTTAAATTCAGTTTTCCCGCAATGCCCGACACGCCAGCTGTTAGATTTGACATGGATTTGACTTTGTTATGGTATTTGTTTATTTGTTTGTATTGTAAAAAATTTTCGATTTTTTTATGATCTTTTACAAAAAAGTTCATTTAAAATCCAAACATACCAGTGTTAATCTTTTTAAAACAAGATTACAATACAAAAAAATAATTTATTTATGTAATTTGTGTAAATACATGTAAATAACTATTTTAGATTTAAAAAATGTGCCGAATATTAACAAATAGGTGTAGGTGAGCCGATTACTTTCCATGCAGAGAAAAACACATTCGCTTCTGCTTTAAATTTAATTTTTGTGTGAGCTAATAAAGCGGCTCTGAAAAATTATTTATGTATTATTTAAAGAAAAATGTTTTATAAGAATATACTGAAAGTGAAAACAATCTCAAAACCGACTTTGTTTTTTTTTAAATCAAATATTCGTGAACCGTCATTCCAACTTCAACATTTTAAAAACAACCAGCTGTGGAGTGAAGCGATCATCAAAAAGAAATTCACCCTACGCTGTGACGTCAAGAAAGTTGTAGATCGTGGCCTGTTCGTTTTGATAGCCTTTATCTTAGAAGCAGGAAAAAGGTGGTAGTAGTTGGTTTTTTGGTAGTAGAAGCTAGGCAAAGGTGGTAGTAGTTGTGTTTTGGTGGTAGAAGTTAGGAAAACTTGGTAGTATATAGTTTTTTGGTGGTAGAAGCTAAGCGAAGGTGGTTTTTGGCATAGAACTTACTTATAAGTTAGTACCTATTTGTTTTTACCAAAATCAAGGCGGCCTTACAGTAAAAATACGAAAATTTGTTGGTCAGTAAAATCTTGGGCAGTAAAATAGGTCAAAGGTCAAAATTGGACTTCCAAATATCACTTGACATCTGTCATTTAATGTCGCAATTATAAAGGCTAAAGTTAGCTAAAGGAGTGCGTGCAAAAGATCCCAATTGATAAATCTCTCACAGTATTAAAAATATCTACACCAAATACTATCGAAAACATGTACAGCCAGGGACTTTTTCAATTTTTCCGAATCATTAAAATGTCGAAAATTATAAAGCAAAAAAGAAACCGTAGAAAAGTCAAAAATAAATGTGCGATGTTGCGATATGTGCCAGAATTTCGTTTCGACTAAATTCATTGAACTAGCGTCTGAGTACAAAGGAGCCATTCGTTAATTAGCTTAAGAAAGTAATTTTTTTTGGTGATCTTTTTTTTGCAATGTAGGTTTTCACAATACTAACTTCATAGGCACATGACCGGTTAGGATAGGTTTGCGTTTGGTTCAGTTAGGTTCATTTAACAACGATTTAGACCTCCGACAAGAAGGGCAGGAATGTTATAATTTAATTAAAATCACTTTACAGTAAATATCGGTTATAACGACATTGAACGGACCGCTTTCGCGGCCGCGAACCGAGCGTCGCCGTCGTTATAGAGAAAAAACGTAACTAAATGAGTTATATTATAGAACTCGGTCGGGACTTTAATATGTCGTCGTTATAGCCGATATGACGTGATATCTGATATCGTTATAAGCGATATTCACTGTATTTTGATAGCAGAATAATCAGTTTAATCAACTAACCTATTATATAGTTTATTGCAAAATCGACAAGATACCGATACGACTTTTTTACGGTTTGACTTTTTTGCGTTTCAACATCACTCCCTTTTGATGCTTTTGCGTCTCGACTATATCATTTTCGAAATTTTTACAGATCGATAAAACTACGTCTCGTTTAAATTATTTTTATCTATTCTATTTGCGCTTGTTTTATTTTCGACCAAATTACGGTTCGACATTACTATATGGTGCCCTTCAAAAAAACTTTTTTTTAGCATAGAACATATTTAAGGAAAATAAGGGGTGTGAAATTTATGGTAAGTCACACTCTACATTTATGTTGTTAAACAATAAATAGAAAGGTAGTTTACAAAGTCTCTGACTGTACCTAATTCAAACCAAAGCAAAAATATTGGTATTTTTAAAAGAGCTGCAAGCTTTTATTTTATGTTTTTTTTTCGGTTGTACCAATTAGGAATTTTTCATCTTTAGGTAAATTAGCCAAATTTTGCATCGAACATTATTATTTACTGTAGCAAAATAAAATACCGTTCCGATTTAATTCCCTAAAAAGAGCAACGTTGTACATCTCGGGAATTCGAAATTATTGGAAATTTGATATACATACTCATTTGTAATTTGACTAACATTTTTTCATCAAGAGTTACGGTTAGTTAATTTATCATCCACATATTTGTTTTAAACCGCAAAATTAAACCTAAACTAACATAGCTTAACACTGATAATTTAATAAACCTTTCCTCTGTTTCTCTAAAATTCACGGACGGTAACTAACGGACACTAGAAATGTCTTGCCCCCGGATCTCCGGGGAAATTCGAAGTAAACCTGCAAGTTCTTAGAATTGTGTCATCTCTTTGGATTATTATTTTCTACAACATTTTTTTTTATATCTACCCCAAATACTCTGTCATCTATCACTTTTTAATTGTCAATATGTCTTAAAAATCAAACAAGTTTCATGGCTAATCGGACAAAAAGGTTAAGCTTTCAAGCTACCCACGGAAAAATATAAGGGAAACAAAAAACTCCTTTTTGCCCGATTAGCCATGAAACTTGTTTGATTTTTAAATTCACGGGTATGAAATTTCACGTTTGTTAGTATTGTTTGGCTTAAAAATTCCGTTGATTGACGTTCACTGTCTTGATGACGGGTAAAAATGCAAAATGCGTTGATCCGGCCTGAAAAGACAAAGAGCTGTCCTAGGTCACGGACTATAGTTGTTTTCTTTTATTTGCATTCGATCTTTTCATTGATCGACATTGTATAGCAGTGTTTCGCTGCTTTCGGTTTTTTGTTTCTCTCGTATCTCGGTAGATGGCGCCTCTTGCTATAGTTCGCTCACTAATTACGTTTAATTAGAGACAAAACCGTCTGATTAACTTCGCAAGATTTGTCACTTGACCAGCAGTGTTCTGAGGAGTCCCATAAGGACGAAACGGTTAACTGTCAACACTTATTAGGTGTCCATTAGATCTTGGACCCCCGTGAGGTTAAGCTTTCAAGCTACCCACGGAAAAATATAAGGGAAACAAAAAACTCCTTTTTGCCCGATTAGCCATGAAACTTGTTTGATTTTTAAATTCACGGGTATGAAATTTCACGTTTAATATGTCTTAACTAATTTGGTACTTATTTGTTATTCTGTACATGTTCTAATAATTTGGCGCCCTATAGTGAATCGTCCAAACAAAATCCCAACTCAGGCCCTAAACTCTGAGAGAACAAACGGAGCGATCGATAGTGACAATACAAACCCTGAAAAAGATCACAAAACTCAGGTATTTTTGGGTCCAAAAACCCGCCCTGCAAGATGTATGGGAATTTAAGAAAAAAACTTAACTTAGATAAAATTCTGTTTTATTCAGAAGACGTAGCAGATAGGGATTTTTGTAGTAGACTTTTATAAAAGTAAAGCTAAACACTAGAATTTTATTTAGGAGAAAAAGCGAAATGCAAACGATTGCAAATGCAAATTAAAATGTGGATATGTTATTTAAAGAATTTAAAACAAGAGAAAAACGCCATCTGCTCACTAAAAATATTTTAAAACACATGTGTAATCCGTAGGAGAATATCTGTGCAGAGGTAGATTTCCAAGAGATAGCCACTAATGATCCTGCCTATGCAAATGATTTCAAAAATTAAAAAATAATTTATGGATAGTTTGAAGATATAAATTTTTGTTAAAGTAAATAGGAAGTAACAACTAAAAATAATATATATACAATATACATATTCCAATCATAGTAGTAAAAGACTAAAGCAAAAAAACGCATAAAAATGCCTTAGGATGAATTTATAATCATCCGCATAAATATGAATGTTTGAATAAGTATTTAAATTTAGACATTGCAAAGCAGGAATAAATAGAATATGACTTTACAAATTTGTTTAAAAAACTTGGGTTAAAAAATTACGGGTCCAGGTGACACGCTGTGAGTAAATTTTCAGGTTTTTAAATAGTTCAATGAATAGAGGCCAAAATAGGGGACTTACCCTACAAAAGGTCCGGTAGTTCTGAATTTTGGATATGTTGTTAAGCTCAGGAGTGTAGTTAAAAATCTGAGTTTTCGTCACCCCCACCCCTGTGCTCCCTCCGCCATCTTGAAAAAACCATCAAAAATTGGCACTTTTTTTAGTTTTTTGCTTTTAATTTCGTTCCAGTACACTAAATCGCAAAAATAGTAATATGAAATTTTTTAGAGGATATAATTATCTACAACTGGGTGGTACTATGGTTGTTCTGCGAGCAGTAATAACGGAGCTAGATAATTTCCAAAAATGACTAAAATTACGTGCTTGGGCAAATTTTCAGATTTTTTCTATTTTAGACGGCATAAGCTCCGAAATACTTTGTTCTAGTGTAAAAGTTCTAAGAACATATCTTGTAGAGAATTTTATCAGCTACAAAATCCATTCTTTAAATGTATTTTTAAATATTGTAATATTGTACTGGAACGAAGTTACAGGCAAAAAACTACAAAAAGTGCCAATTTTTTATGGTTTTTTCAAGATGGCGGAGGAAGCACAGGGGTGGGGGTGACGAAAAATAGTTCATTGATAAAAAACCTACTGTTATGGAAAACTTAACATACTCAAAAAATAAGTAATTGAAAAAAAAATATGCCTAAATTTAATTTATAGTGGTTCGTTTAATTACAAGGCGTGTATAAAAGGCAGCAAATAAATACAATCCGATGTGAGACAGCTCAGAGACACTTAATTCACGGAAAAAAAGGAATGAAAAGAGCAGTTTTGTCTAGCATTAAAATCAGCAAGAGCGATCGGAGAGCCGAGCGTCTCACAAGCTATCTTGGCTCAGTAGCCGGTTCGAAATGTTTTTCTTGTCTTTTTGTCTCGAATAAATCTCCGTCTAGATGTAGGATTGCTATACCTGAGAAGCTTGTGACATGAAAAAAGCCCTTATTCTTCGTAAAAGACGAAAGAAGTTAAAATAAAAACAAAACTTACTCTTATTAACATAGTAATAATCCATCGCCAATGAAGTTTAACATAAATTGTACGTTCACTTTCCACGGGCACACAATATAATTATCCACATATGTATATAACAACTTTTAAAGTTTGCAATAGTAATGGTTAAGTTAAAGCGCGAACAAAAACGGGCACAGAATCATTAAAAACTAAGCATGACGATTCAAAAACACTAAAGAATAACGCTATTCGTAACGAAATCCTGAATAATGAGCGCAACAACGGAGTAGAAATGCGTGAAACGCGCGGTGAGAATTCCGAAGCGGGGAAGTGAACTTGCTTTGCTTGCGATGCGGTCTACGAACTTCACTTCACCGATATTCCGGTCGGTTATGCCGATGCCGCAGTCGAACAGCACGGACTTCTTGCACGGCACTCTCCTGACAACTAAACTGCCAACAGCTAAAGCGCCGGACTTGCTCTACAAGTCACTGACATGCCTACTTCTACCAAGAAGGGGGCCCTGTATAAATTGAATTTTTATTTAAATTTTAAATTCCCAATATGATATTGATATTCTTTTCCCTAATAACCTCCCTTAGCTTTAATAACTCACTACAATAAGTCGTCATCGTAGTGTAGTGGTAGCAATTTTTTCGATGTTTTTGATTGTTTAAAATGCTTTAACTTTGCTCTAACTTTTCGAAACTGGACGATTGATCCTGATTGGATGGAAAGTCAGTCCCAGTATAAAACAAAAAAAACTCATTAAAATAGCTTGACAACAAAATATTTTTTATAGTCTGTAATATTTCGGATTTTTCTCACTCTTTCTATTTAAAAGAATTGAGTTTGACTTATTTTCCCTTCCAATTCATCTAATATTTTGAGAAAAATTGTGCGCCACTCGTAGTTCACTAACACTGTTTGGGTGCTGTCAATAAATTGCCCCAGTGCAGTTTCAATAGAGATGACAATATGCACTGGTGCAAAACGAGCACGGAGAGCCGGTGACAAAAAATGTGCACTAAGTGCAACACTGGGTTTGTGAGTTGCTCACTAGAATACAAAAAATTCCACAAGTTTTTCCGAAAGGCCAACAGGTGATAGAGGAGGTCATGTCTGAAAACAAAGTTCCTATAATGCATCGGTCGAAACTCTTTCTTTGTCGAGATACAGAGCATCAAATTTGGCGATTTTTAAAACTTTTTTGATAATAACTTTTTTAAAAAACGCAGTAAAAATAGGAAATTGGGTAAACTCATTTTATTAGAACAAGAGCAATAAATTGAAATAAAAATATTTAAAAAAAAATTAGTCAGTCAATTTAAAAAAAAAATGTTTTTTTGGTATTGGCTTTTATAAATGCTATATTAAATGTAATGCTTTTTTAAATATATTTGGTTAATAAAAAAAAGTTTCTAGCGAGATATAATAAAAAAATATTATTGATATTTTTTAAAAGAATAAGTAAGCAAAAATTATTATTTTTTATACATTTTTGGTGGTTCATTTGACAGCCTGTATCTCGTTAACTTGTAATTTTTGTCAAAAAAAGGAATACAACATTTTTGAATCACAATTAGCTGAGTATTTGGCTGGCTGTGACAGATTTTCTTTTTTTGTAAAACCCTTTTCCCCCCACTCCTCTAACTTTAAAAATCCTATATCTTAAAAACAGATGCGTGTTGACCTCAATGGTATATAAACATTTTTCTCGGAAATAACCTCCTCTATCACCTGCTGCACTATGGCCCCTAAGTTACGGGACACCCTGTATAGGTACATGCTTCACACTGTGCTTGGAAGTAAAACGTTGTTTCTGCTTTCTCTACGCACTTGAGACATATCCTGTCGTGTTGTTTTTTTAGAGTAGTTAAATATTCGTGGAGGACTCAGTGTCCTATGAACACTCCAACCCAAGTAAGAGATTCGCTTCTCTTCTTTTCCTGTCCAGCAGTTAATTCCTTTTAAATAAAGTAAAGCTACTAAGTCTCTTTTGCCTGCCTACAGCTGTTCGAATTAGTCCACGTTTTATATCTTTCTTATGTGTTCATGTTTTGAGAGCCGATCTTATTTGTCCTCTGTAATCCATAGGCAGGGTTGCATCTCCATATGGCCTGAAACTCATAAAAGCTTTTATGTTCGTTGTCTCAACCAATTCTTGGAGCACGTTAGAGCATTCCTAAGCAAGCGCTTGGTTGTCTGAGCAGATTTATATGCATGGTCGTTTCCTCTCCTTGTGTTGATAATTTCGGCCACAGAATCATTAAAATGTTACCTGACTTCCACGGGAGTAACCTCTTTTAATACTTATCGTTATTCTCCAAGAATACTTCTGCATCTGTCGTATTCTCACCACTGAGCCTACAGTCTTCTTTCCACTCCTCTCTACTTGGACCCTGTATTTTCTAGTGGGTTCTATTTTAAATATATTTAATTGTTTTTTATTCTTAGTCTTTGTGTTTCCAAAATTGATTTATAGGTATTCAGGCTCTTGGTTTGGGTAGATCCCTTTGTTTTTCTGCGCATTAATACCTTTTGGAACTAAGTTTTAATTGTTATTTTTGAAGTGTAAACTTCTTTAGACGCGTTTAGCACTTTTTGTGGGTACTAAATTGAACTGAACCGTCACGCTCGGCTATGCAACGCTCATTCGGGTGAAGTCGGCTCGAGTCGATTAACTGTGAGAGGAACAGTCAGCAGAGCGATATAATGATGCAGATGAAGGCCACTCAGAGCAAAATTTACCAGAGTAATTATAATTATTATGTAATTGTTATTACTTTGTATATTACTTTGTCAATATACAACGCAAAAAATCTTGTATTTCGTATTATTAATTTCGCCTTATTGAAGTTTCGCTTCTATCGTGTGGTCTTAAGCACACACAATTTTTTTTTAGAAACTCCCCTTTACCAAGTTCGCTTATTATCAACCTTGTTTAAAATTTAATTTTTGCTACGTTAATATGACATCGATATTACTTTTAGCTTATCTTCGTGTTCGTGATTAATTGATACGTAAAAAAGATATTACCTTTCCTATGTTGTTTCTTTTGTTGAATCCTTGTTAACAAAATTTGAAGTTAACTTTGTTACTTTATTGCGTTTTTAAACTATATCAGTACCCTTTAATACCTTTAAAAAAAATGTAAATACAGGGTGTCCCATAACTTAGGGGCCATAGGCCAACAGATGATACAGGATGTCACGCCTGATAAAAAAGTTCCCATAATGTATGTGTCAAAACTCTTTATTTGTCGAGATACAGAGCATCAAAGTTGGCGATTTTTAAAACTTTTTTGATAATAACTTTTTTAAAAAACGCAGTAAAAATATGAAATTGGGTAAAGTCGTGTATTAGAACAAGAGGAATAATTTAAAATTAAAATAATAAAAAAAAAATTATGTGGTCAATTTTTTGTAGAAAAAACTGTTTTTTTGGTATAAACGTTTATGAATACCATATTAAACAAAATGTTTTTTTAAATATTTTTTGTTAATAAAAACAAGTCTTAGCGAGTCATATTAATAAAATATTATTCATATTTTTTAAAAGAATAAGTAAGCAAAAATGATATTTTTTTAAAAAATTAATATTTTTTATACATTTTTTGGAGGTTACTTTGACAGCCTGTATCTCCTCAACTTGTAATTTTATCAAAAATGTAATACCACATTTTTGAATCACAATTAGTATTCAGCGGACTATGACAGATTTTCCTTTTTTTGTAAAACCCTTTTTCCCCCCAGTGCTCTAACCTTAAAAATGCTATATCTTAAAAACGGATGTGTGTTTACCCCCATGTTATATAAACTTTTTTTTCGGAAATATGAACCTCTTCTGTCACCTGCTGCACTATGGCCCCTAAGTTATGGGACACCCTGTATATAACTAAGTGCAAAACAATTTATTTCCGATGCGCTTTGTATTAAATTTATTTAATAGTGTAGAACTTACTCAATATGACAACGTTTCGGTAAGACATGATAGTATTTGACCTAATAACGGTCTATTCTTCATTATTAAAAACAATAGGTCCCCATGGGCGGACCCAGTAAGGGGGCTTGGGACCGGCCCCCCCAAGCCTAATTTTTTAAAAGTATTTTTGACATAAAATACGGCTTAGGGGTCTCGCCCCCCCCCAAGACATATTTCTGGGTGCGCCACTGGGAACAATAATAGTGTAGCGGTTTAATTCGGTATTTTTTAAATATTTAGAAAACAGGATTTTTTTTATTCATGGGTGGGGGACAATTCGCCGCGGCCGATTCGTCGCTTGCTCTGTCCTCTTGTTGGGAGAACAAAATCTGTGTTAAACCTAACCGTGGTCAATTGATCGCAAACACATCCTAACCGGTATCTAGACCAACAACATTTTGCAAAAATACCACACAAAAAATGGTTTGTCAAAAAAAAAATATTTTTTCAATAGTAGTTTTTCAAAAAACTACATAATTTATAAAAAAATAACAAAAAAATGTTTTGCAAGTTTATTTTTAAAAATAATAAATACTTTTTTAAAAAAGTAGTTCTAAAAATGTATTTAGAAAAAAAAATAAAGTTTTTTATATTTTTTTAAATAATACTTTTTCAAAAAGAAGTTTTTTTAAAAACTAATATGTGTATAAAAAAACACAAAACAAATTAATTTTCTTTTTCTAAAATATGTTTACTACACACAAAACATTATTATAAATAAATTGGCCGGTGGCGAATTGTCCTCGTGGCGAATCGGTCCGCTGCGAATTGTTCCATTTCTATTATACATAATTGTATTTTGAATTTATAAAAGTTCTGAAACAAACTGACACACTATTAAAATTTTATAAAGTCTCAATGTTTGAAACAAAACTTTTCCACCACTTTACAAAATCGTTTTTATTGGATTTTTCCTTAAAATGACTCAGGCTTTTTTCTCTGCCTTTTAGATAAGGGCGTAAGTTTTGCAACCCTCACAAATTTCCAAATGGAGTTTTTATTTAAATACATTGATTTTCACAACGTCTAATGCTTGATAATAGCCAGAGTTATGAGCATCCTTTATGTGTTTCCTTCCTCCTACAGGGGGAAGTAGATTATTAGTTCCTCCATTCAAATATGAATTTCCATGTTTGTAACAGATTTATTTTATAGAAAAAATCAATAAAAAGTACTTCTAAATAAATAGACAAACGATTTTGTAAAAAAATAGAATTGTATATTGTAGGTATTTGTCATGGTTTTAAGAAAAGTTGTTTTATATAATCTAAGAACGTAAAGGACTACTTTATGATTGACCTTGTAAAATCCCCCTTGTCGTTTTGTGGAGGTTTACCGAGTTTCAGTACACAAAAACTTATCGAGTAGAACTGTTATTAGAGTTTGGATGCATTTCGGAAGCTCACTTGTCATCGATTTACTAAATTTATATCAACTTTTTTGTAGTAGTTTTTTCTACTAAGTTTCGTATAGCGTTCAACATGGTTTTTATAGTATTTTTATTCCTAAAAGAAAAAATGTGAATTTCCATATTTTTAATAGATTTATTTCATAGAAAAAACAATAAAAAGTACTTCTAAATAAATAGACAAACGATTTTGTAAAAAAATAGAATTGTATGTTGTAGGTACCTGTCGTGGTTTTAAAAAAGTTGTTTTATATAATCTAAGAACGTAAAGGACTACTTTATGATTGACCTTGTAGGTATAATCCCCCTTGTTGTTTTGTGGAGGTTTACCGAGTTTGAGTACATAAAAACTTATCGAGTAGAACTGTTATTAGAGTTTGGATGTATTTCGAAAGCTCACTTGGCATCGATTTACTAAATTTATATCAACTTTTTTCTAGTAGTTTTTTCTACGAAGTTTCGTATAACGTTTAACATCGTTTTTATAGTATTTTTATTCCTAAAAGGCATTTAATAAAATTGTTTTTGTCTTAGAAATGGGAAATTAGAGGTCCCGCATGTGCCATTTTGAGTTCCAACATGGAACTTTAATTGAATATAAAGTGTAAGGACATAGTCCGATTTTGCTGGTTGATGCAGTGTTCAAATTGAGTTTAATATTCGACTCAGGTATGGACACAACCTGAAGTTCATATCGCAATATTCCTCCCTACTAAACGTCCCACTAGTACTACCACTTTTATAGTTGCAAACGACGTTTATAGTAAAATCAACGTATATTATTAAATTATTTTGGACTTCCTAGTAAAAGCAAGAATTTTTTAATACTATTAAAGCAAGAAGCAATAAAAAAAGTTTAAAAATAAATAAGGATCAAATACGTGCCACAGTGTCACATAATCATAACTTTATTCCGCGAGTGGTGACGTACGTTCTGTGAGACCAATAACAAAAAAAAATCTAGTTTAAAACGCTGATGCAAGGCAGTGTTGTAATAGATTAGTTTTTGAGATATTTGCTTTCAAATTTTCAAATTTTAAATGGAATGATAAAATAAAAATCAAAACCAAAAAATATAAAATTCTGATTAAATTTTTATTTTATCAGTCCATGTTAAATTTGAAAGTTTGAAGGCAATTATCTCAAACACTAATATATAGATTTTTGAAATTTTTACACGGTTGTAAAGACATTCAAGAGGCCTTCAAAACAAGGTATCACTAGACCCACTTTCCCTATTCAAAATATAGGGGTAAAGTATACCCCTCGAAGATGGTGAGTGCTACAAAAATGTCAAGATAGCCAAAAGGTGTCCCCCTCGCAAACAAAATCGACGTGTCCGAGCGTTTCTCCAAATTCACACAAAAAATACCAAAAAACACGTCTGTTACCTTTTAGTTGGAACACCCTGTATAAGGCGTCCCAAAAATCTGCAATCACTGGTTTGTCGAGAAAACTGAAAGTTTTTGCGGAAAAAACTTTACCGCGTAAATTTGATTTAAAAAATCTAGTTCTGAACAAACACGAGCATATATACAGAGTGTCCTTAAAATGAAAAATAATACAAAATTATTATTGAAAATGCAAGTTTGTATTTTTTATCATTTTAAAGACACCCTGTATATATGTTCGTGTTTGTTTAGAACTCGCCATCGTCATCATCACCATTGGATCTAATCGATCGATTATTGTATTTTGTCTCATTTCTCTAAAATAAATTGTGGAGTTGTTGTACTCTAGAGTATAGCACTCATATAGAGAGATCTGGCGTCCCTCCATTAGGACTTCAGCACGCGTCCATAGTGTTATTATCAGGTAATCCAGGAATATTGGCGATTTTTATTATTTAGTGTCGCATTCTAGCATCCCCCCTTAACACATAAAAATAAGGGAAAGTACTCCAAATACGTCTGACAACATAAAATGTATATCGAAAATTGTTTTTTTTTCAACCGACCAGAAAACATACACTTTCTGTACATTTTTTTGTACAGAAAGTTTCATTTTACAGTGCGGGTTTAGTTCAGATTCTTTCCGGTCTCCAAAGTGATCTTTATTTTTAATTTTCCGGTCTCTTGTTCTCTTTCCGGTCCCTATTTCAGTCAAATTAGCCATGACTTTGTGATGACAGCTTATAAAAATTGTTTTGTTTTGACAGCTTTGACATTTAAAATAAATCAATATGGCTGCCTTTTAAATAAAAAACTTGTGTTTAAAAAGAGATATTTAAAAAAATAATAAGTAAATTATGGACTTGGACATGAATGAAGAATTAAATCCGGAAGAAATAATTGAAGCAGCATCAAAGGTAACTTTCGACTTGCTACCAGAAAAATCCAAAGAGAGATATACTAGAAATTATGATGTATTCCTTAATTGGTGTCACACAAACAAAGTTAAATCAATTGATGAAAATGTCCTAGTGGCATATTTTGCCGAAAAATCAGCCACATTGAAGTCCAATAGTTTATGGAGTTTATTTTCAACAATAAAAACTTGCTTATCATTAAGGAGAAATATTGATATTAGTCGCTACTACAAGCTAATTGCATTTTTAAAGAAAAAGTCTGCAGGATATAAGCCTAAAAAGGCCAGAGTTTTCAGTGGAGAAGAAATTAATAAATTTTTGGAAGAAGCAAGGGATGAGGAATTTTTAATGCTCAAAGTAAGTAAAATACAAACAAACCTAATTATTCTCCTTGCTATTTTTGTTATAAAAACGTGTGTTTCAATCCCAACAACTGCACTGTAACTTTTAACCAAATTTTAAAATTTTATTAGCTTCAATTAACAATTTTTTCTGTAAAAACAAAAAACAATTCTATTTATTAATTTTCATTCAATAACCTAACTAAAATAATCATAACATAACACAAGGACTACCAAGCTAAGCAATGATGCCAATTTGTTTTATATAGATTCTTTGGAACCAAATAAAAAACTCAAATTGGAATTCAATTACAACTATTATTTATTACAAACAAAAGATTCATACAAATTTTGCCATTTAAATTACAAAAAAAAACATACAACACAGATTTTTTTGTTTTACCATCTTATTTTTATCAAAAAATAATATAAAAAATGTATACTTTAACTAATTACTTAAATAATAGTGGAAAAAGTATTTTTAAAACTATCTAGGTTAGTACTAGCACAGCCTACCTAGGTAGGCTGTGGTACTAGGTATCCGATTGTTTAATAACTTAGCATTCTTAATGATAAAAATAATAAAATCCGGCAACGCTCGACTGCGGCTAGTGAAAAGAACAAGACGAGGAAAAATACCAGTTTTTATTACGGATCGGTTGCATATGGGACTGTTCACAAGTTGTAAAGTTAGCAAAAATTTTAAATTTACTTTTTGATTTTAGGTTGGAACGATCATGGCCATTTCGGGAGCAATGAGGAGGGAAGAAATTACTAAATTAACCCTAAAAGACGTCACTGAGAAAGAAGACATGATAATAGTCAATATACCAAACACTAAAACAAATGTTTCAAGAACTTTCGTAATTCTTGGTGAAAGAAATTTGAAGTTATTTAAAAAATACAAAAATCTAAGGCCCCCAAATGTTCCGCATGAAAGATTCTTTTTATTTTACTCTCAAGGAAAATGTAGAAAGCAGCCAGTAGTTCTTCATGGCGTAGGAGGGGCACCTGCCAAAATCGCCAAATTTCTACAGCTTAAAAATCCACAAGAATTCACCGGACACACATTCAGGCGCACCGCTGCCACACTCCTAATAGAAGGCGGTGGAGACATATTAAACCTTAAAAATTTGGGCGGCTGGCATTCAAACTCTGTTGCTGAAGGATATATTGAGCACTCACTGAGACAAAAAGTTGATAATGCTAAAAAAATTGGAGCAGGTGCAGGCGGGAGCTTCCCAGTAGCAGCCAGCAATGGAAGTTCAACCAGAGATTTTACTACATCTAATGTGTCTGATGCTCAAAATAATATGTTGTCAAACATTTCAGAAACAATAAATATACAGCAGAGAAATTCACCAAAAATTGAAAATACTTCGGCTGCAAATATAAATATCCAAAATGTGCATAACTGCATTTTTAATATTTATACTCAAGAGAAAAAGTAATGATGCATTAAAATTGTTTGAATTTTATATTAGGTACATATAGGTAACTTACATATAAAATGGTTACTATAGTTATATAGGTAGTTGCGTATAAGAATTGTTCCTAATTGTAGCATAAATATTGTTTAAATATAAGTAGTCAAACATATACTTACTCTAGCTTTTGAGTAAGACAGACAGCTGTGCTTCATTATGTCGGTTAAAAAAAAATATACGTACGATACACGACCGGAAACTGACTTTACAGGTCTCCGCAGGTTTACAGGTCTCGCCTGCGGCTCGCCCTGTAAATTTCCTGTGTCGACCTGTAAAGTCCTTATTTCCGATCTAGTAACGTAAATACCTATTACTTAAATTGTAAGAAATGGCTAGAATTTTATTTATCTTGAGGAAAATAGGTAGACGGGAAAACAATGTTTTGACGTTTAGACGATTTTTGTCCAAGGCAGCGAAACTTGCAGGAAATCACAGTCATAAGTCATATCTGACGTTCGGACAAAAAAAGGTTGGGACATAAAGATATTGGAACAAAAAGATATTGTCATAAAAGAGTTTAAAGTCCAATTAATTTACTATAAAAACGTTGCAATAACCAATATTGCTGCGCTAATTACATCTATAAAAGCAGATGCTGGACAATAGACCGGCATTACTGATACAAAGTGATCAACCCAGTACACCACTGATACAAAGTAGTCCCTACTAAACATTCCTAAGTAAAACCCCACTATGGTGGTTACTCTTTACGGCCCATAAGGCTGTCTCTCTATGGCCTATAAGGTTTATTCCTTATAGGCCTAAGCCTAGGTCCATTTCCATTCTCTCCAACCATGCAGCATCCCCTGATTACCTTATTTAATTTTTGGCAATAACCTCTATAGTTCAGGCAAGATTCGGGAAAATCCACTTTCTAGAAGCATTTTATATTACTTTTTGGCAAATGGGCAATTCCCCCTATTTTAACCCCGCTGAATCCGAATATCCCTGTTGCCAACTCGAAATATTGACAGGGGCTGAGATATTCAAGATGGCGGTCAAAATGGAGGCAGAATTTTAAATTGCCGCTTGAAAGCCCAAATTGTCACAGGTGTATTCATAACATATTATTTTTTTTTAAATGGCTTAATAACATATTATTTTTTTTTAAATGGCTGCAAAAACCTCCAAAAACCCCCCCAGAACCTCCAAAATCTGAAAGTTTGAGGTTTTTTCAAATTTTCTTAAAAACTAAGCTTCTAAGCTCATTCATTCATTCATCATAAAACTATTTTCTTATTTTTCTTTCTTTAATCTCAGTTGTTGTTTATAGTTTTAGGTCCTTGCATTATTTCCAATTTGGTATTTGCAATGAATACAATGTATTCATTGGTATTTGATAAACCATTTTTGTTACACGTTTTATCTAATTTTCTCAAAAACTAAACTTAACATGAAAAATCTTGTTCTACACTTTTTTGTAGACAGGGAAATTCTCTTTTTAAAAATGTGAAACTCGGTTGACTTATAGCAAACTCTCCAGCGATGTCCGTCAATGGGGGTGATTTCAACAAAACATTGAAAAAACATGTTTTTCATACGTTTTATTCATTTTTCTTAAAAACCAAGCTCTTTATCAAAAAATGTGTTCTATACTTCATCATAGCCAATAAAATTTCCTTTCAAACGATGTATAACAAAGCGGAAGTTATTTTATATTTACCGCTCCAGTGGTGTTCTTAATTTAAAGAAATTATTGAAGATCAATCCAAACTAATCAATTTTGTGTCTTATTAGCTTTTCGCTGGATAATAAAGAGCGGCGGATAAAAGGTCGAAAGTACAAAAGGTCGAAAAAATAAGGTCGAAAGTACAAAAGATCGAAAGTATGAGTACCTAATTATGATTATGCCCCCTCTCAAACCGTTGCATAAGATTCACCACTTTATTTTTAGTTCTTTTTGCTTAAAAAATAACCAAAAACACCTGTGTCATGGTTACTACTGTTACTTTCTGCACAAAAATATTGCTTAGCGGGGGCCATGGCCCCTATGCCCCCTCCCCTTATAACCACCGGTGTTTTTTTGCTTTAAAGAACTTATTTAGATAAATAAAAATATCTAATTTAATCAAAAAACAGTTTATTTTAATTTGGAAACATTTTATTTTAGTAGGTATAAATTACGAACCTTTTTGAAGTATTTATCATAACATTAACCTCACTTTGTAATATATCATTTAAAAAGAAATTATCTTATCCTTAATAAAGAACAAAGGCACATTTTTTTCTGAAAATCTTAGTTAGAAAATATATTTAAATATGCAAGAGAAACTGATTATTTCAGTTATTTTTGAAAATAAGTTTATATTAGTACGCCCCTGAAGCCTTAAATATGGCAACAACCCGAACTTTTAATAAAGTTTTTAAAAGAAAATGTTATGTTCTACAATAAAGTATACTACATATTTTTTCCTAAAAAGTGTAGTTTTGAAAAACCTATAATAAACATGTCTTTTCTAAATAATCCCAATTTACGTACGCCACTGAAGAGCTACTTGCTTTTCCTAACCTTATGACCAATACATCGTTGGAAAGGGAATTTTATTCTCGACAAAAAACTGTTCTTTGCAATTTTTGATAAAAAGGTTAGTTTTCAAGAAAATTGCATAAAACTGAAAGAAAACAGGTGTTTGGAGGGGATTTTCTCCGTCCATGTCGATTTTTCGAGTTGGCAACAGAGATATTCGGATTCAGCGGGGTCAAATTAGGGGGAAATGGTCTGTTGCCAAAAAGTAATATGATTTGCTTCTAGACCAAAAATGGAAAGCCTTTTAAAATAACTGACTACTATTCTTGTTAACCTATTATGTATGCAAAAAAACATGTAAAATACATGTATTTTGGATTCTTCATTCTTAATTTTATTATCCCCTTAATCCCTGAGTCAAAAGGGCACTAAATACAAAACCCTGTAACATATATATTTGTGACAATATATTAAATAGTTTAAGTTGTGCTACGTATTTATATGTAAGCATAAGATTTGACAGGTACGCAAGCGCACTTCGGCAAGGATACGTAAGCAGCTTGCGTATCTACGTTATCTTTTTTTTTTTTACGGGTATGCGCACTCGCAAGGTGATCCCTATCACGCTCGAGAAGCGGCAAATGCGCGGAAATGTTGGTGTGTGTTGGTTTTGAAACGGTTCAGGTTGTAACCTGCAGGGAAAACTGTCGCAGGGAGTTTATTCCACAGCGATGCTGTTCTCCAGAGATATGAATTCTGATATAATGAGGTTCTTGGTGCCTCTATTTTGACAACAAATTGATGGTTACCGTCTGTTTGACGTGTTCGCCTTGTAGGTGCTACTCCCGGGGGGATCATACGTGCCAACTCTTCAGAGCATTTTCCGTGATAATACCTGTAGAAGAGAGATAGATCGCCCACAGTTCTTCGATGTTCGAGACTATCCAAGCTACGGATAAGTGCGGGGTCATTGATTAGCTTGATAGCTCGTTTTTGCACGGTGTTCAAAAGCATTAAGGTATGTTTGGGTGCCGCACTCCATATATGTGAGCAGTACTCCATAGTTGGTCGAATCTGGGATTTGTAGAGTATCAGCAGTTGGCTTGGTGTATACAGATGTCTTGTACGAAATAGCACCCCAAGCTTTTGGGACGCCCTTTTAGCTATATCTGCCACGTGACTGTGCCAAGACATGTTGGTCTCTGCAGTGACTCCTAAGATGTTCAACTGGCTCTGCAATGCGACAGCACTTCCAGATAGCATGATGTTTGGCTCACCGGTGCTGGTCTTTTTTGAAAACAGGGCTGCTTGGGTTTTCTGCGCGTTGAACTGTACAGGGTTTTTGTTGCCCCAGTCCTCTATTATCTCCAAGTCGTTATTTATCTGTGATATTTCAGTTAGTCTAAGGTAATGGAATTCACGTGCGGAGAGACATGTGGGTGGTATGACTGAGGAGACTACATTGCCATCATCGTTATCTTGCCAGAACGAGTTAAATGTTGGACATCGTCTGATAAATAAAATTGTGAACTAAGATATTTTGTTAGTGGAGTTTAATAACTTAATGTCCAGACCGTCTTATATTATAAGAAACAAACAAATATTTTTAGTTCTATATGAGTTGAAAGGGTTTGAAGTTAAGTTGCCTAATTATTTAACGTATTTTTCCGAAAAAAATCTATTTAAAATGCGCAAAAACTAATTGCAATATATGTTTAGTGCACAGGTTTGTTTTTACCTCCAAATAAAAAAAAATGTATATGTAGCAATTTTCAGTAGAAGCATACCAGAAAATCACGAATGGTTGATTGGCTCATAAAAAAATTGGTCTCACACGACGGTTTTCACGTCCATAGCCCGAGCTATACAAGCTCTATTTCCTCAACTATGCACACGTTTTCTGTGGAAAAATAAAAAATTTTTGCTTTACCGTGCAATGGGACATATTTAAAAAAAGGCGGAAAAATTGTAAAAGGTTATACCGATATAGTCAAGATTATACTCATTTTTATATAATTTTTATTCAGTCATTTCACAAAAAATAGTTTCAATTAAAAAATCAATCAGCCGAATAAAAAAAAAGAAAAAGCAGCTGATTTTGACGTAACTGACATTCATCGAAGATCTCACCGACCCCCAGAGTCGGTGAACATTGATGCCATCGATTGGTGACTTGGTGGAATTCATCAGATAATTTACAAACCCGATGGATTTCAATGAATTGCACTGATTAATTTAAGAACTTGAGTGTTGTCATCGATGGGCCCATCGATTACTTTACGAACTCGCTCAATATCCCTTTATAGATTAGCCGACAAGTTCAAACTTTTGACAGCAGTCTGAAGGTTGTCTGAAGATAGAGCGTGCGTGGACGGACCGGGCGCGGACAATTTGACGAAATTTTTTGCGTAAGACTTAAAAAAACATGTATTATTTCCAGGAGTATGCCGACATGCTAATTATTTATGGTGAAGCTCACCGAAGCTCTCATCTCGCTGTGAGAATTTATCGGGAGATATTTCCATTGACAAAATAAAACTCCTCCAGAAAAACAGTGTTAATAAGGCCCACCAGTACCAGCATAGGGTGTCTCATTATATTTTTTCCCACCCTTTTAGACCATTTTTAATTGATATAGGAATATACAAGAAATTGTGTTCGAATTCGCGAAATTTTTACTTTTAAATTGCATCTTGACTTTATTCCCGATGCTTACCATATTTGAAAGGCGCTCAAATTTATAGTTTTTGTAAATTGGATGCTCCTTATATTATTTAATTAATAGATTAGGCTTGGAACATATTTTCCAAAAATACCCGATATGCCGTAGTTTAGAGCCATAGTTTCTAAGATATTTGCAATTATAACAGTACCGCTCTTGTGTTAATTTCAGTATCCTTATTCCAAATTATGTTAGTATGTATGTATCAGCAGTGACAATGACACAACTTTGTTGTCGTTACAGGTTGTCATTTTGAGCGTCATTTAAAAAAAAATAGTTGTCATTGTCACTGTTTATAAATGGGGACTAACATACATAGTTCGAAATAAGGACACTGAAATTAGCACAAAAGTGGTAATGTTATTTTTTTTTTCATTTAAAAATTTATTGCTAATATTTCAGAAACAATTTATCAAAACTGCGACATATGGGGTATTTTTGGAAAGTATATTCCAAGCCTAATCTATTAATTAAATAATACAAGGAGCATCCAATTTACAAAAACTATAAATTTGAACGCCTGTCAAATACGGTAAGCATCAGAAATAAAGTAAAGATGCAATTTAAAAGTAAAAATTTCGCGAATTCGAACACAATTTCTTTTATATTCCTACATCAATTATTATTGGTCTAAAAGGGTGGGAAAAAATATAATGAGACACCCTGTACAGTGTAGTGAGGTGACTATTTCCACCAAAAAATATCACGATTTACGGGTAAATAATTGTTTCAATTTACTTTAACGCTTTAACTTTAATAAACCAGATGCTCGTACAACGTGCCGATAGAGCCTAATTTTGGAGTAAGTATAATTTAACGTCGTTTATCAAGCTGTTTTTGTTTTAAAACCGTTTTTTATGTTTTGGATATAAAGAATAATGGTTTTAATAAATTTTATTAAACCGTAATGCTCGTATTTAGGTACTTATGTAAAGTTTTTGCAAAGTCACCTGAAATGCTCCTAATACGGGGTTCTATCGATTTCATGAAATTTTGCTTCAATCTGCCCTTCAAAAGTTATCCAAATTCATATAAAATCTTCCTGGTATAATTTCAACCCTACCGACAGAGAAAAGGCGCGGCTCTTTGCGGTCCGAGCACAAAGTATTAGTTTTCTGACCGACCCAGCACAGGTGGATAGACGGCACCTGATTGGCAGATTTTTTTGAGATGCGCTTTTAATTGCTTTCGGGTGTGTTCTTCGGGACCCCTTTAGTCGGCAGTATGCAAAGTTAAAAAATAAATCAGTGTCGTTTCTGTAGGTGTAAGAATAGAAAGTTTTATTAACTATTTTTATTTCTTTAGTTTACGCCATAATTAAATGAAATAATTTTCATAAGTATATCTACCGCCGCCCACGTCACTTTCTTTAAAGGATATGCCGACGGTCGGATTTAACCTTTGTTCAACTGACTTTGCAAAAACTATACCTGCTGATAGTGCTGATCAACATAAACTTTGGGATGAGTCGTTCTTTTTTTTTTTCCTTATTTGATAACCGTGACTCTTTCGTCGACTCTAAGGCCGCCATTGGAACCCCAGACCGGGTATTTTTTATATCCGGTCCTTTTGTCCCTTAGAATGGCCTACCGACTGGAGGAGTGTGTAACAAAGTCCGCCTTCACGAGATATCCGACCTCATCCGGCCTGGTTACCGGCGTGAATGAAGGGGTAGGACAATATTACATTTTACACTCCCCAGGAATCCTATAAATGTCTGCCGCACCCGACCTCGGCAACCGACGGGAATCGAACCCGCCACTGTAGCAAGCGAGATTCCTTAACTCACTTGTGTTCAATGTGCGAACGCACTGAGCTACCACGATTATGAGTCGTTCTTTTAAGCGAACTGTTTTCTGTTTCTGTTTTTAAAAATACTCTGCCAATTTGTGAGCACTTAAGCTCACACTAGATACTATATTTATAGTGTACGTGTGAGCTAATATAACTAAAAACTGAAATATATTTTATTCAACTCTAGACTCAATTACCTGTCGTTTGATACTACACAAGCCACGTTATTACTTAAACTCAAATTTGTGAAATCTACCCCCACTTTTAAAAAAAAACTAAAATGTATTTTGTTTAACTCCAGACTCAATTACCTTTCGTTTGATATCACACACGCCATATTTTCACATAAATTTTAATTTTTGAAATTTACCCCCACCCTTTTTTTGTTAAATAAACTAAAATGTATTTTGTTTAACTCCAGACTCAATTACCTTTCGTTTGATATCACACACGCCATATTTTTACATAAACTTAATTTTTGAAATCTACCCCCACCCTTTTATTTGACTTGTGTTTGGTGGATTTTGATCATTTTTAAATGGGACCATCTCGAGCCAAAACCCAGCTTAGGTACCAAATTTCATTAAAATCGAGCCAGCGGTTTTTGAGTTATGCGCGTTGGTCGTTACAGACAGACAGACATACAGACAGACAGACAGACAGACAGACAGACAGACAGACAGACAGACAGACAGACAGACAGACAGACAGACAGACAGACAGACAGACAGACAGACAGACAGACAGACAGACAGACAGACAGACAGACAGACAGACAGACAGACAGACAGACAGACAGACAGACAGACAGACAGACAGACAGACAGACAGACAGACAGACAGACAACGCAACAAAAAAGTTTCAAAATCATCTGAAACGCAAAGATATATAAAAAATTTTGAAATCGGAGCAACTTTTTTTTTCTCGAAAAAATTAGGATCACTATAGCTCACACTACTATAGTATAGTATATGTGTGAGCTAATTGACTAGTTTAAACACAAAACAAAACAATAAAAGAAATTGCACATAAATAGGTATTTAATTCAACTAAGAATTAGCACGAAATGCGCGGTGTAGCCAAACTTTTTAAACTTTTATTGCACTTTATTTCGAAAACAACTATTATTTGACCCCTATGTAATATGAACTTTTTTTCATATTTTGGAATCCTCATTAAAATATTGTAAGTCATACCGTTTACACTCTGTATAAATTAAAATAAATAGTTCATTGCAATAAAGATAATCCAAGTCAAAGGACGCTAGCTGAGTAAAAAGGCGACTGATTGACTTGTGTGTTATCGGAATTAAGTGCCATAACACCGAGCTTTTATGACTCGGCACCGTAGTAAAGGGATAAGGCCGAATTGGAGTTTACCCAACAAGTTTAATTTGACTTTTATGAGCTTTAATGCAGCCTTCAATCACGGGTCATTGACTGATTCGCAGGCTACGCCAAATTCATCACCGATTTTCCCTTTATATTATAACGAGATGAGGTGGAACGTCATCGTTAATGACATTAAATTAAGAAAAGCGCCGAAATCCGCCAAACAAACTCCGTTCCAAAAGATATTTCACTCTAAAGCAGAACTAGAACTTTTATAATCTGTAGTTTGTTGTGTTTCTTTAAGTAACAACAAAATAATCTATTTGCTTAGAGGCCTCCAAGCTCTTTTGTTGACCCCAGGGGTTGAAAGCCCGTACCTTTGGGAACACAATTCTACTTATTGGACATCTGTCAAACTTATGCCAAATATAATGAGCGGCTAGAAAATGAAAAACAGAAGAATTTTTGAAAATTCTCAACTTTCTAGTTCTTGAGAGTTAATTATCGTCCTTAAGGTTAGATCCAGGTCTATTGAGCGTATTCAAAAGACAATTGAATTTTGCTGACGTTTCGACTATAATAAAAAATATAATCGAAACTAAGGATTAGCTCTGAAGAAGACTAAAAAAAAAGAAGACTAAAAATATAGTCGAAACGTCAGCAAAATTCAATTGTCTTTTGAATACGCTCAGTCCTCACTTACATTTTTAATGTTGTTGTATCTCAAAAAACATATATTCCTCAACTTCATGTTTTTTGTGTGTTTTTTTGGCGTTTTATACAGAAAGTGCTGACTGACTGACTGACTTAGGTATTGTTCATACTCGTCTTAGTCTTTTGTTTTTGATTAGTCTTTGTCCTTTGATTAGTCTTAGCTGTCTTAAACAAAATCGGCTGTTCATACTCGTGTTTTGTTTTTGATTAGTCTTAGTCATAACCCACTGAAAAAAAAAATCAGTTTCAATAAAAACGCCCTCTTCAAACGTCATTTTCTACACAAAACAATCTTATGGATCGTTCATACTCGTCTTTTGTCTAGTCTTTTGTCTTGGTTTAGTCATATGTCTTGTCATAAGAAAGTTAAAACCACTGTTTCTTATGGGAGTGTTCATACAATGTTTTTGCTTTTGTTTTTGATTAGTCTTTGTCTTAAGAGTTGCCAACTTTCAATCCTTAGGACAACGACTAAGACGAGTGACAGACATCAGCTGATATTTGTTGTTTTTTTTTACAGGGCGTCCGAAGAGCGCAAGCGCGCGGCCGAAATTTTGAATTTACCGCCATTAATCATGTTTTTAACAGAAAATCTCAACCTAACCTCAAAATTTTATTTGTTTTTATTTTCTTCATCAATCAAAAACAAAAGACGAGTATGAACAGCCGATTTTGTTTAAGACAGCTAAGACTAATCAAAGGACAAAGACTAATCAAAAACAAAAGACTAAGACGAGTATGAACAATACTTAAAAATCACAATTACAAAAAAGATGTGTATTGACAAGTTTTATCTATGGTGGGTTTCATTTTTACCATAAGTTAAAAAGTTTTCGAGTTATGCTCAAAAAACTACGAAATTGGCCTGAGGGTACCCCCAGACACCAAAATTTTACTTTTTTATAAAACTTTCAAAAATGGCAAAAATGCTTTTAAAATTAAAAGGCTCTACCATCCTGAATAACTTAAGCTAGTTTTTTATTTATTTTTTTAGTTTATATTCTGTCAAATAGGACGGTCAAATATGTCCGGCCTACGACTTTGCACCGATGTTTTCCCGACTATTTTTTGTACTTTAGGGCAACCTCTAGGAACCTCGGTGGAAAGGTAATTTAAATCTATAAAAAAGTAAATGCAAATTTAAGATCAGAGGCTGAAAGTCCTTGCTTTTTGGAAGTTAATTCGACTTATTAAATATTTGACAAACTCATGCAAATACTTTATAAACGTAGTTTTTTAGGTAGAGGTGCCTAATCAAACTACAATTTCCTTACAAACACAGTTTTTGTATTTGCCCACATTCTTGAACTGGCTGTAAGCCCACCAAGTTTCTTCGAGCTTCATAAATGGCTTAAAAGCTTTTGGAAACTATCAATTTAACCAAATTTCCCTTCTCGTTGTTTTTCGCCAAAGTTTCCCCAACCCGACTAGACTTAATAAACTGTCAAAATTTAGTCTTTTGAGGCCCGAGTCATGATATGGGTAAAAGTTGGTTTAAAGTAGAACTAGAATACAGGTAAGAAACCCTAACTAAGTTTGCGTTTAGTTTGACACTTTGCTCTGGTGGAAAAAACAGAACACAGCATGTTACCTTAAACAGAGCATTTGAGAAATATAAGCCGACAACAAAAAGAAAAACTGTAGATCCGGCCTAGAATTATCAATTTTTAAAAATGTATTATTTATTTAGTGACGCCAGGGAAGCGCCGATTTGAGGGGGTATCGTGGTAATTACGTAATTACATATATGCACTTTTAGTTAATAAATAAAGGGCTAACCGGATAATGATACCCCCTAGAAAAAAAATAAGTACAAATCGTTGACCATTACCCCTTCCCCCTAGATTTTGATTCAGATCCGCACGTGCTTCAGGGGGTGTGGGGTAGAGGGGCCCGGGCTCCCCCTAAAATTGGACCCAGCTTCGGGTTAGACGTATGCTTGTCCGCATCCAGAAATAAAGTGTTTAGGAGATATCACAATAATAACTAATAATGTGACTATAAATGACTGTACTTATGTATTATATACTTGGCTGTCGTAGACTGCTGTAAAGGTATTCCAGGGTTTTTGCCACTGGCGTATACAAGGGGGCCCCAAAGTTGATAAAAAATTAGGATGTTCTACTAAAAATTCAAAATTAATTTATTAATTATTATTAACGAAAATGAAATTTCTGAAGATCGAGCCCTGGATACACCGTTGATTTAAAAAAAAAATTATATGACAGAACAGTTGTATGGATTTATAAGTCTTTTATCACTACATAATTTACAAATGTTCCATAAAGAATAAAATTTTTGATTGCGATACAATTAGCTTTAATGAAATTTAATGAAATTTGGCAGGTACGTTGGCTCTAGATGGTGCCATTTAAAAATGAATAAAATCCACCAAGCATAAACCGATATGACTTGTGTGGTACTATATTAAAGGTACCTGTGCATAAAGATAAAAAAATTGCTTATAGTTTGGTTTGTTCAGTGGGTGGCGGTTAGGGGGTTATTTTCGCTGAACAAAATGGGCAAAAATTACATTATACATTAATTCTGTGAGCTCAGGTGCCCATACGTTGGCAGAGTAATACTTTTGTTTTCGTTATAACCAAAAAATTTTTTCTGTTGCGTGATTTTTACCGAAAAAATATATATTTTTTTTAAATTTAATTTATTAAATTAAATATACTTAACTTTTTTTTCTAGTCATTTATCTTTAATGCAAAAATTTACTTCAGTGGCATCATTTTTTCCGAAAAGAAAAATTTTAGTTTAGAGGTGCAATTTTTTTTAAAAATAGTTAATGTTCTTAAACCCATGCCTCAAGCTCCAGTAGTAGAAAAAGTGCCCCTGCTTCAATATTTTTGGCCCTGGCCTGCTGACAGAATACTCCTCGACGCCAGAGTTTTCTCTTAATAAAAAAGTATACATAATATTATTTTTAAGATGAAGGTCCTTGTAAAAAGGAATGCAACTGTGAAATCTTACCTATCGTAACCTGATATTACAATATGTTTTTATTTGTTACCTGTTGTTAAACTTGTTTTGTTGACTATGTTGTTGTGCATACCTAAAACAAAAAAAGATCGTGTTAGACTAATTTTCTTTAAAAGCCTTGTTGGCTATTGCGTTAGCGCGCTGATCACAAGTGAGTTACTCACTACAGAATATTCCGCAGGGAGCACAAAGATATCTTATTGATGTCCATTTCAAGATGTAAAGTATATCCTAATGATGTCTCGTATTTACGGAAAGATATCTTTAAGACATCATATGTTACAAATCCGTATATCTTAAAAATGTCTTTACAGAAAATTTTTAAAGAAAAAAAAACACCCAACTGCGAAATTATATAGTTTTGTATTTTCCTCAGAGTAATAAAATATTGTTATTACTCTAAGGTATTTTCATAAATCAGGTTATTGGGTAATTTTGTACCCAACTGCGACTAGTAGGTACATACAAGTAAATTTAGCAGTTGGGTGTTTTTTTGATTTAATTTTTGAAGTGTAAACTTCTTTAGGCGCGTTTAGCAGTATTTGTGGGTACTGAATTGGACTGAGCCGTCAGGCTCGGCTATGTAACGCTCATTCGGGTGAAGTCGGCTCGAATCGACTAACTGTGAGAGAGAACATTCAGCGAGCGATATGATGATGCAGAATGCAGATGAAGGCCAGCACAGAACACCAAAACAGTGTTGCCACCTCTACCGATTTTTCGGTAGATCTACCGATTTAGCCTTTTACTTTACGATATACCGAATTACCATAGTTTTCTACCCATTTTTTTTCAATATAAACTTGTTTTTTTTTGATACGCCTCGTAATCGCGATAAAAAAAAACCCCATAAATGAAATATTCTTTTTATGTAAGATCCTTTGTAGAATAAAAATTTTATTTCAAGCCATTGTTTTTAAAAGTGTATTTATGGCGCCATCTCTTGGATTTTGCGATATACTCAGCCGGCAGCCGCAAGCGGCATTAAAGATCACGCTATTATAAGCCCTGAGGTTTTTTTTTATAATATTATCTACTTAATAGGGACCTATTGCAATAAAGCCAGGCATAAATTGTGCCGGGCACTATATTGACAGTTTCACATTATAAGAACAGCTGTCTTCTTTCAAAATAAGGCCATTGTGTATTATAAGAGCCGGAATTAATAGTGACGCCACAATTAATGGAAAATAAATGACTGGATTCCTAAAGTCGACTTTGGTATGTCAATTTTGAAAGATCAACTGTCAGTTTTTAATGCGAAACTGTCAATATAGTGCCCGGCACAATTTGTGCCTGGCTTTATTGCAATAGGTTCTTAGTATATACCAAATTTTTTTGATTAATTCTTAATTTTGGTATTTTGTCAGTAAAAACAAATTGTGGAAATACAATTTACCTACTAAATCAATCCAAACTATACTATCCAGCACTGCTTGCTGAGATGATTAAAAAATCTACCGAAATCTACCGATTTTTTTCGAAACCTTCTACCGAAGACCTCAGGGTCGAGGGTGGCAACACTGCACCAAACGGCCAGTATTATTAATTTCGCCTCACAGAACAGACGGTTCGGGCCGCTTTGCAGGTCAATATGTTATGTTTCGCCTTGTTGAAGTTTACACTTCTGCCGTGTGGTCTTAAGCACACACATTTTTAAAAAAAATTTATTTCCAACTTTTAGGTTTAATTCTTATTCAGCCTTATAAAAAGCACTATGCATTTACAATTCATTTAGCTTTATCCAAAAAGTACATGTAGATTTTCTGCGGACGCAAACGGTGTTAACTTCCATTGAGTGACGGTGGGGGAGGAGAGAGGGAGGAGGGAACTAGTAAAATGGTGTCGAAAAAAATCTTAAAGCGTGTGCCGAAATAATTTTTGAAATCGCTCTAAATTTGTGAAAGGTATAGCTACAACTATTACTAATAAAGAGAAAAGGGAGAAGAGAGGGAGGGGATACTAGTAAAATGTTGTTGGAAACAAAATCTTTTTTTATTTTTTTATTTGTCAAACACACTGTGTTTTTTTTATTACAATCTAGTCAGTAAGACTAATTAGCAATTTTGTTTTAATTTAATTTACTAGAAAAGTGAGATTTAAACTTAGGGTTCACTCAACAGTTCTCCCCGCTTTGTTTAGTCTGTAACTCACAATTGTGTTGTGTTTATAGCATTATTTTGTTTTATGTGTAATTCACTTAGTTTACTAGCTCAAACGGCTTCACTCTTTTTAGTCTTCGAACTAGCATAGTATTGTCTAGAAGCTGAATTGCTTCCACATTCACATGCCGATGGAGTCTATCTTCATGGCTTTTTGCGTACTTTTTTATAGTCTCTGCTACAGTTTCGATTTTTAAATCTCGATGAAGGTCACTATTTCGAACGTACCAAGGTGCATTCACAATGTTTCTTAATACTTTATTTTGAAATCTCTGTACAACTAGAATGTTACTCTCTTTAGCACAACCCCATAGTTGTATACCATATGTCCATACTGGTTTCAGTATTTGTCTATAAAGCAGTAACTTATTATGAATTGTTAAATTGGACTTCCTTCCAATTAGCCAGTTCATTTTTCTATACCTTATCTCAAGTTCTTCTTTTTTTTTCTTAACATGTGCTTTCCAGCGCAATTTGGCATCAAGTGTCATACCTAGATATTTTGCCTGATTCGAATATGGTACTGGAATGTTGTTAATTGTTATTTGTATGTGATTTATATTTTTGTTTGTAAAATCAACATGAATTGATTTGGTTTCATTTAATTTTATTCGCCACTTTGTGGTCCAACTGTGAACTTGGGTGACTGCATCCTGAAGTTTTTCTATGCATTTTTCAATAGATTTTTCTACCGTCAATAAACCAGTATCATCGGCAAATGTTGCTAAGTGACAATTTTCTGGCTTTGGGATATCACAAGTGAATAATAAGTATAGATAAGGGCCTAGTACGCTACCCTGGGGCACGCCTGCTTGAATTTCTCTTAAATTTGAGTATGAGTCTTCCTGTTTTACTCTGGAAACAAAATCTGAAAGCGTATGCAGAAAGAATTTTTGAAATCGCTCTATATTTGATAAAATTGTGAATATGGTTTTTAATAAATTAGAGGACATTTGGTAATCAAAGGAATTTCAATAAAATCGCCTGAAATTTAGATAATTTGTATGCCTTAAAGCCTACAACATGTGAAAAAATGGCGTCTGAAGACCGTCATTTTGATTCCTGTTTAAAAAAATATAGCCTATAGCACCTTCGAGATCAGTAGCTATTCAACAACACCTTTGTTGTCAAAATCGGTTCAGCCGTTTAACCTCTAGCGTGACACAAACATATTTACTTACATACATACAACAATTGAAAAACATTACCCTTCCTTTCGCCGTGCTGGGTAAAAAAGCAATCTAGAAGATGTCTTTTCCAAGACATGTTAAAGATGTGTTGAAAAATATATCTCAAAGATGTCTTTCCGAGTTATCTTAAAGATATAATAATTTATAACAATAAGATATCTTTTCGTAAATACAAGTCATTTATAAGATATAGTTTACTTCTTGAAATGGACATAATTAAGATATCTTGGTGCTAGCTGGGGGGTATTCTACCTTGTTTTGTAATGGAATCAAGGGTGGTGCTAATTTCGTTCGTAGTGTTTTTTGCATTTTGGAGATGCAAAGTGCTAAAAGCATAAACCTTTGGGGTAAAATTAGTTTAGCTACATTGCCGTGCCGCCGCCGGCGCCGCGTTCTGGTTACGCCCTTGTCACGTAGCCCAAAGGATAATTTAATAGTAACTGGTTTTTAAGGAATAATACGTGATACTTTTGCAATTAGATTATGGACTTATTGCTCGTTTTTCTTTAGCTCATTTATCATTTTCCTGGAAAAGTTTTTGGTGGAATGGGGGAAAACGTCAAATTTATGTCACAGATCGAGGGGCAAATTGCGTTATGCGTCGGAACTTGTTTTTCAAGACTGATACATTAAGCTTATCATAAAGTAAACGCACGAGCGTATATAAGGGGGTTTTAGGGGGATCCAGACCCCCATTAGTCTGAAGCACTACAATTTCTTGCTCTCATCAAATTGTAAAACTCAAACATAATAAATACAACCTTCTATTAAAACATTTTATCAAACATTAGAAAAAAATGCGTAATAAAAGCTATATTGGAAAAAATTTATAAACAACATTCATTCAAATAATTATGTTTTAAAAAACAGAAGTTATAAACATCTACATAAACATATATGCATTGCAGAGAACTTACAACTATCGACATCAACATATCTTTTAGGAATACAGAACAAATACTGGGTATAGTATCATGAAAATGTCATCGACATAAACATGTTTTGACAAACACAATTTTATTTATTTACATAAAAATATTTAAAAAGACAGAAGTTACAATCATCCACATAAATATGTCACAAAAATTACCATCATCAACATAAATATTTATTAAAATATAGTAAATATGTATTACATAACAAAAGCTACAATTATCTACGTGAAAATGTTTTAAAGTAGAGAAGTCGACATAAAAACGTCTTAAAAATTGAAGTTACAATAATTTAATAAAAACGTTTGAAAAACCAGAAAAACAATCATCGACATAAAAATATCTCAGAATATTTAAGTTATAATCAGCCACATAGATATGTCTCAGAAAACAAAAATCACAATCATCAACATATCTAAATAAATATCTTATAAAAGAGAAGTTTCATCCAGTCTTATATAAAGCAATGACAATCATCCATAAAATGTCTTAGAGACAGAAGTGAACAAATATTTGTATAAATGTCTTATAAAACAGATGTTACAATCCTCCACATAAATATCTTGGAGAACAGAAGTTACAATCATTCACATAAATGTCTTAGAAAGCGGAAGTATCAATCAACAAAAAATATCAGAGTCTTGAATAAAACAATGACAATCATCTAAATGTCTTAGAAAGGGAAGTTACAATCATTCACATGAATGTCTTAGAAAACAGAAGTTACAATCATACAAATAATATTGCCTTAATCTTAAGTAACAGCAATAAAAATCATCCACATAAAGATATCTTAAGAACAGAAAGTAACAATCATTGACATTAAATGACTTAGAAAACAGAAGTTATAATCATACACATTTCTTAAAAAACAGAAACTGCAACCTTCGATACAAAATATCCTAGAGAACATAAGATACAATCATAGAATATACATAACATAATATTTTAGAAAACCGAAGTTTATAATTATTCAAATAAATATCTTAGGAACCAGAAGTTACAATCATAATCTACATGTTTTAGAGTTGTTGAAATTACAATCATCCACATAAAAAAAGTAATTAAAATCAAAAGTTATCTTCACTGTTTTTTGTTAATGCAATTAAAGGCGCTAAAACCTCTCTCACATTAAGCAAAAAAAATTAAATACCTCTCTTTAAGTTCGGGAGGAGTTTTTTCTTTTCTATAGTGTATTTATAAATAATTTGTTGGCAGAAATTTTTCATGTGGAAATTTAAACTTGGAGCTTACTTTTCCCAAGCAATTTGGCAAAATATTAGTGGAAAATGTGTCTTTGAACAGTAGTTGGAAGTAGATAATCTTGCAAAGCACTATGAAACACGGAATAGCGAAGTAAAATTTAGCATAATATCAGAAAACCTAATTTTCCTTATGTAAATTTCATTTGTTCAGCCTACTGATACAATGGTGATAATGTGGTTTGTATTTATAGGTTTAAATTTGCCGAGACTGTTCGTCGTAGGTATAATATTGCTACTTTTGTATATCTTTCAAATAAATCTTCTTGCGTTCTGAATATTCTCACCTCAGCCATTCCTGCATTCCGTTTTTAAATTAAAGGCAATTTGCTAGTTTCAATTGCTATTATTTTAATAAAAAATCGCACTCCCAGGGTAACGTCTAGTACTGTTTTTTAAACAACATTTTCCAGATAATATCTACTAGAAGTTAAACTAAAAATAAAATTATTCATGCAAAACTTTTGTAGCAAAAATGTTCTGATAATTGAAGCTTGAAAAAGGTCACATTTTTAAAGTGATACTTTTTCTCAATTCTCTCAATTAGACGTTTATTTCAAATATTTGCTCAACAAGAAGAGTAAACATTTCTGATGACTTAACACTTTTTTTTTGGTAAAATTTCTGCTAATTTCTTTTACAAATAAAACTATATTTGTTTTTCAGTTTAAAGCTCCGTTTTAGTGATGATGAAAATTTTTACTATAAGAAGGTTATTGGAATCGTCAAATTTTTTTTGTTTTCATTTAAAATAAGTTATTTGGGTCAAAAAAGGCCTAATACCAAATTTTGTAATGGGTCTGTCTATCCGTCTGTCTGTTGCCGTGCCCGTGGATATGGACTCGTGTGGAAATAAAACTTGACCTCACAAGTGCGGAAAATTACAAATTGCCGCACGCAAATAAGTGCGGAAAAGTGCACTTTCCGCACGCTCGTAGGATAAATTTATTACTAAAAAAAGTCGAGAATTTCTCCTTACCCCTCGTTAGACTTTGTCAAACTTCTAGGATCCCCTCTAAATCCTGTTACATAATTTATAGACAATACCAATTTCTGGAGAAGTTCTAAAACAACGAAATTATTGCATAGACTACTTTTTTTTAAATTTTAGTTGTTTCCATGGTGGTAGTGCAAAGTTGAGATTCCACAAAAGCATTACCACTTCTTTGTAGGAAAACGTGTGACACGATAATTTTTTTTCTTTCACGACAAATTTACGACAAATTTACAATAATTAATGCATATATTGCCAATATCCAATTCTTAAATGGTAATGCTAAGTTTAAGGAGGTTCTTAACACCCAAAACTAGGTTTTATGGATGACAATACTGGCGCCATTTTTTTTACATTGGTCCACGGAAATTTTTTCGTAAACCAAATTTTCAACAAGAAATGTTTGCTCGGAAATCAGTTTTTTGAAAATAAATTTTTTTGGCAAAAAACATTTTTTCGAACCTAATTTTTTTGAAATACAAGTTTTTCGAAAAACATTGTTTTGAACGGAAATTTTTTGAAAAAGCTTTTTTTTTAAACGTGCATTCAAAAATGTGTTTGTGAAAAAATTTCCGCGACCAGACAAAAATACCAGACCTAATTAAAGAAGAAGTAAATGGCTACATACCACCATACCAAATGGGGTTCTTATCAAAAAGCTTTTTGCAAGCTGCATATATTCAAGTTGTTGGCAAACCACTTAAGAAGAGAAGGTACAATCTCTTAAAGCAGTCAAACACACACGTAGGTATTATATAGTTAATAACAAATGTGGCTTTAACTTGTACCACCCACTCAAGAACCCCACACCACAAAGTCTAGAATAAAATCAGCTTTAGTAAGAATTTAGAAACAAAAATTTAAAAATAATAATAATCAATAAAGGTACAAAATTTTAAATTATAATGTATCCATTTGCGAAAAAAAATTTTGAGACTTACTCTGATGTTGAATTGCTATAGTAGAGAGAGAGCTCCTCTCAGGAATTCTCAGTAGAGCAGAAATTCACGATAGTACTCTCAAATGAACAAAAGGAGAAAAGTAACTGTCGGAGAGAACTTTTCTGTGATTAATCTCATGTTGACACGAACCCTAAAGTATTTTTGCCTTCAGGTGTAAAGTTAAATCTTCTTAAAGCGGTTTATGCCACTCAAGGCTAGTGACACAATATCCCCTAAACTATTTAGCCAGCCCTTAGAGGATGTTTTTAAAAATATTTGGGAAGAAATAGGCATCAAAGTAAGCGGACAATACTTGAACCACATACGATATGCTGACGATATCGCCTTAATAACAAATAAGAAGGAAGAACTAATAAAAATGATGGAAGAACTGGATACAGCAGCTAAAAATATAGGCTTGAGTATGAACTACACTAAAACTAAAATCATAACAAACACAGATGAAGATATCACGATCAGAATAAACCAAGAAAAAATAGATGTATATCTAGGACAAATTATTAAACTAAAAAAAGAAAACCAAACAGCTGAAATAAGAAACTCCACTTTCGAGAAGCGTTTTATATTACTTTTTGGCAAATGGGCAATTCCCCCATTCTTGACCCCGCTGAATCCGAATATCCCTGTTGCCAACTCGAAATATTGACAGGGACTGAGATATTCAAGATGGCGGCCAAAATGGCGGCGGAATTTTAAATTGCCGCTGGAAAGCCCAAATTGTCACAGGTGTACATTCAAAATATATATTTGAATAATTAAAAAATAATAACATATTATTTTTTTTTTAAATGGCTGCAAAAACCTCCAAAAACCCCCCCAGACCCCCCAAAATCTGAAAGTTTGAGGTTTTTTCAAATTTTCTTAAAAACTAAGCTTCTAAGAGAAAAATGTATAATATACTTTATTGTAGACAATAAAATTCCCTTTTCAACATGGTATAACCTAATAAAGTTAGACTAATAACAAGCTCTCCAGCGGCGTCCGTTAATTGAATTAATTAAAAAAAGTTGAAAAAATACCTATGTTTTTCCCAAGACTTATTTAATTTTTTTTAAAAACTAATATCTACAGAAAACCATGTATTACATTTTGGTATACTCAATGAAATTTCCTTCAAAATGACGTATAACAAGGTTAAATCGGTTTTATAAGTAAAATTTCAAGGGCATCCGTAAAGTAAATTAATTTTGAAAAAACAGAAAATAAACCATTTTTGTTACAGGTTTTATGTAATTTTCTCAAAAACTAAGCTTAACATGAAAAAACTTATTCTACACTTTTTTGTAGACAGGGAAATTCCCTTTTTAAAAATGTAAAACACGGTGGGGTTTGACTTATAGCAAACTCTCCAGCGACGTCCGTCAATGGGGGTGATTTCAACAAATCATCAAAAAAACATGTTTTTCATACGTTTTATTCAATTTCCTTAACAACCAAGCTCTTTATCAAAAAATGTGTTTTTTACTTCGTCATAGCCAATAAAATTTTCTTTCAAACGGTGTATAACAAAGGGGAAGTTATTTTATATTTACCGCTCCAGTGGTGTTCTTATTTTAAAGAAATTATTTAACAATCCAAACTAATCAATTTTGTGTCTTATTAGCTTTTCGGTGGATAATAAAGAGCGGCGGAAAAGGTCGAAAGTACAAAACGAAAAAATAAGGTCGAAGGTACAAAAGGTCGAAAATACAAAAGGTCGAAATTACAAAAGGTCGAAAGTACAAAAGATCAAAAAACAAAAGGTCGAAAGTACAAAAGGTCGAAAGTACAAAAGGTCGAAAGTACAAAAGATCGAAAGTACCAAAGATTGAAAGTACGGCCGCGGGTCCACATCGACTCGACAGGTCAATTCGACTTGATACGGTAAATTTGTATTTTTAATATTTTGTTTTGTCGATTTTTTTTCGACCTTTTATGGCTTCGGCGGCGGGCCCGATAATAAAATGTCCTTTTAAACAGTGTGTCACAAAATGTGACCTATAGTATAGAAAACTCTCCAGGGGCGTCCGTAAATTGCAAAAATTACCAAAAAATATTATTTTTGTTACGGGTTTCATTCAATTTCCATCAAAATCTCAATTTCAAATAAAATATCAAACTCTTCCTAACAGGTTGACAGGTTGGTTGTTGATCTCAATGAGTACCTAATTATGATTATGCCCCCCCCCCCAAACCGTTGCATAAGATTCACCACTTTATTTTTAATAATTAAAAATAACCAAAAACACCTGTGTCAAAGTTACTACTGTTACTTTCTGCACAAAAATATTGCTTAGGGGGGGCCATGGCCCCCATGCCCCCTTCCCTTATAACCACCGGTGTTTTTTTCCTTTAAAGAACTTATTTAGATAAATCAAAATATCTAATCTAATCAAAAAACAGTTTATTTTAATTTGGAAACATTTTATTTTAGTAGGTATAAATTACGAACCTTTTTGAAGTATTTATCATAACATTAACCTCACTTTGTAATAAGTCATTTAAAAAGAAATTGTCTTATCCTCAATAAAGAATAAAGGCACATTTTGTGCTGAAAATCTTCGTTAGAAAAGATATTTAAATATGCAAGAGAAACTGATTATTTCAGTTATTTTTGAAAATAAGTTTATATTACGCCCCTGAAGCCTTAAATATGGCAACAACCCGACATTTTAATAAAGTTTTTAAAAGAAAATGTTACGTTCTACAATAAAGAATATTACATATTTTTTCCTAAAAAGTGTAGTTTTTGAGAAAATTTTGAAAAACCTATAATAAACATGTTTTTTCTAAATAATCCCAATTTACGTACGCCACTGAAGAGCTATTTGCTTTTCCTAACCCTATTGACCAATACATCCTTGGAAAGGGAATTTTATTCTCCACAAAAAACTGTTATTTCCAATTTTTGATAAAAAGGTTAGTTTTCGAGAAAATGGCATAAAACTGAAAAAAAAAACAGGTTTTTGGGGGTTTGGGGGGGATTTTCTCCGACCCTGTCGATTTTTCGTGTTGGCAACAGAGATATTCGGATTCAGCGGGGTCAAATTAGGGGGAAATGGTCTGTTGCCAAAAAGTAATATGATTTGCTTCTAGACCGAAAAGTGAAAGCCTTTTAAAATAATATGCTCTGACTATCAAAACGAAAGTATATAACCAATGTCCCCTTCCTGTACTTACCTATGGATCCTAGACCTGGACACTTACAAAATCAAACATGGATAAGGTAACAAAAGCCCAAAGATCAATGGAAAGACTAATGTTACATGTAAAGCTAACAGATAGAAAAAGGAATGAATGGATAAGAAATAAAACAAAAGTAATGGATGTCAGAAAATAAGTAGCAAAATTAAAATGGAAATTTTCCGGTCATCATATCACAAAGACGATCGATGGAAACCTTGGGAAAATAAAAGAAGTAGGGGAACACCCCAAATGAGATGGGTGAACGGTTTGAAGAAACATGCGGGAACTGGATGGATGAACACGGTGACAGACAGAGAAGAGTGGAAGATATTCGGGAGGCATGTCTAAAGATGGATCGAAGAAAGCTAAATAGATAGATAGATATGGTCCCACGAATAGTGCACAGCTAAGAAACAGGTACTGTGTAATATATTTCTCTTTAAAAGAAAAACTATTTATTCCTTGATAATCTAGACTGAATAAACCAACAATTGGTATATAAATGCCATTGCTCAACTAAGAATATGGATATTAAAAATGCGAATAAAAAGAGTGTGACAACCAGCCCTGGTCTCCCCTATCTTTGAGCTGTCTAAGGCGTAGAGGAGAGTCGCCTAATATCGGGAGGTTTTTCTCAAAAATAGTAAAAAAATAGCATGATTTGTTCAAAATTGGAAAAATTTTGTAGTGATAAGATAACGTTTTGCACCAGGACAGATGAATATATACAAAACCACTCAAATTTTATTAAATTGGGATAGTTATCCTATTTTGTAAAAAAAATGAATCTCCCCAAATTAGGAACCTGTGCACCCAGAAGCAATTTATGGATTCAAAGGGATGCAAAGTGTATTTAAAAAAGAATGGATGTTATTTTTAAGAAAATAACTTTAAAATCTGCTAAGATGCATTTATTAAAAAACAACTCTCTTATAAAAAAACAAATGGACCCATGACGGATCTCAGACCTTCCTAGCTAGCCTATTAGCTCACAAGCCATGATATATCAGCCTGGAAAACAATTTTTTGTAGATATCTCAGGAACTAAAGCTCCTACGAAGTTTTTGGTTATAACACAAATTATTAAACAAAATGTAGTAATTTATTAATTGTCATAAAACTGTCATTAGCATTAATGGATTTTGATCAAAATCTAATCAGCTCGTTAGAGTGTTGAACACTATTTAACCTAAAAGCTTTAAGAAAATCAAATGAGCGGTTTAGGAGCTATCGTGTTACGGACAGACACACAGACACACATACACACATACACAGACAGACATCATGACGATGTTGCGAGATAGGTCAAAATACACCCAAATAACACATTTTCGGCGTTATCTCAAAAAAAAATTTGTCGTCGAAAATAATACCTTCTCTAGTAAAAATGAATTCAAGTCACGATAAATGCTCATTTAAACATAGCTACGGCCTTAGGACCAAGATCCCCGCATAGTGTGTGAGTCCACTTGAAGCACACAGCGCAGCGAACCCAGTCCTCACCTTCGTGGTCATCTGAAAAAAGTCCACCGCAGTAAAAGCACTCCGCATCTTCTTCATCAGACATTGAGTCGACTGCAGAGTCATCCATATATTGCGCTTCGTCTTATTATTAGAGATTTCTCCTAATATGGGGAGCCCCAAATTAGGACTCACTAATCTCCCCATAATAGGAGACTCAGTCCTCTAAGATTCATAACTTCAAAAAATAAATATCATATTTATATTATTGAAAATAAACATGTAGCATGAATGTTGTCTCTACAAAGCTTCGTTTAATAAAAAAACAAGTCATTAATTACTAACCTTACCGTAGCCATTAATTAAAACGGATAACACAAATAAACTTTCTAAATATTTCTATTCAGATAACGTTGTCCCATACTTTCATGTTTTTAATAAAACAGGTTATCATTGCTGCAATATAGGCAACCGAACCCTCATTCTCTGAGATTTTGGATCTCCCCAAATTAGGAAACCTCCCGACTTTCCTCTACTCGTATGTAAATTAATTTTCTTTAGCGCTTAACCTACACTCATTTTTATAAATACTTCATTTTTATCTGAGGATAATTTTGTGAGCTTTTAGAGAATCGTTTTTATTCTTCGGTCTTCGGCAGTGATAAGACACTAATGTTTTGTCGTTTAGTGCGCTTAAAGTCATAAAAAATGTACTTAGAAACGAGGCCTTTCTCCGATTTAAATGATGTCCATTTTTAGTAACCGAGAAAAGAACGTTAAAATCATGTTTTACTACTTTCAGTTTTCTTTAATTTTTATGTTTATTGCTTTTTACCGATATTTTTTAATTTTAATAGTATTTTTGTAGAGGGCACCTTTTAAAATGCACATACTTGTTAGCTTTAATAGTTTAATGGTCTTGTTCCTTGGTGGGCTTAGAAAAAAAATTTGCAAGACAAGTCATTCTTATTTGATTCTACAATAGTATTCATGCGCCCCACGCTTTTATTTTAGTCTCGTACCAAATTTCGGACAAATCAGTTCATAAATACGGGTTTTTTTAAGTTTGTGACAGACAGACAGACAGACAGACAGACAGACAGACAGACAGACAGACAGACAGACAGACAGACAGACAGACAGACAGACAGACAGACAGACAGACAGACAGACAGACAGACAGACAGACAGACAGACAGACAGACAGACAGACAGACAGACAGACAGACAGACAGACAGACAGACAGACAGACAGACAGACAGACAGACAGACAGACAGACAGACAGACAGACAGACAGACAGACAGACAGACAGACAGACAGACAGACAGACAGACAGACAGACAGACAGACAGACAGACAGACAGACAGACAGACAGACAGACAGACAGACAGACAGACAGACAGACAGACAGACAGACAGACAGACAGACAGACAGACAGACAGACAGACAGACAGACAGACAGACAGACAGACAGACAGACAGACAGACAGACAGACAGACAGACAGACAGACAGACAGACAGACAGACAGACAGACAGACAGACAGACAGACAGACAGACAGACAGACAGACAGACAGACAGACAGACAGACAGACAGACAGACAGACAGACAGACAGACAGACAGACAGACAGACAGACAGACAGACAGACAGACAGACAGACAGACAGACGGCGCAACAATAAAGTTTCAAAATCATCTGAAACGCAAAGATATATAAAAAATTTTGAAATCGGAGCAACGTTTTTTTTCTCAAAAAAATTAGGATCACAATAGCTCACACTACTATAGTATAGTATAGGTGTGAGCTAAATCGCCTTAGCATAGCAGGCGCATATAGCATTCATAAAACCTGGGTGTTAGGGAAGACCTGGGTGTTAGGGTAGGTTTATTTTTGTTAAGCAAGTTTTCAAATTTCAATCAATGTAGGAAGACTACGTTACTTATATTAATTAGAAAAAAATACAAGAGTGCAAAATTATTTACTGGGTAGGCTCAATGAATACCTACTTGACTTGAAAATCTAATCAAAAAACTAAATGGTTTTTGAGGTTTTGATTATAAAAAAAGCCTAATAAATTGAATTGTGAATTGTGTTTTTTTTTAATAAAAAGGGTGAAAATAAAACTATTACTAAATTCCCCTGAAACTTAATAAGTGTTCTCAAAATGGGAACGTTGGCAGCTCAAGACTAAGTACTTACTTAGTCTGTGGTTGGCAGCTAAATGGCTAGAATATATTTATTGATTTTTGAGTTATCATATCCCAAACAGACGCCATTAACAATATTGGTGGTTAGGTCTTTCTTGGCCCAAACTTATTTTCACTGAAAACTATAATTTAATTTTTTTTGACGATCCCTTCCTACCTATGGAAGTGTAAAAAATAAATTAACCAAGCATACTTCAGTCAAATTTACATAGTCAAGTCAAGGAATATTATTTAAAACACAACTGTTTATGAATAAAATTATTTATGTTATCAAGCAATAAGCGGTTTTTTAGAAATTGAAAAAAAATGTAAGGGACATGATTGAAATTTAGAAGACAAAAATATTTTCCCAATCACTTTGCATGCATCTATCTATAAAAAATCATTAAGATTTTAGTTTTTTTTAGTAATTCCATTTTGCCATGTCTCAACCTGGGAATTACTTACAAGAATTTTCGTAGAGGAAAAAGATTTGCGTCTCGAAAAATAAAATGATTTACGAAAATTCAGCTTGTTACTAATTACTTAAAAAAACAGGCCGGTGTATAGTTGTGAATAGAGATGTGATTTTGAAGGTAAATAAAAGTATCAACCCAAAAACCCATAGGGGTTGGCAACTCATAGCTTAAGTGTCTCAAGGTGAAGAAGAATAATTTAAAATGCGAGGTCGTTTCTTGGACTAAAAGGTCTTTACCCTGCGTGCGAAGAACGAAGGAGATCTGAGGATTGAAATAAAAAAAAACGAGTTGTAACAGTAGCCTAAAAGAACTGATTAGTTAATGTTTCGTATTGTCAAAAGAAGCTCTATAACAAGTCTGCCTACATAGATGGCTTTTCTTGATAATAAAAAATGTTAATTCTGTTTTAAAGCATCGATTCCCTCAGATACGTTTAGGTCTAATTGAGTTTTCATGTTTAGCAGCCATATTCTGCATAATATGAATATTTAGTTGGAAGCTTCGATCAAGTATTATAAAGATAAATAATGCATGTGACTTTTTTGATCTGATTCGGTCTGGTCAAATATGTGAATTAGAAGTTAATTTATATTTGCGTCATAGGTTATATAGAAAACAAAGCGTTTTTCCATAAGTACTGTATAATTAAAACTAAAAGTGCCTTTTATATGGAACAATTCTTTTTGAATCGTTGAAAAAAAAGTATTTTCCTGGATTCTTAAGAATTAGATGAAATTGTCAGAAAGATTTTCAAAGAGGTTGGATTTGCAGTATTTTTTTTAAATCGGTCAAATTCCAAAATTTGTTGTCAAAAAATAAAAATGAAAATCAAGTAAAATTAAAGCTGTTTTCAGTTTTGTTAAAGCTTTAACTTGACTAATTAACCAAAGGCCCCCAATAGCTATTTGCTGTTTTTAGGAAAGATGCAGTTTTTTGAGAACATGTATTTTTTTGTAATCGTCCGAAACACCTCTATTTTCTGGTGTAGCAAAATAAAATAATATGAATAAGAATTTAATTTTCCGCAAGTGTTTAAAATGTGGATTTTTTTGCCTATTTGAACCAGACATCTTGATATCTACTAAATCCGATAAAATATAACTATATTTACAAATATACTAATAACAGTATCATAATACACAAGTAAGTGGGTTAACTCACATGTTTCGGACAATTACACATTTGTTTCGGACAATTACGTAAGCATAAAGAGAGGATGTAAAGAAATACATAAGTTTAGTTCTAAAAAATATTGAACAAAATAAAAAAATATTGTATCCATATATAAGAGCTAATATTGTTTTTCATTAAATTATTTATTTATTTTTTCTTCATCTCTTGATTTGGAAACGCTTTTGGTTGTCCGTATTGGATATAGAATTGTATTTTGTAATTGTATTTAACCTTATTATATATATATTACTAACTTATAAGGTTGAAAAGTTTATAAATTATAATTTTTTTTGTAAGCCAAAACTACATTAAACTTTTATATCAAAAGCTACAACGGTTGTCGAAAATCCAAGAGGGCGACAGCTTTTTGACAATGTTTCTAAGGGGAGAGGGGTCGGAGCTTTAACTATGTTTGATGGGACTATAATAGCTTTTCATTACGCCCAGTCTTGGTTTTGTGTTTAGAATAACTTTCTTACTTTTTTATGTCGAATATTTAAAAACGCGCAAGGGTGCCAGAGTGGTATCAACTGGATTCTTAAAGCAGACTACTACAATCAGCAATATTTATTTATTTCTACATCAAATCCATGTTAGGATATTGGCAGTTATCTTCCTGCCTATCAGTTCACAGTTTAAAAGACGAATGTCCTCTTGTACCGAAAAAATAGGAACAATTTCTCAACCCCTCTGACAAACCTTCATGTTCTCAACCGAAAATCTGTGTTTTAGATTTTAATATTCCGTCAAAAAAGGGGGCACATAACTTTTAAAGCCCTCCTAATCCATCGGCAGACAGCTTTTATTAAGATCGTCAAAATGTGGCACAAAAGTTTCTAAAACACCCCTTGAAGAAGGGCGCGTTCAACTAAGTAAGACATTCACGAAGTGATTTGACTCCCCATTCTTCGCAAATTTTTTTAAGTAACCACCGTGACCGTAGGAGGCTCAGAAAAAAACGCCTCACGGCTCGGCTAATGAGTAAATTATAAAGAAAATACCTATAAGATAAACAATGCCGCGAACGTGTAATTAGTATTGTTCCTTGTTGGTCCAACTATAAAACTGAAACCTAATATGTAGCAAACGGGAAAGAAGTGGTAAAAGATAAGATCTTGGATAAGATTGATCAAGTAATAGACATCCTTAGTGACATTTTCGATAGTGAGAGTGAAAAATGTGTTCAGTTGTCATTTCTTATTGAACAATTAGGTCTCTTGAAAAGGTAACCTGAGAATCGAAGATATTGTGGATACACTTTAATGTTGGCTTCATCTTTGTTTATCCAGTTATCCAGTGCATACACGTCAATTTACAATTCTAAGGTAATATGTCTTCCGCACCCTCGCAATATTAAAATACTGATTTGTAAAATATTGTTAACAGATAGTAATCTCTCTGGTAGTGTGAAATATTTAAAAAGTAAGATACAGCTTTTAAAAGAACATGAGTTGGTAGTTAACTTACACTTTAATGAAATATATATTAAACTTTGTGCTAGGTAATTTTTCAAAAAATTATTGACGACCACTACATTCAGTTCATTGAATGTGAAAACCATCTCACTTATTCACAAAATCACTTGTTTCTTTTTAATAAATTATTGTGAAATGTTTTATATTGAAAATTTTTCTTCAGATAACTCTAGCGAGTGTTTTTGTGGAGAAAAACTATTGTCAAAGCCTGAAAAAATTAGTTTAAGGGCATGTAAAGTTTTTTTAATTAATTTTATTAAAAAGCACAATGATTTAGTGTCTGCTAATAAATTTTTAAATAAGAACTCAGATAAAGATGATGACACTCAAAGAAAAATTAAAAAACTAAAAGCTTAGGTTTGATATGTCCAATTTTGAAAGACTTGTATAGATTTAAAGTTACTAACGATATTATGTACCTAATATGTGTACCTGAAGATGTTAGAGTGCAAATTTTGTATAATTTTTTATTTTATAGATTCAGTTCTTTTATCCATAATAAACACAGATATCAGCAAAATATTTTTTTCAATTTTTGCCTATAAAAGAACAAAAATTTTTTGTTAATTTATTTAAATTGTGTAAAAACATATAATGTATTAAGCAATACAATAAGAATCCTGGGACTCCTAAGATCACGTGACCGCCGACTTGCTTATAACGCGCCATGGCCGGTCTTTATCATCGGCTGCGGTAACCACCCTTATTTTGAAGCTAAAAACTTATTATTTCTGTTTTTTTTTGTGGAATTTATAGCTGATATTTTTAAGAAAATAGTCATAAGAATACCAACTGTAGCTTAATCTTCGAAACTTTAAGCTTAGTTAGTAGAATAAAGGGTGTTCTTTTTATGGCTCAACTTTTGTAATTAAAAGTGAACAGAGTTTGAGGGTGTATTCGAAATGTAAACAAACTTTCAGTCAGTATATAAAGTCACGTAAGGCACACTTAATCCATATTGTGAAGCTTCTTTCAGTGTGCCTCCAACATATTTTGGTCACATAATCCTACTAACCTCATACACTATTAAATCAAATAGTTTTAAGGGTCGTAATACCACAATCAAAGTTGGGTATTAATCTCCTTGGTCAGTGTGTATGATGCATAATTTATAGATTATAACTAGTCGTTTGGCCAAGAAGAACATGAAAGATTTGTGAAAATTCAGACAGAAAGTAGTTACACACAATTGCATTTTTAAAACTTTATAGGCTATAAATTTGTATATAACAAAGTAATTCTTATCCAAAAAAAAAACGAAAACAATATTTTTTTTCTAAAAGAAAAAGGCGTATCTTTATTCTTATATTGTTCAATGCTTGTTTTCTAAAATCGTGTGCGGTATCGTAGTTCTGCTGTGGAGTCCCGGACTGAGGTTTCCCAAGTTGATTGACGTTTTTCACAAAATGCTACTGGAATACGAAATATGCTACACACTCCCATAAGGAATCATACAATGCTGTATAAACAGTCCAGAATAACTGTTTTGTATAACATTTAAGATTGTTCTGAGTAAAAGAAAGAAAATGATTACTTTTTTAATTTCACTTCATATAAGTACTTACTAAATTTAAAAATAGATTCGAACCGAACCTTTATAAAATTGGATTTGAAAGATTTCTAAAAGGTTTGATACGGTTCTTAAATTTAGTTTCTATTGGAAAAAATTTTCAAAACTTGTTATATTTTTCTTGAAAATCATCCACACTCAATAGACCTTTCCCTTAAGTTATAGAATTTTAAAACTCGTATGAAGATAAAAAACGTTTGGAAAATAAGAAATAAGATAAATTGAGACGTGCAAAAGAAGGGGGTTTACAGAGGGTTTATATTTACCACTATACTTAAGAAGTGTTGGTTACAGGCGAATATGTCACATTTTTCAATTTTAAAGTAAGTTAGGTACAAACAGATTATCAAATAGTATTTATTTTATTATTTGACCTCAGAAGGCAGCACTGAACCTTCGTGATGTCGACGTCTTAATGGCGGAATAAACGCAATCAGCGTTCATCTGACCTAAAAGTCAATGTGTGTCGTAGGTCACGTGATGGATTCTCTCTTTCAGTCGATATTTTCAACGATCGATGATATAGCAATTTTACTCGCCTGTTTTAGTTTTTCTCGTACTTGGGTAGATGGCGCTTCTTGCAGAGTAATTGATTTTGTTTTCTCACTAGAAATGTAACGTGAGAGACAAAACTGTATACTTAACTTACCAAGGGTGTCACAAGGACCAATCAGTATTCTGAAGTGTCCGATAATGACGAAACAGTTAACTGTCAACACTTATTAGGTGTCCATTAGATCTTGGACCCTCGTGAGGTTAAGCTTTCGAACTACCCACGGAAAAATACGAGAGACTCAAAAAACCCTTATTTTTACCCGATTATAGCCACGAAAACTTGTTTGACTTAAATTACGTTGTTCTTATTTTGAGACAGAGAAGAAAGTCGCAGAGAGTGAGATCTTGGTTGTAACGTGGGTTAAAGGTCACAAAACTGCCTTTTTTAACCAAAAACTGACAAGTAACTAGTGGCGAAGCGTCCATATAACTACTTTTACCATAATATTTTATGACTACTGTGAAATAATTTTATTTATTAATTTTTACCAGCAATGTCTAATCTAATCTAATAAGTAATTCCCAAAATAATACGTTCTATACTGTCAGGGTTATATATTACCACTTTCGTTGGTGGATACTGGTGGTGGTCCTTCGGCTCTGTCTCGTGTCTGGTCAGGTGCTTGAATTCTACAGTGCGAAAGCGTGGGCGCGTCGCTATATGATGTACGCTTGTTACCATTTTTTGTTTTGGTTACTCGTTAGTAGTCGTTAGGATGGATGGACTAACTGATGCGTATTCTATTAACTACTTGAAAAGTCATTCTGCTTGTATAAAAATCAAAACGATATCGATCCACACACAGCACGTTTTCCATCTTTCTTCTTTGCATTCTGCTTGTATAGTTTTGAAGAAAAAAAGATCATTGAAAATACCAAAAGACCAATTTTAGATAAAATAATTTTAAAAGGGTTTAAATAAAATGCCCAAAAGACTTTATGGTGAATGTTTCGTATGCCGTTTGTAGGTTCTGTTTTTACCCCCCCTGCCTATTTAGTATATTGTATTTTAGTCTCAGGCGTATGGAAGGTTCACAATTAATTTCCAAATACACAATACTAAATAAAAATGACATGAACCCTTTTGTCTCCTGTCTATATTTTCCAAGGCATCGGATACGAATTACCTCATGGATGGATATACTTTTGCTGAAGAAAGATTGTTATTGAAGGGCTGCTTGTTACGAAAACTTATATTACATCGCGGTGGTGGTGTTGCGGAAAAATGAAATATAAGGGAGATGTTTTTCACGAGCGATTTGCCATAACACATTCTTAAACCAGTTACCCTCAGATGCACCGTAAGCACTTATAGACCAGGCACAAATTAAGGATTTCCAAATAATCGTATAGTGTTTGCAAAGTCACCTGAAATGCTCCTAATACGGGGTTCTATCGATTTCATGAAATTTTGCTTCAATCTGCCCTTCAAAAATTATCCAAATTCATATAAAATCTTCCCGGTATAATTACAACCCTACCGACAGAGAAAAGGCGCGGCTCTTTGCGGTCCGAGCACAAAGTATTTGTTTTCTGACCGACCCAGCACAAGTGGATAGACGGCACCTGATTGGCAGATTTTTTTGAGATCCGCTTTTAATTGCTTTCAGGTGTTCTTTTCGGGACCCCTTTAGTCGGCAGTATGCAGAGTTAGAAAATAAATCAATGTCGTTTCTGTAGGTGTAGGAATAGAAAGTTTTATTATCTATTTTTATTTCTTTAGTTTACGCCATAATTAAATGAAATAATTTTCATCAGTATATCTACCGCCGCCTATGTAACTTTCTTTAAAGGATATGCCGATGGTCGGCTTTAACCTTTGTTCAACTGACTTTGCAAAAACTATACCTCTTTACCAAATCTTGTAGACGTATGCCGTACCCTTCCACGGTTCCAGAACCTACTTCGTTAAGTTTTTTGTTAATTTTTGTGTCGCGCAGAGGCGATTTACTGTTTCTTATTTGTTATATTTCTTCACAACCGGGACCACCATATATATACTGCCTACATTTTTTGAAAGCTGTTAAAATTTATAATAAAATGATGTACATTATTTCAATTTTTTTTTAAATTTAGGAAAAATATGAGCAAGTATGTAGTATTCCCAAAAAATGTGCGATTTAAAAAAATATTTTTTTTTGCTTTTTAATTCTCAAAAGCAGAAAACAAAAAACAAATATTACGGTTTACCACAAAAAGGTTTTTGGGATTTCTAAAAACCAATAAAAAAAAAGTAAAATATTCTACAGGATTAATCAAAATTTCTTTAAAACCGTTTTAATAATTTAGAGAATTAAGCACCAGCCACACAAATAATCAGAAATATTAAAAATGCCTATTTGGTGTAATTTGATTTTATTTTAATTTTGTCCGTTTTTACCTCATAACATTGCCATTTCTCTTTGTTTGAAACCCGTAGACAATGATTGTGTAGAAATAAAATTTCGGACTTCCATTGTCTTTATTTATTTTAAAACACGACGTTTCGGTTAGTAAGTATCTCTAACCGTTATCAAGTGTAAACCAGTTAGAGATACTTACTAACCGAAACGTCGTGTTTTAAAATAAATAAAGACAATGGAAGTCCGAAATTTTAGTTCTATTGCCATTTCTAATGAGGATTTTATCTGGAAATATTATTTTCGTTTTCCTATATATTTCTAAATAAAAAAATATCACATTTGTCATGGGCGCACGCAGGGCCTCCCCCCCAAGCCTTAGATTTTTTTACATATTTTCGACATATTTCAGAAAAAAACACAAAAAATAGCTTAATATTCGACATCATGAGGCTTCGCCCCCCCCCCCCCCAAGAGGCCTCGGCCCCCCCAAGACATATTCCTGGGTGCGTCACTGCATTTGTCAATCTGCGCGATGGCGTTCTATGTGCAATTATTTATTCTAGTTGGCCATGTTTTAAAAAAAAATGCTTACTTTCAAAGTTGCACTTGCCGCTTCTCGAGCGTGATAGGGATCTCCTTGCGAGTGCGCATACCCATAAAAAAAAAATTTGCAAACTTAGATAATTACCTAAAATTTTGCACACATGTCAAAATATCGTAATTTTTTTGCGAAATTTGACGTTTTTTAGTTAAAATACTGAATACAATGTAGCCAAACGCCGAACTTAGTAAAATATGAACAGAGCTTATCTTCCTCCATTTTATTAAGGATTATTTCCTTTCCTTCCTTTTTGTTTAGTCGTTCTTGGAACCCTGGAAGCGTACTGTATATGTATACAAAATTTGGTAAAGAGGTACAATTATTTGAAAATCCTAAATTTTTGCCTGGTCTACTACCTTGTTGCTCACATACAAAACAATAAAGAAGAATGGATTAGCTGAGCCTTTTTACCGTGCATCCCAGAGTTACTTACGCAAACTCTAATTGAGAAGTCAGTGACGCATATAAGGGGGGCCTGCCCCCCCTCCCGCTAAGTTAAGATTTTTTTCCACATATTTCATCAGTACAACCATAAAATAGCATAAAATACGGCCTCATGGGGTCTCCGGCCCCCCTTAAAACTGTCTCGGGCCCACCCGAAATTTTTTTCTATATACGCCACTGTGAGGAGTTACTTTTGAGTAAGTTCCAAGAGACGAACCATCATCAACCCTGGGTAGAGGACAACTGGTATCTTACTTGGTGACGTTATTTTTTTTTCTGTAATTGTCACAGAATCTAATACCTCCATCTTTCGTCTACGATAACCAAGGGCATTTTGACCCTTCTATACTACTGTCGTTGAGGATATTGTTGAGTTGAACCGATATCAAAGTGAAAATGTATGAATGTTTTTAAAAAAGAGTACTTATTTACCGTTTAAAACGTTTCAAAAAGAACAATCAAGCTCCCGATCGGGATATGTTTATGAAATTTGATACAATTAACAGAAATATTCTGGTTGACGAGCAAACTTATATAATTACCTTAAATTTTGCACACATGTTAAAATATCGCCATTTTTTCTTGTAAAGATGCCAAAATCGACGTTTTTTTTTTAAATATTTAATACAATGTAGCCCAACGCGGAACCTAGCAAAATATGAACAAAGCTCATCTCTTTGCATTTTTTGGTTAGGCTCGGGCTGAATCAAGCCTTAAAAATCAGAAACGCAGAGTCTCCCAGTTGAGGATTATTTGCCCATTAAACTTTTTGTTTGGTCGTTCTTGAAACCGTGGAAGGGCTGTGTGTACAAAATTTGGTAAAGAGATGCTATTATTTAAAAATCCTACATTTTTGCCTGGTCTATGAAGCGCGCTTATGGGTTTAATCGCGATTAAGTCATTGTTGCTCACATACAAAACAACACAGGGGGAGAATGGATTAGCTAAGCCTTGTTAGGGTGCATCCCAGGGTTACTGACGCAAACTTTAATTGAAGAGTTACTTTTAAGTAAGTTGCCCTTACTTACTTACCGTGGGTAGAGGACAACTGGTATCTTTCTTGGTGACGTTATTATTCTGTCGGTAATTGCCACAGAATCTGATACCTCCGTCTTTCGTCTAAGATAACCAAGGGCATTTTTACCCTTTTATAATACTGTCGTTGAGGATTTTGTTGAGTGATTGTAATGATTTGCATTTTGTCTTGCTTCATAACATGTGAAGCGAGATCAAAGTATATAAACCGATGTCGAAATAAAGAGGCTAAATTTATCAATATTTTTAGGGCGAAATAGGGACCGATATCAAAGTGAAAATTTATGGATGACAAGATTGGGCTATATGGGGGAAGAATTAATGATCGATACATGCACGATAATAACGGAAAGCTGCGGGGCCTACAAGATGCACAGGCCTTGAACCTTAACAAAATTAAACTAAATAACACTCCGACAAATTTTTGTCATGAAACAAAGATAGCTAATGCAATAAAACATTTAATTGCGGTTCTGTCAAACGAAAATTTGACGAAATAAGAGGCTAATAAATATTTTCGGTCTCATGTTTTTCGTAAGCTATGGAGGAGCTTGTGGCAATGTGGCACGGCCTCGCGAAAATACGCACATGCTTGAAGAAGAAAAAGCTCAATATATATTTGGCTCCTTTTGTGGGTGGGGAGCTTAAAAATAATTATTTTCCGTTATCCATTACGGGGAACAGAGCTGTGTACTTCGCGGACCCATTGTCGAAATTTTATTTCCAACGTAGCAGGAAAAAAATCTCAACATTTTTATGGTGTTCCTAAAATCAGAGACTTTCTTTATTCATATGCAGAAAACTTATTCATAAACTCTTCTCTTTTAATCCTGGATAGTAGTAGTAGTGGGGGGGTTCAGTTCGGTTCGGTTGACCTTTAGGTCCAGCAAATAGGCCAGAGCCTCACAATGCCATTCGTAAGATAAGGTAGTTGTAGGAAAAATTAACAGCGGTGCAAGCGCGGATTTGAGGGGGGTAAAGTTATAATAACTCCCCCCCTTAGAAAAAAATAAATACTTTTAGTCAATAAATATCGGGCTCTCTACACAATTACCCCCCTATAAAAAAAATTACATAGTTGGTATTTTCGTCGACCATTATCCCCCTTAGATTTTGGCCCAGATCACGTGACGTGTACCAAACCTATTTTGACTTCCCTCTTACAGAGAACAAAATCACGGATCACCTAACAAAAGGTGACAAAATACTACCCATATATGCCTCAGAACCCAAAACAGCGTCACCCGTTTGCCATCGCTTAGGTCACACAAAAACTAGCTATACTAGAGCTATAGTTTTTATATGCTTAGGGTCGTCAGTGCCTCTGTGGATTATTCCACCAAGGCGTCAACATTGTCAGCAGGTGCGCTGAGCGCCTTCAATCCTGGGTAAGAAAGTAGAAATGTTGAAAAATTGAGCTTTAAATATTTTGTTTGCGCGGTAGTTTTGCGCCATTTTGTCCCAGACTAGAGTTAAATAACGCAAACGGAATGAAAAACGGTTAATAAACATATTATATTGCTGCTTCTGCTTGCTATTCTTACCACCCCCTTGCACTTTCGATAACAATACCCTGTACTGTTGGACACGTGTATGACTAACGCCACATTATGTATGCCACTGTATAATAGATATAACAACAGCGGGACAAGATGGAACCTTCTCTAATATACAGGGTGTAATTTCAATGATGCACCAAACTTTAAAAAGTTGTAGAAAAGGTATATCAAACCTCGTTATTTTTTAGACTTATTATTTTTAAAAAACTTTTTTGTTATAACTTCCTGAAAATTTACAACAGGCAATCGAGATTTTATGGAAATATGCATTACAACAAAGGTAGTAAGAAAGTTTTTAGTTCGGTTCGGTTCGTAAAAAATGTTGGTGCTAATATTATTATTTTTATCCAGGGACCAGAAATTTTACAAAAATCTATTTTTGTTTTTAAATGTAATAGGCTACAAAAAATAAATTCTTAAAAATAAAGAGAATAACCTACGGTATTGATGGCTAAAAAAGTATTATGTACCTACTACTAGCAATTGCCCTTTTTACAAGCTTTTATTTAGCTTCAGATGTTCTGTCTAACTAACTATCTAACTAACTAACTATCTAACTATCTAACTAACTATCAAATCTTGTGAAGCGTTTCTGACACACTTCCCATTATCCGATTTAGATGAAATTTGGTACACACATAGTGGTCCCATGACAATATAACATTAAGAAAAAAATATCCTCCCACCCCTACCCCCACCCCTTCTATAAAAAAATATGTTTTTGACAGACTTCCCGTTATCCGATTTGGATAAATTTTGGTATACACATAGTGGTCCGATGATAATACAACAATAAGAAAAAAATATCCTCCCACCCCTACCTCCACCCCCTTCCATAGAAAAATTTGTTTTTGACACACATCCCGTTATCCGATTTGGATGAAATTTGGTATACATATAGTGATCCGATGACAATAAAATATTATGAAAAAAAAATATCCTCCGACCCCTACCCCCACCTTCTTTTATAAAAAATGAGTTTTTGACACACTTCCCATTATCCGATTTGGATAAAATTTGGTATTCACATAGTGGTCCGATGACAATACAACAATAATGAAAAAATGTCCTCCCACCCCTACCCCCCACCCCTTCTATAAAAAATGCGTTTTTGACACATTTCTCTTCAAATGACTTTTATAAAATTTGGTATATGCATAAAGGTCCGATGGCAATACAGCCCAAACAAAAAATATATTTCTACCTCTACCCCCACCATCTCCTTTCCCCAATAGAAAAATGAGTTTCCAAACAACTCACGATCAGCGATTTCATTATAATCCAGAATAAACTCTTCTGTTCTGTTATTGAACAAATATTTTCATTTAATAGAGTAGCTAGCTGAGACTAAAAAGTAGAAAAAAAATTGGTAAAAAATTTTTTTTAAGTCACAAGCTTTTATAAAATGCACTAAAAATTTAAAAATTATTTTCTAACATTCTAATATTATCATAATAGTAAAAGCGATGGCCGCAAATCAAAGCATAAGTTAATCTAAATTTGTGATCCAAACACTTAAAGAATATTCAACATCAAACAGGTCATCAAAGATATGTTTGATGTGCCGCAATGTTATGCCATTGCCATACCTATGTCAGAGAAATGCTGGGGTATCTTGGGTCGGGTTGGGTGAGTTTGATACCTCTGCATTTTTCTGCTAGATTGATTCTTGCAAATAGTGATATTTAATTGATACGGATATCTTATCGTGCTAACATCGTCAAAGTTTCCATCAGTCGGCCATCGCTTTTATTATTATGATAATATTAGAATGTTAGAAAATTATTTTTAAATTTTTAGTGCATTTTATAAAAGCTTGTGACTTAAAAAAAAATTACCAATTTATTCTACCATTGGTTTAATATCAATGAATGTAGAGTTCTATTTTATTTGTACGGATTGGTAGCAGCTTAGCACCCCACGATAAAATGTTGAAGCCTTTTATTGTGCGATAAAGCAAACTTAAGTGTTGAGGTTTAAAGTGGTAGTTAAATTGAATTGTAAAATTATTAGTAGCCTGTTTTATTTGAAACAAAATTGAAAAAATAATTAAATTTGGTATATTTTTTTTAATTAACTTATAGTTTGCTTTAAATTTTATAGCTGTGCCTAATATATTTTTATTAGCGCCGCTAAACTTTACTTCAACGCCACGCCACACAGTGGTTGAAAATGGACTATTTTCGGAAAAAAAAGATATTTATTATTATTATTATTATTATTATTATTATTATATATTTGACCACACATAAAAAATAAACTTAATAATTCAAAAACCAATTCATAAAAAAAAACTGTTTTGGATATATATACAAAAGTATAAAAATGCAATTTTTTTACAATATCTAATTTTGCATCTTCTGGTAACTCCAATATTTTGAAACTTGCCCTAAGTCCTAATTTTTATTCTTTGCCGCCTTTGCCTATTCATGTAAAAATTCAATTGGCAACATGACTGTCAAAATTATATATCTTGCAATATAGCAAGCCGTTTTTAAGCTACGGGGGTTTTTTAAAGAGTCTGAATTTTAGGAGGGGAACTATTACTTTTTTATTTATAAAAATTTCATTTTGGTGTAAATTCATTTTTTAACAAAGAATTTAACTGTCAAATTGAATTTAATCTGTCACTCTTAGTTTATGAAATATTAAATAATATAGTTGATATTTCTATGAAATGACCCTCTTTTTATTGTTTTTTTGTTTTTTAAATCATGTGTAAAATGTTCTTTAAAATGACACATCGTACTCAATATTTTATGTTTTTATTTTTTATTGTTTTTATGATTTATATTTTTTAATTGCCACTTTATTAAATAATTTTAAAAACTTAGTAAATATATTAAAATGTTAAATAAAAAAATACAAAGAATATAAGGAAATAAAGGAGTAATTCCACAAAGAAATAACAATTTTATGTTATATCTCAAAAGTAAACATTGACAGATGAAATTCAGTTTGACAGGTGGATTATTTTTAAAAAATCTACAAAAAACACAATTTAAACTAAAATAAAATGATAATAAATAAAAGAGTTAGAGGCCCCTTCCCTACTTTTAAAAAACCTCCTGAAAGTTAAAAATGCATTGCTGTATGCCGTTTTTACTGTTAACTTTCTCTTGAAAATCGAGTATTGCGAGTGTTGGTCAGTTTTTGCTATTTATAGCATTAAATCTGGGACACCCAGTATATACTGTGCTACGTTTATACGAAACAAATACTACTTTTCGCATGCAAGTGAGTCCAGTCCAGGTATGTAAAAGTCTGCAAATTATTCCAATATTTGCTAAATAATTAAATTGGTATTTCGTTCATTAACACAGTATTCAATTTTCAAGTTCACAAACAAGCAGCTAAGTTTGGTATGGTTATAAAGTTCCTAGAGAATAAAACGTTATAAGTAGCTGAGGCAATTCTGGCAAGATAGTTTTTGTTCCAGAAAATTTGTTTTTTTGAAAATTAATTTAAAATTTGACTTCTAACAATAATAAGCGTTGTTCTCCCTATTTTTAAAAATGAAAACCATTTTAAAATATGTTAAGACATTCAGAGTTAAACAGACCCTTAAGTTTAATTAATTTAACAGTCGTCGTCAGTGGTGTAGTGGTAGCAACATTTGCTTCACACACCGGTGGTCCGGGTTCGATTCCTGGCTAGGTACTTAGTTGTTTGTGATTGTTTAAAAAGCTTTAACCTTGCTTTAACTTTACGAAACTGGGCGATTGATCCTGATTGGATGGAAAGTCCCAGCATAAAGAAAAGCAAAAAAAAAAATTTACCAGGAGAAATTTGTAAATAAAACCAAATTTCAAGTTTGCGTTACGATTTCTCTGACAGTAACGTAAAATAAAAAGATATAAATTGTGTTCCAAATTCAAAGGACGATTCCTTTATAAAAAAAATATATTTTTTTAAAGTTATTTAGGTTGAATCAAGGCACATACTTTTAGTCAGAATTCAACCACTGTGCGCCATGTTGGTTTTACAATCGCTTGGTCAGCAAAGTTAAAATATAAACGGTTTAAAAATGAATATTTTAACTGTTAATAAAAATATCCATAAATAAATATAGATCATTTAATAAATATCGGTAGGTTCAAGGCCATACCTAGGGGGGTATCAAGGGGGATTAATCCCCCCCGAAATAGTCGATAAAGTGTGTTACAAGGGATTTCTCAGCAACATAAATAAGATAAATTGCACAATACACAATTATTGTTAAATTTTTAACTCCCCCTCCAAAATTTTTTCCTGAGTACAGCCCTGGGTAGATTCAAATACAGTAACGGTATATCCCGCCCTATTGAATATACACCATTTTTCTTAACAATTAAAAGTGTTTTAATATTTTTATATTTTTCTCTGTGTTTCTAAATATGAACTATTATTTTTCTTAGGTCTAAGGAACACAGGTCAATGGAGAGGCAGATAAGAATTAACTGGGCATCTATCCATAGAAGATCTGACTATTAGATAAATCCCCCTAGCGTTAATGGAGGTCAGCAGAGCCCATACACCTTGGAGGCTTGACAAGAAGAACAGGAGCCGGAGTATACGTGGAAAAAAGTTTACGCCACCATAGAAGAGGTCAAAAACGGCTAGAAAGAGGAAAAATATATTTGCTCTGATAGCCAGGCTGTGTTGGAGACCCTAAGCGATGGCAAACGTGTGACGCTGGTTTGGGTTCCGGGGCATACAGGAATACCAGACATTGAGAAGGCGGAAGTAGTCGCGCGGATCGTAGCAGTCAGTGGCTATGTAGGCCCGGAGCTACTTCTGGGTGACTTACAAGTGCAGAACGAACGGAATAACTGGACCGAGGATGCGCTAACCTAACGATCTCCTGGAAAACCGGAACAGGTTGCACACAGACCAGAGAATTCGTAGACCAACCAAAGCAGCCGAGATTGTTACCGAAACGGACACGAACAGACGTTGTTCTGGTATTCTAGTTGGATATAACCGTTAAGGGAGCATATGGCACGAATAAGAGCTGTGAACGACCCTACCTGGTCAGCTTATAGACAGAAAGAAAAGATATCAAGGCACCTCGTGGCAAAATGTGAGGCCTACGCGAGGCCTGAGCGAGGAAGAGCTGGAGCATGGACTCAAATGTGCTGACATACCTACTGGACTTTGTCATAACAACTGAATGCCCCATGAACTACCTAAGCTACTTGGACATCGAATGGAAGTGCAGAGAGTGTGTTGAGACATGGCAAAAAGGGCCTACTCTCGCCTACGTGCTAGATCAACGGATCCCCGCCCCCCCTCACTACTACTGCTATATTTTTCCTTTTTATTTTTGTTGCCTTTTTACTTGGGAAGGCCCTTAGCTAAAATGTGAAAAAATGTTATTGTTGTTAAGCACAACAAATAAAATAATACCCTTTATTATTTTTGGGCAACAATAAAATGTTTGATTATAAAATTGTATACCAATATTTTATTGATTCAATGTCCCCAACCGAAATAATTTAATAATAAGTGTGTTTTTTGTTGCTAAACTATAAAGCTTTGGTCAGCTTTTATTTTAATAATGTTATTGAAATTAACAAAATGTAATATGTACATAATATAAACAAGGTATTTTATTATGGATCAAAATGCAAAAAATATATAATCTTGATTTAGAAGGACTATTTTTTGCTAACTCTAATTTTTGTAATATTACCATCTAAAAAAAGGATCTAAAAATATATTTAGTAAAATTTTATATTCATTATAAAATATTTTGAAAAGCCTGTCATGTTGTGGAAAGACATTAAAAATTCTTAAGTGTTTTATTATTAGAATAATATTTTTAGTAAAACTTTTTTAAAGATCATTTAGCCTTGCTTAGTAATGTACAACTTTAAAAGTATATTCGATATGATCATAGTGGGTCTGTTCCAGTTCACCATTGGATTGTCATAAAACCGCCCATAAAACCACACGATAAATCCAAATGCGCGCGCATTACTAACCGAGAACTGTTTTAAAATAGGTTTGGTCAGATGGAACGACCAAGGAAATAGTCCAAAGAAACGAATGTTTTTCGTTTTAGGTAGCGTAGTGATGGATTTATCAGTCATGTAATCATACGCAAGAGAAATAAATTGAAAGTCACGTGACTAAAAGAAAGTGAAGGTTTCGTCGCATCGCGAAGCCTACTTACTTTATGATCGAAGGAAAAGGACCAACGCAAGAGCTCCAAAGTACCTACTGTTGTACACAGAAAAAGAGGTTTGTGAAGCAAAGTCGCTTATTGTATGTATTTTACAAAAAAAATTAACGGCTACACTAGTTTTGTTTCTTACATATATTTTTTTTTAAATCACAAAATCATCAGAATATATTTTTAATTTTAGTTCTATAAAATGCAGGTAAAATTACAGGAATTTAAGTTATATTCACAAAATATAAACCACCATGCACACGCTACTAAATATATAAAAAATCGAAACCAACTTGCATTAGTACCACTTATTTTTGGCCGAAACTTGTTTATTTATTGTCACATCACAAGTTTTATGTGAAATTACCGGAAATTACAAATATTTTGTAATTAGATTTTTACAAAATATTTTTGAAATACCCACATATTAAAGGAAGCCTCCATGTTCACAAAGTTTACGTCATTTTACTCATATTTAACCAGAGGCGGATTTAGGAACTTTATTTGGGGGGAGGGGAATATCATAATAAATATTGCATAAAACTATTTTGCATAGTGACTACATGGTGTATTCTGTGTGTAAAACTAAATATAGTTTGAGTTTTAGGGGGAGGGGTTTCCCCTTTTTCCCCTCCCGTAGATCCGCGCCTGTTCTTAGCAAATATAGATGGTGATACTGCTAAGAAGTTAAGAAAATTACATTTTGTAGTTTGCATTTTGGTAGGTATAGTTTATGACCCTTTTTAATCCAAGTTATTCGTTAAGTTTTTGTTTAAGAACCGCTGTAATTTAAGGACATTAAGACATGATACATATTATTTTACTAGAAATGTAATTATAAATTAAGTGCTTAAAAACTAAAAACTAAATTATTAATATTATCATTTGTATACAACATGCCGCAGTTCCGTAGAAATAAAAATTAAAAAGCTCTTGTGAAAGTAGTAGTAGAAGTTGCAGTCGTTATGCCCACGCGCATGTGACTTTTTCCAAAATATTCGTCTTTTGGCAAAAAAAATTTGTGATCTTAAAAATATTTGTATATTTATGTGGCTTTCCCGGCATTTGGTCACGTTTTAATTCCCAATTTTTCTGTGAATTTAGAGAATTTATGTAAGATCGCAAATTAAATGTCAAACGGCATGTGAAATTCCATTTATGTTTCTTTAAATGCCTAAATTTTAATTTTTTTTGGTTACTCATTGTTTTTTTGTAGTTTTTTCAGACAAATGTAAATTTAATGTAATTTTATGGCATATTTTTAACTTAGGAGATGTAAAGTAGAAATGTAATGTCGCGAAGTGGATGCTAATTTATATACAACTTTTCCAGTGCAACATGATAAACACAGCCACACAAAAGAGAGAAATGCAAACATTTTTAATGCGCCTGTCTTCGATTCTCGTATTTCGGAGGAGTTCAAAACCTGTTTAGGTGGCCGATTGAACCGTTTGCTGTCCGATAACGGTACAACTTTACCAATGTCCAGCCAGAACACAGCTAATTTATTTAGGTTTATTAGCTGTATATACTACTATGTCGGTTTCGAACGTTTTTCTACATTGTCCGACGCCTATTCTCCACCTCCTTCGATCCTGACAGCCATCTTCCGTCAGGTTTTTTTTGACTCATTGATCTTTAGATTGACTGTTGCCATTCCAGTTTAGGACGCCCTCTTTTTCTGCGCCCTATTGGTTGCCATTCTAGAACCTGCTTTGGTAATCTTTCGTCGCTCATCCGTTCTACATGTTCGTACCAAATCAGTTGCCTTTTAGTAATGTCATCCGTTATGCTTCCCTCGATTCCCATTCCTTCTTTTATGATCTCATTTCTTATATGATCTGTTCTGGATATTCTCATTGATCTTCTTATTGCATCCATTTCGACACTTTCCATTTTTGCTTTGTATTTTTCTGTTACACGACAAGTCTCTATTCCATACAACAGCGTGCTTTTCACCATTGTTTCATATATGTTAATTTTACATTCTTTTTTATCTCTCTGCTCCATACAATACTGTTAAGACAACCAATAACCTTTTTTGCTTTTACTATTCTTTTTTCCAGCTTTATATGAATTCTTGAAATGGGTGAGCGTGAGAATGAACATCTTCCCACGTCAGGACCAATAGAGATGCGGAAATCAAGTGAGATCGCATGCGCAATTTGACTTTCACTTTTGAGGGAGTACTCCTTCTCAGTTCTCAGCCGTTCAACAATTCATACACAGGTGTCATAATTCTCAAAGAGAATTTGTATTCAGCAGCAAAAATATATGTTAGGATTAGACATCGGTGCGGTGGGTTAAAGTTAACTTAATTGTTTTAAAACTTTCTCAGACGATGATTTGACAAAAGTTCAATGAATTATTTATTTAAAAAGCCTGCACTTAACTAAAATAATAACAATAATAATTAATATTAAGCATCGTAGAATGACGGATATTTTTTATTTCCCAATTAAAAAATACGGCCCACTGTTTATAACCATTTAAGTTGTTTAATGACATGCTTTATGACTATTATTGTAATTAATAGCTATAACTGCATGGTATCTAAAGTGTTTCAGAGTCGTTTTCGAATATTATTATTTATTTTTGTTTTTATCGAAAATTTATTGAGGTGATCGGATGTTAGTATAAACAAACAAGGAAAGCTTTTAAGACTTTAAGATCTCATAAAACTTTAAAATGTGTTCCCAAACTGTACAATATATAGGTGTTTTTTAAATAAAAATCGTAATTTTTGTCCAATGGCCCAAGTCCTAGAAATCGTTCGTTGGTATTTTGTAATATACAAATTCCAATTTTTGAAAATAACCAAAAAAACTCTTGTTTGCTTCAAACTTTTTAATTTCTAAACTTAATATAAAAATAATCTGCCAATATATGGGTACCTAAGCTCACACTAGGTACTATAGTTATAGTGTACGTGTCAGCTAATATAACCAAAAACTGAAATATATTTTATTCAATTCCAGACTCAATTACCGTTCGTTTGATACCACACAAGCCATGTTTTGACTCTAATTTTTGATATCTACCCCACCCTTTTTTTTAAAACTAAAATGTATTTTGTTTAACTCCAGACTAGACTTTCGTTTGATATCACACATGACATATTTTCACTTAAAGTCTAATTTTTGAAATCTATCCCCACCCTTTTTTTAAACTAAAATCTATTTTGACAGACAATTTTCTTCATCATAACTTTTGTACTATACCATAGATTTTAATGGGACAAACTGCAGTTGACAGATAATTAATCAGAGGTTTGACTAAATATATCTTTTTGTCCGCCATCTCAAAATCCAAGATGGCGGACCCAATTAAATTGTACCCCTTCTTCTGTTGCAAACATGGTTTAATTATTTTTTTAAATTGGTAAAAAAGCTGCATTCTTGCCACGCACAACAAGGTACAAATCAGCAAAATCGGTTCGGTGGTTCTAAAAAAATGTTTTGGTTTCCAGTATTATTTTGAATATTATACGATTGCCGTGCCAAGCATGTCTACATTTATTTCTCTATAAATTCATTACTACCGAACCGATTTTGATGAAATAAAAAGCATCATCTTAAAATTTAAGATGGCGGACAGAATCATATTTGTTTCTTCAAAACGGCGTGTTTATTCTTATTTTAAATTAAATTAAATTTTTTTAATCCCCCGCACAACGATGTACAGTTTAGTAAAATGGGTGTAGCGGTTCTTAAACAAAACTAATTTTGTTTCAGCCACTGTTTTACAGATTATACGATTGCATTGCCAATCCTGTCTGCATTAATTTCCTTATAAACTCATTATTAAAATCATGGTAAGAATTGATTGTTCTTTAAAGATTATAATCGAAATTTGCCGCCATCTTAAAAGTTCAGATGTCGGACAGAATCATACTTGACCCTTCATAGAGGCACGGTTTCTTATTTCCCGAAAATGTTTTAGTTTTTTTTCATCTATAGAAAAGCAATATTTTTCTTCAGCTTAACAAGGTAGAAAGTAATAAAATCGGTCAAGTGGTTCTCACAAAATCTGATTTTGTTTTAACCATTGTTTGACAAATTATACGATTGCTTTGCCAATCCTGTATGCATTTAGTTAATTTTCTTGAAAGATTTTCTTGAAAGATCAATCAGCTTGCACCATGATGTTTTTTATTTCACTAAAATCGATTCAGTAATAATGAATTTATAAGTAGTAGTAGTAGTAGTAGTGGGGGGGTTGACCCGCAGGTCTGACAAGTAGGCCAGAGTAGGCCCTTTTTGCCATGCCCCAAGTCTGTCCCTTAACCCACTCTCTGCACTTCCCTTTGATGGTCGGGTAGCTCATTGGGCCTTCCTGTTCTCTTTACAAAGTCCAGTAAGTCTGCCCATTTGAGCATGTGCAGTTCTTCCTCGCTCAGAGTTGGCGCTCCGAGTGCCTGTTGTCTCATCCTTGCGTAGGCCTCGCATTCTGCCACGAGGTGTCTTGATGTCTCTTCTTCCTGTCCACAGGCTGGGCAGGTAGGGTCATTCTCGACTCCTATACGTGTCATGTGCTTCCTCAACCGGTTATGTCCGGTTAGAAATGAATTTATAAAGAAATGAATGCAGACAGGATTGGCAATGCGATCATATAATTTGTAAAACAATGGTGAAAACAAAATCAGATTTTGTGAGAACCACTACACCGATTTTAATAATTTGTACCTCTTAATGCGAGAGAAAAGTAGTGTTTTTCTATAAATTAAAAAAAAAATTAAACATTTTCGGAAAATAAGAATAAACACGTTATTTTAAAGAATCAAGTATGATTCTTTCCGACATCTTAAATTCTAAAACGGCGGCAAATTTTGACTATAATCTTTAAAGGGCAATCACTTCTCACCACAATTTCTTTTATTTCACTAAAATCGGTTTAGTAATAGCAAATGTATAAGAAAATGCATACAGACAGGATTGGCAATGCAATCGTGTAAAACTATGGTTGAAACAAAAATAGATTTTTTGAGAACCACCACATCGATTTTACGCATTTGTATCTCGTTGTGTGGAGGAGAAGTAGTGCTTTTCTATAAATTGAAAAAAAAAATAAAAACATTTTCGGAAAATAAGAATAAACACGCCATTTTAAAGAATCAAGTATGATTCTGTCCGCCATTTAAAATTTTTAGATGACGATAAATTTTGATTATGATATTTGAATAGCAAGGATGTTTTTTATTTCATTCAAATCGGTTTAGTAGTAATGAATTTATAAGGACATACATGCAGACATGATTGGCAAGGCAATAACAATGGTTAAAACAAAACTGTTTTTTTAAGAACCAATAAACCGATTTTGGTAATTCGTACCTTGTTGTGTATGCAATAACGCAGCTTTTTCACTGATTTAAAAAAATAGTTAAAACATGTTTGTAACATAAGAATAAACAAGCACCTTTAAAGGGGACATTTCAATTTCGTCCGCCATTTTGAGTTCTAAGATAACAAACAAAAAGATATATTTATTCAAAACTCTAATTAATTCTCTACCAAGCGCAGATTGTCCCATTAAAATCAATTGTATAGTTTTAAAGTTATAATGAAAAAAAAATATCCGTTTTTTTTTGGCCCACCCGGTATTTATTTGACTCAATATTACAGACACATTAAACTAATTTGTATGTGATATTGCAACCGCTTGAAATCTGTTTTTGTCTGGCAATTTTCGCCGTTTGAACCAATTTAAACTAAATAATTTATCTAAAATATTAAAATTCGTATTTCATTGTCGATGTCCTCGAGTTCCTCGTTCCAGAGCCGGATTTAGACCTTTGCTGGTATCCCCTCTTGATCAGCTGATTAATCTTCCCGTTGACAGGGTTCTCTCTATGACCTGGAACCCATAGTAGTAGTAGTGGTAGTGTGGGGTAGGCTCTAGACAGAGAAAAATGTATGTAATTTTTTTCAACAATTGTTAATTTTTTTTTCACAATTTGTTTCCAAAATGGGTATAAAACCAAGTTGTGCAAAAATTTTGCATTGAATTGTGCAATGGAATTTGTTGTAAAATTTTAAACAATTGTGCAACTGTTTTTTTTTATTCATGAAATATGTGAAAAATATCTAAAAAAACCTTAGCTTCGTGGGGGGCGGGCCCCCCAGGCTCCCCCTTATATACGCCACTGCGTTAACTTATAATTTTAACTGCAATTATATATGATTTTGCATTTTGTTTTAATTTTTGTGTATATTTTTTTAAAAAACCCTTTATTTTTTTTATGACAAGTACACAATGTTCAATTTTTATTTGACAACAAAATACCAAACTAAAAAATCACTTGTTAAAAACCTTTATTTTCGTTTTTCTTATATTATGAGTACAAACAATTTTAACACATTAGTTTTTTAAATTATTTAACCAATATAGGTAGTGTTATGATTAATGAATTTACCTGAACGTGTAAAATATATCTATTTAAAGATTCTTGTTTGCTATGGGCTTCCATCGTTCGGATTTTCCCTGGTTTGGGAATTGCAAGGAAGGCAGCAGAGACAAAATAGGTATAGGTAGAACTAAGTTTAACGAACATTGAAGGATTTCTATGTAATAGTCAAAATATTCTAGCTGATATTTTGATAACCTTTAAATAAAGGTTACAGTTTTGTAGATACCGTGGACTTCTAATTTACCAATTTTTAGTTAATCAAAAATAGTGTTGCAAAAATTATCATTTACATTCGTCTGGTTTATTATTTTAAACCGCTGTATCTGATCTTTGGAAAATCAGCCTTTGATTCTAACAGCACCCAAAGTTTTGAAAAAACTTCTGCACATTTGTCAAAAAACTGGCTTTGTTTTCCGGATATGCCATTGCAAAATCGTTCAAGCTAAATAATAAAAAAAATTGTTTAAATGTAGAATTTTAGTATCGGCCGTTATAAAAAAGCGCAGTTTAGACCAAAAATAGCTTAAACCATGAGTAACAAGCTGACATTTTGAAAATAGTTTTATTTCAAGACGCCCAATTTTTTCTCTGTGAAAATTCTTGAAAGTGATTCCTAAGAGAGTGCGCGGACGCAGAAATGTTGAGCTTCGGACTGGCTAAACTAAGCCAATTTTGGGGACAATGTTTATCATTCAGTCATTTACTTTCAAACACATTTTTTAAATCACAGAAAAAAAAATCGGTTACTTATTCTTTACTGTTACTTTTTTTATCTTGTAATTTATAAGATGAAAAAAGTAACCGAAATACTCTTAAATATATTTTACACTTAAAAAAAACAAATTGTCTTGCACAATTTTAAATTGCTAAAAAATTCGCCTGTTGTATAAAAATTAACAAAATGGCGGGATACACTTAACTAACGATTAAAACAAAAAGGAAACAAAAAAATGCAAGAAAGGGAACGTCAATTCAGGATTTTTCACCCCCCCCCTCGTACGCATTTACAAGAAAAAACACATTAAAAAAACATTGTGTAACGCAAGGTCAAACCCCTTCTTCCCCCCTAGATCGTTACGTAACTTGCGGACAAGCCCAAATCGCTGAAAATGTTTGCAAAATTGTTTGAAAAGATTTTTAAGTATTAAATCCATCCATCCATTAACAAAATGGTTTACAAAAAAAGATGAAAAAATGCAACGAATTGTCGAAAATTTTTGAAACATTGTTTAAAAAGATAACAAAATAGTATGGATTGCACTCTGGGATGCATTTTACGCTATAAATGAAAAGAAAACATTGTTAGTATTTTTTTAAATTGTTGGAAAATTTCGCACAATTGTTGAAAAAGGAAGCAAAATGGCGAGATGTACCTACTTGATGCACAGTTGTTTTCAACTTTATTTCTTTTATAGTTTTCTCAGCAAGATCCAAAAATATACCTTTTATTTAAAATGTAACTAACATCTGGATAGTAGGAACTTCACTACCTACCTATATAGTTCCATTTGTAGTAATTTACTTACGCGGAAATCTCTCTTTCAGGACTGCAAGCAGCCTCCCATTCGTCCAGTTTTTCGACAACTAATTCCACAAAATCTATAGAATCCATTACACGCTTAACTTTGACGGAAGAACTTATCAAATAATAATAATATAACCTTATACGGATCAACTCACTGACCAGGTAAAACCCAAATTTAAACTGAAGGAAGCCCGATGCGTTGGTGCGATCGCTTAAAACGACTTTTACCGAATCAATCCGACGACCATTTTCTACAATTTGGAGTATATTGGCACACATTTTACACAAAGTAAATTACACAATCCAATTGGTAAAATTAACACAGATGTATTCGTTTTTTTTCAACAATTGTTTTATATTTTTGCACAATTTTAGTTGCACAGCGTATTGAAAATTTTTGCATGGAGATTTTTCTCTCTGTAGGCTTGGCGACTAGGCACATGAAGCGCCCTGTTCGCCAACCTCTTGGCATCCCTCCTACTGCATCCTTTCTTCGCTAAGGAATCTGGTCGTCTTCTGTCTGATTTATCTCAAGAAAAACCATTCTTAAAACGAAACAAGGAACAATAAATACAGGACATACACATGCATGTTACTTAATGTTCCTTTCTCGGGTAGACAGGATTTCGGCAACTGCACATGCGACAGTTATGGTGGTTTTGGAACATGCGCCATTACGTCACTACATTATTTGACAATTGACAAAAATTTAAGGTGATATCTTTTTATTTTCTGAAAACTAGTTTGTAGTTTTTTAAAATTAATTGTGCAAATTTATTGTGGATACCATGAAGAGTGTTTAATGGTATCTATAAACCACTGTTAACTTCATTAACAAATTATAAAAGAAATTACAAGAACTTAACTATGGAATGGCACTCTTTTACTTCGCCCAGACTTTTTTCCACAAACCGTACATGTTTTACGTGAATTATTGCCCATTTTTCACAGGAAAAACGCAATTTAAATAAAGAAGAAATATTGCGTCCACCCACACAGCAGCTGTGTATCTACTTGCCAAAACACACGCATGCGCACTTGCCTTTGCTTTCAAAGCAAGGTTTTATTCATTGCTTCACTTTTCGATTTTTTGAACCAGTATTTATGATCTAAGGTATTTGGGGGTAGAGAACAATTATTATTGGTGGGAATATTACTTGATTCTCATTCTAGTCCTCTTTACTTTTCAAAAAGCGTCCTGGGTACTTCAAGCTCTAGTTCTACCGCTGATGCTCGCTCCAACTTAAATTGACAAACTCGCCTAAAGTGCTTTTTAATTTATTCAAACTCCAAATGATATGTTGCAAAGTTGTGTGCATTAATTCAAAAATAATATTTTTAATGGGCGCCCGCCATATCGATTCTCGATTAAAATTATAAAATCAGCAACCGTATCTTAACACATTGCATGAATAATTTTATGCGACTAATTGCTAAATTTAATTTTATATTAAATATTTTTACTTCTATTTTCCGTCTATTTTTTTTCCAGTTATTTTTATTTCTTCCGTCTGTGAAGTGAAAATTTCTCCTCCAGTACCAGTACCAATTTAAAATTTTGCACCATGCTTATCCACATACTGAGACACAAAAAAATGCCGGAAGACACTCTCCCTATTTTCATCATCATTGTATAGACGGACCCCCTACCCCTTAACAAAACCTCTAAGAAAAAACAAATAGATTCAGTAGGACAAGTTGTATTTAACAAAAAAAAAATCATGCAAAATATTTAAGTAGAATTTACAGACAGCATGGATTCAGCGGCGTAGCGTAAGGGGGCGGCGGGGGGTTCGTCGCCCCCCCACCCCCGCCCCGAGGGTAGTGGCGCCCCATAGGTGGCCGAAGCGCCCTCAGCTTTATTAAGTCGGGCCGGTAACGGCCAATTGAGTGGGTGCCAAAGGAAACTAACGACATGAAGACCTTTTTTTTTTGTTTTTTTGGTCGCAAGATTCGCGAGAGGCGCCCTTGTGACTTATCGGCCGCCCCCTCACACATGATGACCTTTTTTTTTTGTTTTTTTTTGGTCGCAAGATTTGTGAGAGGCGCCCTTTTGACCTTTTTGTTTTTTTCTTGTCACAAGATTTTTCATCAGTTTTCAGAGGCGCCCTTTTTAGCTGTCGCCCCCCCCCCCCCGCCCTTTCGGGCACGCTACGCCGCTGCATGGATTATGGGCGTACGCAGTATTGATTAGCAGTTTTCAAAAAAAAAATTAAAAAAACTTATTTTTTTCCCATTTTATTGTGGCATTTTTTTTCATAACAATAACTTTAAAGTTAAAGTTGGTTTCTGGAACAGAGCCCTGCGGACACCCTGAGGCTGCGAGCCCTAGGCAAGGGCCTATAGGATAAACCAACGCTGGGTGAGTTGGGGAATGGTGTGGGTCACCGGGTGTTTGCCTCCAATGTTAGTAGGAGGGCCGGAGTGACATCATAAATCCAAGATGGCGGTTTTTTTCATGTTGCAAACTTTTTTTATAAATTATTATATAATTACGTTTTTTGTTTGTAATAGAACCATAAGTAAGATGATAAAGAAATTAGCTTCATATCTTAAAAAACTAACAAAGATATTATTCCTTTAAAAATTACTAAAAAGTAGCAACTGTTTTTACCCAGAAAAACCATCATCATTTAATAAAAAGCCGCCTGGTGTTTGAATCAAATTTGAGTTAGAGCGCCTGTGTGACATATGATGTCATCGTCATCTAAGATTGATAATTAGCCACGTGATTCAAAACAGACGGTCTACCAATCAGCTGCGAGTGACGTCACAAAACAGTAAACGCCTCGAAGGCACTTATTTTCTGTCTTATTCTCTTATAAATGGTAATGTTTGCTTTGGTTTAAAGTGCGAATTATCGTCCTAAATTGGATTTTATTTTGTGTTTTGCTTATAAAAAACATTTTCAATGGAAAACGGATTATCCAAAGCCGATAGTTCCAACTTACCAATGCTGAATTCCTTTATGGTGGCAGGCTTCTTTGCCAACAACAGTGATTTTTGTACTGCGGAATTTAGAAACGTTAAGATGTTGATGTATTCGATGAGTTGTTTTGTATATAACTGAAAGTTTTTTACTATATTCTTCGCCTACTTTTACTCATTTAGATTTTGACGTTAGGTTATATGTTTTGCTTTTTTGTTTAATATGCCACTTATAGATAGATAGATAGTTTATTATTAAGAAACAATCGAAAATTGCTTTTTTAAAACAAAATTTTCTAAATACATTTTGTTTCAAAGAATTTTTATGACCCTTCATAACAAATATGCACTGCCTAGTCTTGCATATGCACTTTTCAGTCCTACATTTAGCCTGTGAGCCGATATCAACTGGTAAGCCCACATACTATCCAACAGATCCAGGAAAAATTCCAGATCTAATTGATTTTTTTATAGTAAAAAATATATCTTTAAGTTTTGTAGATATAGAAGAAAGTTTTGATTTACACTCAGATCATTCACCTATTATTCTAACTCTTAGTAAAAACATAATAAAGAAAGAAGCAAATATCTCACTAGTTAATAAACTGACTGACTGGATTAGTTTTAAACAAAGTCTGTCAGAAAAAATAAACCTATCAGTACCATTGCAAACGCCAGAACAAATCGATAAAGAAGTTGATTATTTTGTTACAAATATTCAACAAGCAGCTTGGGAAAACAGTCCAAAACCAAAGAGAATTTTTAAGGGAAAAAACTATCCAAAGGAAATTAGAGACCTTATATTGGAAAAAAGGAAACTAAGAAGAAAGTGGCAACAAAGCCGTGATCCTCGGGACAAAACAAATCTCAACAACATGACGCAGCGCATTAGGCGAGAAATTCTAGTAATAAAAAATGAATCTATTAACCATTTTCTTAATGAGCTTACAGATGATAAAAATACCGACTATTCCCTTTGGAAAGCAACCAAAGATTTTAAAAGACCAATTATCCAAATTCCACCCATACGAAAACCTAACAACCAGTGGGCAAGGAGTAACGAAGAAAAAGCAGATATTTTTGCAAGTCATTTAGAAAAAACATTTCAGCCCCACGAAGCACCAGATGAACACTTTCATTTAAATGAACCCCATCAAATCGAGGACCATATTAAGCTTACATCACCAAAAGAAATATTAACAGAAATCAAAAATATTAATTCGAAAAAAGCCCCAGGGTATGATCTTATTAACGGGGTAGTCATAAAACAACTCCCCAGAAAAGCTATCGTAAAACTATGCAACCTAATTAATGCGTCTTTTAGGCTTAGGTACGTACCTAAACTGTGGAAAGTTGCAGAAGTTATCATGATTCCAAAACCGGGAAAACCACTCCATGACGTGTCATCTTACAGGCCAATATCTTTGCTGCCAATTATATCCAAGGTCTATGAAAAATTATTGCTTAAAAGAATAAAACCCATCATAGAAAGACAAGAAATTATTCCATCTCATCAATTTGGTTTTCGAGACAAGCATTCCACGATAGATCAAGTACACAGAATTACTAATATAATAGAAAAAGCACTAGAAGAGGGAAACGTTTGTTCTGCAGTTTTTCTAGATGTAGCACAAGCATTTGACAAAGTGTGGCATGAAGGCCTTAATTTTAAACTAAAAAGGTTTCTGGCAAAACAGTATTCGGATATTTTGGAATCATACATATCTGATAGACATTTTAGAGTAAAACAGGAAGACTCATACTCAAATTTAAGAGAAATTCAAGCAGGCGTGCCCCAGGGTAGCGTACTAGGCCCTTATCTATACTTATTATTCACTTGTGATATCCCAAAGCCAGAAAATTGTCACTTAGCAACATTTGCCGATGATACTGGTTTATTGACGGTAGAAAAATCTATTGAAAAATGCATAGAGAAACTTCAGGATGCAGTCACCCAAATTCACAGTTGGACCACAAAGTGGCGAATAAAATTAAATGAAATCAAATCTATTCATGTTGATTTTACAAACAAAAATATAAATCACATACAAATAACAATTAACAACATTCCAGTACCATATTCGAATCAGGCAAAATATCTAGGTATGACACTTGATACCAAATTGCGCTGGAAAGCACATGTTAAGAAAAAAAAAGAAGAACTTGAGATAAGGTATAGAAAAATGAACTGGCTAATTGGAAGGAAGTCCAATTTAACAATTCATAATAAGTTACTGCTTTATAGACAAATACTGAAACCAGTATGGACATATGGTATTCAACTATGGGGTTGTGCTAAAGAGAGTAACATTCTAGTTGTACAGAGATTTCAAAATAAAGTATTAAGAAACATTGTGAATGCACCTTGGTACGTTCGAAATAGTGACCTTCATCGAGATCTAAAAATCGAAACTGTAGCAGAGACTATAAAAAAGTACGCAAAAAGCCATGAAGATAGACTCCATCGGCATGTGAATGTGGAAGCAATTCAGCTTCTAGACAATACTATGCTAGTTCGACGACTAAAAAGAGTGAAGCCGTTTGAGCTAGTAAACTAAGTGAATTACACATAAAACAAAATAATGCTATAAACACAACACAATTGTGAGTTACAGACTAAACAAAGCGGGGAGAACTGTTGAGTGAACCCTAAGTTTAAATCTGACTTTTCTAGTAAATTAAGTTAAAACAAAATTGCTAATTAGTCTTACTGACTAGATTGTAATAAAAAAAAAACACAGTGTGTTTGACAAATAAAAAAAAAAAAAAAACATTTAGCCTGCATGTGCACTGCCTAATCCTGCATTTAGAGGTACTCCCTAGTCCTGCCTAATAACTGCCTAACACCGCCTAAAAATTTGTACACCTTTCTGCCTATTATAGTTGTTCACCCCTTGTAATAAACATAACATATATACATTATAGACAACGTGAGAAAAATTAATAGAAACAATTTAGTTATACACACTGTAACGATTTTTTTTAACCCTAATAGCCAGTAACGTTTTTAACAAAAAAAATTAAAATACTTGTAGGACCCTGTACAACTAAGAATAAACCTAAGAATTATCCACATCTTCTTCCGGCTCCAACCCCTATCGTTACCCCTGTTTTTACTCAAAGCAAGTCAATACCAGTTCATCAGTGGAATTTGTCATTTTCTGGCGAAGCAGATTATCATGTTGTTCTAGAATTTTTAGATAAAGTTGAGGAATATTGTAAGTCCCGTCGTGTTTCAAAAATAGAGTTATTCGAGAGTGCTGGAGAGTTATTTTCAGGACCTGCGCATAACTGGTTTAAATCTGCTGTTAATAGAGCTACTAATTGGGAATCATTAGTTAAAATTTTAAAAACCGATTTTTTGCCTGAAGATTTAGACGATTTAATTTGGGAGGATATTAAAGCAAGAAAACAATATAAAACAGAACCTTTTCATCTTTTTGTTGCTAATATGGAGTCATTATTTAGACATTTAGATAGACAACCCTGCGAAGCCACAAAGTTAAAATACTTAAGGAAAAATATGTGTGATTTTTATAAATCTCCTCTAGCTTTGGTCAGCATTGACTCAATCCTTTCTTTATTGGAAAACTGCCGAAAAATAGAAAATTCAAAAATGACAGATGGCTCTTCTCTTCTCGTTTCTTCTTTCCACTCAAATGATCGAGACAATTTTTGTGAACCATCAACGTCTGGTTATAACCAAAACCAAAACCATAAAAATAATTTTAAAAATACATCCTTTTTATCTGGAAATTATCGAGGCAATTTTAAAAACAATCGAGGTCGTGGCAATCAGCATGGCTATCTGAATACCAATCATAATTTAAATTACACTAACCAGTACAATAAATTTAATTCGAATCGTGGCAGATCTTATGGAAATCATCATGACTATTCGAGTAGCAATCATCATTCGCAGTTTAACAGTCAACGTAATAATTTTAGTAATCATCGTGGTAGTTTTCGGGGTAATTTTAAAAATAGAAATTCGAGTAGAAATCTTCAAGATAATTTAAATCCGAGTAATAATGTAACTTCTATTAATACTTTAGATACTAATAACAATCCTAATACAGTTCAATCTAGTGACTCTTCTAAAATAGTGTGTTGGAATTGTGGAGTACCCAATCATGTTTTCTCGGCATGTAAAGCCCCGAAAAATAAATTTTGTTACCGATGTGGAAAATCCAATGTAACAACTCGTGATTGCAATTGTTCAAAAAACTAGTTTCGAGGACGTTTGGTAACGGTCGACGAACTCCTTGTAATTTTAAGGCCGAGAATAATAAAAGAAAATTTTTTTGTCAGTTTGAATGGGACAATTGGAAGAAATTTGTTTATGATTTTTATAATAAAGTTAAAGTATCGGAATTTGGTAATAAAGCAAACTTAAGTACCGTTGAATCGAATTTGGTTTCTAATGATAGTTCTTTAGCTCCATTATTTGTTAGTTTACCTCATGATAATAGGCCTTATATTGAGATAAATGTTTTTGATACATTAGTTACTGCACTTTTAGATAGTGGTGCAAACCACAGTGTGCTTGGCAAGAAATCCTTAGACTTAATAGCAAAATTTGAACTTGAAGTTGACAGTTTTGGAAAAAATAACCCGGTGTACACAGCTAGTGGACAACCACAAGAAGTTGTGGGTGTAATCTATTTGCCGATATGTGCTGATAATCTATGTAAGATTACAAAAGTTTTAGTTGTACCTTCATTATCGCATGGATTAATTTTGGGAAGTGACTTTTGTCGAAACTTTAACGTTAAGATTGATTTTGAGGATAATTCTTGGACAGTTTGTAGTTCTGTCAGTAATTTTGTTTTCTCTGTTTCTTCGGAGGACAAAGATACGTCTTTGGGCATTGAAAGTCAAAACTTTTCAGAAAGTGAGTTGCGGGACATCGAAAAAATTAAATTGGCTTATGAAGCTATCAGTTGTAAAGATAAACTAGGGCGCACAGATAAACTTGTATTTAATATTGATACTGGAGATGCTCCACCATTCAGAGAACGACAATATCCTTTGTCACCTTTTATGATGAACATACTAAATAAAGAACTAGATGAAATGCTCGCCTTAAATGTAGTTGAACCATCACATAGCTCTTATAATTCTCCAGTCTTGTTAGTTAAGAAAGCAAACGATGAATACCGATTCTGTTTTGACGGACGTCGTCTAAATAAAATAACAAAGCATTATGCATATCCTCTGCCTAGAGTAGATACTATTTTAAACACTTTGCGTGATGCACGTTATATCTCTTCCATTGATCTTAGAAAAGCTTTTTGGCAGATACCTCTGCACCCTGATTGTAAAGAAAAAACTGCTTTCTCTGTACCAGGTCGTGGTCTATTCCATTTTAATGTTGTTCCGTTCGGTTTACGTAACTCTGCTCAATGTCAGCAAAGTTTAATGGATAAAGTTTTAACCCCGAAGCTTTCTCCTAAGGTGTTTTGCTATTTGGATGACATAATTGTTACTTCCAGTAGTTTTTCTGAACATATTTCACTGTTATATGAAGTGTTAGAAAAATTGAAAAATGCAAATTTAACTGTTAACCTTGAGAAATGTCAGCTTTTTAAGTCAAGTCTCAAGTACCTTGGTTATGTAGTGGACTGCTCGGGATTACGTACCGACAGTGACAAGGTTGCTGCTATAGTGAATTTTCCTCAGTGTAAAACTACTACTGAAATCAAACGTTTTGTTGGTATGGCTTCTTGGTATAGAAAGTTTATTAAAGGCTTTTCTACTCTTGTTTCACCGTTGAACGATTTGTTGAAAGGTAAAAAGAAAGGTCAAACTGTGAAATGGACTCCTGACGCGGATAGGCTCTGGTCTCTGCTCCAATTTTATGCAGCCCCGATTTTGATATTCCTTTTATTATTCAGGCTGATGCTTCTAATACCGGTTTGGGCGGTGTGCTTTTGCAAGAAATAGATGGCTCAGAAAGAGTTATAGCTTACGCTAGTAGATCTTTATCTCGAACAGAACGTAATTATACTGTGACTGAAAGAGAATGTCTTGCTGTAATTTTTTCCTTATCAAAATTTAGGCCCTATGTGGAGGGTACGGCACATCTAAAAATTATTACCGATCACTATTCACTTTTATGGTTAAATAATATGAAAGAACCAACTGGAAGATTAGCCAGATGGGCCGTTCAATTGCAACAGTATGATTATACTATTACTCATAGAAAAGGATCATTAAATGTAGTTCCAGATTGTTTGTCCAGGATCCCTTCTGATAATCTAGTTAATAACGACCATGAGAATGTTGATGTTTTAGCTTTGATTAATTTTGAGACACAGAAATTAGATATCCGTTTAGAAAACCTTGACCCTTTTTATTTAAAGATGCAACAAGATATTTTATCAAAACCTGAAAAATTTCCTAATTGGTGCGTTAAAAATAATTTTGTTTACAAGCACGTTCCCTTAAAAACTAAATTTAAATCTAATTTGACCCCCTGGAAAATTTTAGTTCCAAAAAGTCAAGTTCAAGAAATAATTAGAAAACATCATGACCCTGTTGTAGCAGGTCACTTTGGATTTTTTAAGACCATTAGTAGAATTCAGGAAACTTATTATTGGAAAGAAATCAGAAAAGATGTAGCTAAATATATCAGATCTTGTGTAGTATGTGGAGAACAAAAGGCATCAAATGAAGCTAGAATGGGTTTAATGGGTGCTGAGAAGTCTTGTAACTTTCCATTTCAAATTATTGCAGTAGATATTATCGGTCCTCTGCCTAGAAGTCGTTCTGGTTTTAGTCACTTGTTAGTTGTGGGCGATTGGTTTTCTAAGTATACAATACTACATCCTTTAAGAAAAGCTGAAGCAAGTAAGATTTGTCAGTTCATGGAAAAGGAAATATTTTTGGTACATGGAGTACCCCAATTTATTATCTGCGACAATGGCAGCCAGTTCGCTGGAAAGGTTTTTAAGAAAATGGCCGAAAAATATGAAGTTCAGAAAATTTGGTTTAATGCTCGTTATCATCCCCAGACTAATTTTGTTGAAAGGTCAAATAGAGTAGTTGGTACAGCTATACGTAGCTATATTAAAGAGCATAGAGATTGGGATCAACACTTGTCAGAGATACAATTTGCTATTAATTCATCGGTTCATGAAGTTACACAGTTTAGTCCTAATTTTATGAATTTTGGTCGCAATGTTCCTATTACTGGAAAGTATTATGGTGAAATTATAGATACTGAAGATCTTGAACTTTTGTCCAGAGAGCGCGTTGAGTTTTGTGATAATTTAAAAGGACTTTCGGAGATTTATGAAAATGTTAAGAAAAAGCTTCATCAAGCATATGAGAGAAATAAACGCCAATATAATTTGAGAAAACGTGATGTTCAGTTTAATGTCGGAGATAAAGTATGGAAGCGTAATAAGGTGTTGTCTGACGCATCAAATCAATTTGCGCCAAATTGGCAAAGAAATATGTTCTATGTAAGATTTCTAAAAAGATTTCTCGATTAATATATCGGCTAGTTCATATTGACGGTTCTGATGCAGGCGAATGGCACATTAAGGATTTGAAACCTTATCTTGGTTCGAATTCTGACGTTTCCGTAGGCTCAGATAATTAGTTTTGAGTATTTTGTAGGCAGTTGAGTGTTATTTTTGAAAGGAAAAATTGAAAATTAAGTACCGAGTTACATGTTTTAGAGTGACCAGAATTTTGAGTAAAGATACAAATAAGTTTCGTAGTGAGGAAGTGTATTTGGGTACCCTAGTCATTTGCGAATTTCCCCTGTGTAGGACTGCAGTCGATTCCCCATTAGCTTATAGATATTGTTTAAGGTATGTATTTTCGTTATCTTCGATTTTTGGGTATGAGCAATTTGGTTATCATGTTTTAATTGCCTTGTGAAGTCTTTGTAGATTAGTCCCTACTTATTTTGTCCCTTTCCTAATTTAGACTGACCGATAGTGACTCCAATTTTGGCGGGTGATACACGAAAGATATCAAGCTTCTATAAAGAATCATTCCAAGGAACCCCTATTTGCACATAAAATGAATTTGTGTATGCTCATAAATGCCTTTGGTAATGAATACCTGGCCAGTATTTGTTTCATAGCAACTTTCTCTTAAGTTAATTTTTTTTTACCACTTAGGTTAATAGTTTGTTAGTATAGATGTACAATTTAATCCTATGGAAATATTCTTGTTTCTAACTTCCCATTTTTAACTAGTAGTATCCATACTGCATAAATAAAATTTGTTTTTCCCCAAATTTTATTCTTTTAGGAGAGGGGTGGTGTAACGATTTTTTTTAACCCTAATAGCCAGTAACGTTTTTAACAAAAAAAATTAAAATACTTGTAGGACCCTGTACAACTAAGAATAAACCTAAGAATTATCCACATAAAAAAAAAGACAGTATCGTCGATGGAGCGATCCTCCGGTGGCTGCTTGTGGTGCGTGAGCGTTTGACGCCTTGTCCACTGGACCACGGTACTTCATGATAAAATTTGTTTCAACAAGCGTTGTTTAGAGTCGCTTTACGGCACGTTCGCCACTTCGTCGTCGCGCGGCTGTATTCAGACTGATCCAAGCTGCTTTGTTCGGTCAGGGAAACCCGCCGTCTTTTTTCAAATGCACGTAGCCGAGAGAGTCAGTTACATGCTGATTCTTGATGCAGTTTAACTTCTATATGGTAACCGAACTACTTTAGTTTTTGTGATAGCAAGGTCTCGTTAAATCGCAGATTTTTGCATGTTTCAGAGAGAGCATTTTAACACCGTTATAATATGTGCTAATAAAATATATTAAAAACTTATTTTAACCAAGCATAACTGCTACTCAAAATGTTGTAAAACTTACAGAAATTGTACAGTGTTTTGTAACAGAGTTAGTTTCGTGAAAAATGCTGGTGTGATTAAAAAGGTGGACCATTGTTCATTACTGGCCATTCCATTTTATGAAGCCCATTCCATGTTATGGAGCTGGTTTTCGTGGACCCGTATATGTTTTGGAGCCCGTACATTTTATGGAGCTCGTTTTCGGGGATCCGTATATGTTTTGAAGCCCGTACATCACACATACTTTGAGCAGAAGCCCGTAATTGTTTACTGAAGTAAAAGCCATGTTGTACTAGTCGATGCTACTGCTTTCTTTTTGTTTTGCTGTCCCGTTTTGAAATCTGTTTTGTTGAAGTACCGACCACACTACCTACTCAAATCTCTTGAGGACTCAACCTCCAGCGTGGGATTTGGCAGATAAGATTTAATACTTATTTTTACTAACCATTTTATTTAACTGTGATATATTTCCTTTTTATAGCACTGGTTATCATTAGTTAATATTTTTGGTAAACCTATTTATTGCCCTTGTTAAGATCTGGCAACAATGCACCCTTGTTGAGTAGATGCGCATTTACCCTCCCAAGGTATTAATTTTTCTTAGGTCCCAAAAATATATTATATTTTTTTGTTTTTAGCCAAATAGGTACATACTTTTTATTTAGGTACTTCGATAATTTTTTTGTGTGGCTTGATTTTATCGTCCGTGTATTTTCTTCTTACTTTTTATTAACATAAAATAATAAGATAAATTCTTTTATTGAAATAAAAAACCAACTCTTTATAAATAGAAATTAAATTACATTCTTGAGATAATAAAAATAAATAGTAACGAACATTCTGTGATAAGAAACAAGGATATAAAATAATATTTTTTATCGATAGCTTTATAATTAAGTATTTAGGTTAAAAGATCCTTATATATTTATTTTTATGTAAATTTCCTTCTTGCAAGTCGTTTGCTGATAAAAATAATTAGAGACTATTTTTTTTTAAAACCTTTTGCGTTTTAATCAAACATTCACCACCTTTATTAATACGTAGTGAATAATACAAGGTTCACTAAGATCTCGATACATTCTTTCTATTTTACTTTTAAACTTGTATTGGCGCCCTTTAGGCAAAAGAAAGTTAATTTATTTCACATGAATATTGTTGAGTTTTTTTTGAGGTGAACACCACGACCTCAGTCCCAACTGAGCTACCGAGAGCATTTTAGTTTGTAACAAAAAACCGTTACAACACATCACAGTGATCTTCACAAATGTAAAGTGAAGATGTATTAGATAAGGCCTTTGGGTCTCTTCAAGCAAGTTCTAGCCACTTTTTCCGTTCTTTTACTGCTGTAGGCGCATGAATAAATAGTTTTTCAGGTGTTTTTATGCTAGTATTCGAACACTGAGGCACTACACACCACTTATAGGACATTTTTTTACATAAATTCAGTAAAAACACAGACCAAAAACAAATAAACACTTGAATGCCGTGTATCTGTACGCGAGTTTACTGCGCTGTGACGTCATTGCAACGCCATGCTAGAAATTAGCGTTTTAGCGGCAAATTCAAATCGGAAATTAGAAAAATTGATTTTAAATGTAGTCATGATAAAATATACTATTTTAATAATTTTGCGTAGCAAATAAGGTTCCTCGAAAACGTTCTTGCTCAATCTAGAAATTTTTATAATTTTTCTTATCTTTAAAAAAACAATACTTTTTTAGTCCTTGAGATATAAAGTTTGCTAGAACGAAAATTAAATTGCCGTTCTATTGTGAACAAATCATAACTCATATAATTTTTCTCTAAAGTTGATGTGATAAATGTTAAAAGCAAAAGTTTGTGAAAAAACATGGAAAAAATCGCAATCTTAGATTTATGACGTCACCCAGCGCTCTTGCTCAAATTTGAGACAAACATCCGGCGACTTCAATCGATTTGAGATAGTCTTAAACTTAATTCGTCAATTTTTTTTATTTTTAAAAATATTGATATTTTTGTTAATTTTTAAGATGATTTCTTCACTATATTAATTGGTGCTCTCTTGCAAACAAAAAATGTATTATTAGTTTTTCTGTGAAACTAATTTACCGAAAGTTATAAGCCAGAATTTGTGAAAAAATATTACAAAAAGGCATTCAAATTGGAAGCAAATTCTATTAAAGGAAGTTTTAAAAAAATTCTATCTATCCCACGGAACAAGATTTTTGACGATAAGCCTCGCAACTGGTTGGTAATCAGTAATCTAGATTTTACTCCGTTTACTCGTATAGCGGCGAGTTTAAAATAAAGAGCAGAAAAACACTTTATATGTGAAAAAATAATAAATTTAGTTATTTATTTTATCAAAATTTTATTGATATTGCAATTATTATTTTGAAGCAAAATAATAATTTTACAAACTAATTGCAGTAAAACTGTTAATTCAACACATTACTTTAGCAATAATCCATTTTATATTTATTAATGAACTGCGATTTCCTGTTTAAATGTGTGTTTTTAATTTTAACTTGCCGTATCGAAAATATATATTTTTTTGAAAATGTGTATAAAAAAATATTTCATAAATAAAATGTTTATTAAATAAAACAAAATTACAGCAGTATATTCAATTCAGTATATAAACATAAAAAAATCATAAAGATAATAAAAGACAATATAGAAAAAAACTTGAAAGTTAAATTAATATTTAGCGAACAATTTTTTATGTGTTACGTATAAACTTTTTTTTGTTTACACTATTTTTATACGTTTATAGTTTCGAACCAAATAAATAAAAATATATCTAATAAACTTAATTTAAAATAAAAGGTAACAAATAATGTAAACACAAAAAAAACAAACGAGCGAAAACAAGAAAATCAAAGAAATCGTTATGCGCAAAAAATACAACCAATATACTTTTTAAAAAAGTAGTTTCATAAAAATCAAACGGTGATCAAGTATACTCCGAGGGGTGACTCGGTATTTCCTTTTGGTGTACAGGTTAGGGGAAATACCAGGAAATACTTGGGAAGTACCGGGAAATATACTAGGAAATACTAGGAAATACCATTGAAAGGAAATACTGGGAAATACCTACGGTATTTCCCTTTGGTGTACAAAAATCGGCGATATTACCTCACAATATCGTTAGGAAACCTGAAGAAACTTTTCTTGGAATCATAGCTTTTAAATTTTTAGTTTCCTATTGCAGAAACATGGCCAGCTTTACGATTCTTTATATCAGCACTGTCACTAAAAACACAGAAAAAGCACCTACGCACTCACAAAAAAATACTCGTTAGCACACGCTACTGAATTCGATGCAAACTAAAAACACCTGAAAGCCCGGGAGCACCTGACTTGATAGCTTCTAACCCAAAATGCATCAAAAAGTTTGTGAGCTGGTTATTAGTTGTATAATTCATATATATATTTATCGGTTTCACAACGTTCTACGTCTTCCGATACCCAATCTCCACTCGTTTCTGTTTGCCCATAATTCATCATCTAGGCCTCTTATTCTTATTTCACTATCTATTCCTTCTCTCCAGCTTCTCCTTGGTCTTCCTCGTTTTCTTCGGCCAGTTGGTTTCCATTGTAATATTTGTTTAGGTAGTCTTCCATCATCCATTCTTTGTACATGTCCGTACCACACCAGTTGTTTTGTTCTTATATCATCCACTAGAGTACGTTCACCCACTGTCATAATTTCTCTTATTCTTTGATTGGTAACTCTTTCTCTTTTTGATTTCCCTGCTGCTCTTCTCCAATAGTCCATCTCCGTAGCGGAAAGCATTTTTTCTGTTCTATCTTTGATTGGCCATACTTCTGAGCCGTATGTAATAATACTTTTTACAATGGTGTTATATATAAGCTTTTTGTTATGTTTTGATATACTTTGGTCCCAAATTATTCAATTTAATAAAGTTATTGCTTTTCTTCCTTGTACGTTTCTATCTTTTATAGCTTTGTCTAGTGTTCCGTCAGCTGTAATTTTTAGACCTAAGTATTTATACTCATCACAGGACTGAATTCGCTGCCCAGTATTTAAGATTAGATCCTGTTTCGTTCCACCAATACACATATACTCTGTCTTATTGATATTAACCTCTAGTCCCCACTTATTGTACTCTTCTATTAGTTTTCGTGTCATATATTCGAGGTCGTCATAATCCTGAGCCACCACTATCTGATCATCGGCGAAACATAAAGTATACAAGGTGGTTTCATTCAACGGAATTCCCATGTTTTGGCATTTTCTCTTCCAGACTTTAAGGACCTGTTCCAAATATATCTTGAAGAGCGTAGGCGAGATACAGCAACCTTGTTTAAGACCTTTATTTACTTGAAAGCCCTTGGTTAGTTTTGCTTTTATTTTAACTTTTGCCTTACTATTGCGGTATAACTCTTTGATGGCCTTAATTAGTTGTACGCTTATGTTTGTCTTTTCCAACGCTTTCCAAAGTAGATTTAGTGGTATACTATCATATGCCTTCTGCAAATCTACGTAAAGCAGATGGAGCTCTTGTCCGTATGCCATTTTCTTTTCAATAACTTGGGTTATACAAAAGAGATGATCTGAAGTCGATCTACCCTACCCGTATAATTCATTAAAAAATTAAATATTTAAAAAATGTATGATGAAAATGTCAATAATTATATAAATATTAAATTAAGAACACCATTATAAATATTTTTCTTGTTCAACCGGAAAGTAGCGCTTGGCTTAGTGCCTTACCCTTTTCTACTTTAGGGAACTTATTAGACGATGCATCCTTCCGTATTTCCATCGCTCTGCGTGTTGGTCAGCCTGTGTGTGAGCCACACGTCTGCATTTGCAACGAAACTGTTGATAAATTTGGGCTTCATGCCTTAAGTTGCAAAAAAAGTGCAGATCGTGTGGCCCGCCATAGGCAGATAAACGACATTATCAGGCGATCTTTAGTTTCTGCTAATATTCCGTCAGTTTTAGAACCGCCTGGTATATGTAGGAGTGATGGAAAACGGGTGGACGGTATGTCTTTGTTGCCCTGGAAGAATGGTAGGACACTTTTGTGGGATGCTACTTGTCGCGACACTATTGCAAAAACATACATAGCAAAAACTTCACAAAAAGCAGGTGAAGCAGCAAATCTTGGTGAATCACACAAGTTCAGTCGTTCTCCACTAGTTTTTTATTTACAACTACATGTTTCGAGAGCATAAGCTCTCATCTTCAGGTTGTACACTGAAATAAAATAGGTGAAATAAATGCCCGGTTCCTACAATTATTTATAAAATTAGAACAACCTAAAAGAATGAACCCTACCTTGATGGAGTTATTCCATCGCCATTGCTTACAGTTTGTAGGCTCAAAAAATTTTACAACGCATTACAGCAGCATGTGCAAAGAAGCAGCACAACCAATTACAGCAGCATGCGTAAGGTAATTAATTAGCTAGTGGAAAACTGAAAATAAAGAAAAAGCAATCAACCAACTGCCCATAAATGTCAAAGGTTTATCCCTCCAGAAGAACTCATATTAGTTATTCTCCTCTTACAAAATGAAAGTTTAATTCATCCCCCTTTTTTCTCTTTTAGTTATATTTATTCCTTTCTCAAGAAGTCAAAAAAGAATGAAAACCCTTTTAGGGGAACATTCATTCATAAACATTTTTTAACATATCTAAAGCTTGTACAAAATTTTGGTTTAGACATTAAATAAAAGAAAATTAAACCCGCTTCACTTAAAAACGATTTAAAAAAAAACCTTGTTTTGAGCATTTGAGTGTTAAGTACCGTATATACGGGTGGCGACTTTGAATGAAACGCTGAGCTTCTAGCGGGTTAATAATTGGCTCTTTAGATATAAATAAAAACATGTCAGCAAACAATTTTTGGTTGAACGCTTAGAAAAGGGTTTACTTCATAGACCTATAAAACGAATGGACTGAACCTTATGCTCGAAAATTGATTCCAGAGTGAGATAGGGCTGGTGAGGGCAAAACCTCCCCCACCCTACGCCAGTGTTTCCGGGGATATGACCGAAAATAGTTTATGTAAGGCAGAAAGCCCGTAAAAAAAAACTCAGTTAACAAACAAATATTAACCGAGCGTTCAATTCAAAGTTTCCAACCTGTATAGTCGGGTTACATTTTTTTTATTTTATATTAATTATTTGATGAGGCATATAATAAAAAATAATGCATAAGTACATTGCCATATTGCAAGTTAATAATTCAAATTTAATTATAGTCTTTATTAAATGCATAGCAACCACAGAACTGTTATTAAAATAATTACAAAACCAAAACAAAGTCAAAATATAAAAAAAATCTCACAAAATGCCCAAACCCAATACAGTAGTGCTGATTCGTTGGATAACTGTGACGTAACGGCCGCCATGAGTTACCAGGCAACCGTTTCTTTATGAACCGTGGGCCATCTCGGGATACTTTCTTAGTCTTAGTGCCTGAACCAAAGAAAAACAGGGTGTTAAATATTTTTAAAAAATCTCCTCTTAAGCAGTATCACATATATAAATAAAAAATTATATTTTTTGTGTCTCAAAAGTTAGGACGTTGAGGAGATATGTGATAAAATGTTTTTTTTTCTCAAAATACACCAAAGATTTACCCTCTTCATTATTAGCATCTTATTCAATTACCCCCTGTATTTTTATCCATTAGCCAGTAACTCTTGTACTTTCTTTATTTTGCTGAGAAATAGTGCAGGAAACCAGGTGTTGTGATTATGCATGCATTTGAGCTTGCTCATTCTGTAAATTTTGAGAGAAAAAGCCAGAGTTCGTGAGGTATAAGAAAAGCACGGGTGAGATCTGAGCTAGACGAGTTTAAAATGGGGTACTTTAAAAAGGGCGGTGTGCCACTTTATTTAGCTTAATGGAAACTTAAATCTCCCTGAATATCCCAACAAGCTGGGCGCTTTGGCAGGTTACTCCACTTATTTTAACACAAGGATTTACATTACTTCAAGCAATTTTTTTAAAGTTTGTGTATTTAGTACACAGTACAACGGTCTTTTTTTAAAGTGATGAATTACAGTCTGAATTTTCTTAAATAGCAAATTCTTAAAAGTGATTCCTAAGAGTCAATTTAGTGGCTCTAAAAAATTCATTATTAAAGATTTTATGATATCAAACATAAAAAACGTTTCATGTGTAGCACGGATCACCAAGTGCTTTGACGGACGTGTACCCCACCCCAAACATGTCAAAAAACGAAAAGAAAAAGTTACAGGAAAGAATTAGTAACCCGCATTTTTTTTTCTGGTTCTTAAAAAAAATTGAAATTAAATGACATTATTAATTTAAAATACAATGCTTGGTTTAGTCATTATTGTGTTTTTAACGTATTTATCTTTTTATTAGTTTCTAATTAAATGCAATTTACCTTTTTTACGTAATTATAAATATTTAAGGTTTTTTTTACTTGTTCCTTTCTACTGTAATTGATGTGCTTCGAATTAAATAAATATCTATCTATCTATGTATCTAGTACGTCCGACGCTCAAAAGATGTCTGCACCCGCGCAGTCTTTAAGGAATCAATAAAAAAAATTCGCAGAAAAAAAATGTGTATATGTGACCAAACACAAGCAAACGAACTCGTTTGGCCTTTGCTGCCTTTGAGATGTGTCAATTCCATATTACATAACTACACAAACACACCATAAGTTCTTATCTCTGTTTTTTCGTATTCGTATATTATGGCAAAAAATTTATACTATTTCAATTAAAAATACCAATCGCTTTTATTTCAAAATCTTCATTTAAAATGTTTAGTGTTTGTTTTTAAACAAACTCAAAAATATAAAGTGCAGTAGTAGAGAAATTAAGCGTTTTCTCAATAAATCTATTTAATGGAGCAATAAGTACTATGTCAATACGTTCGTTCCTACTTTGAGATTAAATATTCTGTTTTTAAGTGACGATAGAAAAATTAAAATTTTCTCCGTCTCTCCAGCGATTTTTTAATTAATTTAATACTTCCTATTTTAGTTAGCATCGGTGGCACAGTGTGAGTCCGACGCTCAAAAGATGTCTGCGCCCGCGCACTCTCTTCGGAATCAATCAAGAATTTTCGCAGAGATAAAATGTGTATATGTGACCAAACGCAAGCAAATGAATTCGTTCGGCCTTTGTTATCTTTGTTAGGGTATATCAATTCGGACGAATTTTTTAGCTTTTCTTATATGTCTATTTTTGTTAATGATTCAATAAAACAATTTTTTATTATCAACTTTTTTTGTTATGACACAAACCCGATAAAATTTTAAGTTGCTGCAGTGGCGTATATACGAGGGGGGCGTGGGGGGCCCGACCCCCCCGGGCCCAAGATTTTTTTAGAGATTTTCCACATATTTCATGAATACAAATATAAAATAGCATAAAATACGGCATCATGAGGTCTCGCCCCCCCCCCCCCCCGAAACTGTCTCGGGCCCCCCCTGAAACTTTTTTCTATATACGCCACTGAGTTGCTGTAATGATTTTTAAGAAGTTGCTAACACCACATAACTACACAAACAAACCATATTAAATACTTATCTTTGTTTATTCGCATTGGCTTATGGCGGAAAATTATAACTATTTCAATTAAAAATACCATAACTGTTATTCCAGAATTAATCTTCATTTAAAATGTTTAATGTTTGTTTTTAAACAAACTCAAAAATATAAAGTGCAGTAGTAGAGGAATTAAGCGTTTTCTCAATAAATCTATTTAATGGAGCAATAAGTACTATGTCAATACGTTCGTTCCTACTTTGAGATTAAATATTCTGTTTTTAAGTGACGATAGAAAAATTAAAATTTTCTCCGTCGCTCCAGCGATTTTTTAATTAATTTAATACTTCCTATTTTAGTTAGCATCGGTGGCACAGTGTGAGTCCGACGCTCAAAAGATGTCTGCGCCCGCGCACTCTCTTCGGAATCAATCAAGAATTTTCGCAGAGATAAAATGTGTATATGTGACCAAACGCAAGCAAACGAATTCGTTCGGCCTTTGTTATCTTTGTTAGGGTATATCAATTCGGACGAATTTTTAGCTTTTGTTATATGTCTATTTTTTTAAGTCATAGGTAATATTTACACCGTCACATAAATACTCTGCCAATCTATGGGCACCTAAGCTCACACTAGGTACTATAATTATAGTGTACGTGTGAGTTAATATATAACTAAAAACTGAAATATATTTTATTGAACTCCAGACTCAATTACCTTTCGTTTGATACCACACAAGCCATGTTTTGACTTAAACTTTAATTTTTCAAATCTACCCCCACCTTTTTTTAAACTAAAATGTATTTTGTTTAACTCCAGACTCAATTACCTTTCGTTTGATATCACACACGCCATATTTCCACATAAACACTAATTTTTTAAATTTACCCCCACCCTTTTTTTTAAGTAAAATGTATTTTATTTAACTCCAGACGCAATTACCTTTCGTTTGATATGACACACGCCATATTTTTACATAAACTCTAATTTTTGATATATACCCCCACCCTTTTATTTGGCTTGTGTTCGGTGGATTTTGTTTATTTTTAAATGGGACCATCTCGACCCAAAACCCAGCGTAGGTACCAAATTTCATTAAAATCGGGCAAGCGGTTTTTGAGTTATGCGCGTTGGTCGTTACAGACAGACATACAGACAGACAGACAGACAGACAGACAGACAGACAGACAGACAGACAGACAGACGGCGCAACAAAAAAGTTTCAAAATCATCTGAAACGCAAAGATATATCAAAATTTTTGAAATCGGAGCAACTTTTTTTTTCTCGAAAAAATTAGGATCACTATAGCTCACACTACCATAGTGTAGTGTGAGCTAAAAAAAAGTGATCTGTATATTTAAATAAACCTACTTATCCGGGGAACTTATAATATATTTTTTCGCGCAGACAGAAAAATATGCGAAAACCGCTGTGTTCGGGCAAAGCAAATAATTTTTTTTTTTATTATTGTTTAGGTTTTTTACTCTGTGCGCTTTTTTCCGTGTGCAATTTTCTGATAAAGCAAGTCAACAAAAATATAATTTTTTTCAGTCATTAACTTACCAGTAGTAGCCATCCGCCCTTATATTTTATTAATTTTTTCGGGTTCTGAAGGGATAATTACCACCTTTACATTGATTAAAAGTTACTGGCAGTGCTTAATTTAACGTTTTTTGTTGTTTGAGCGAAACTGAAATACCGGGTGTGACAAGTCATAAGACGCTTTTTTTAAGTGTTGCTTAATATTGATTTTTGAATTGTCTCTCTTTTAAATGTCGCTGTTTTGATATGTCGCTCTTTTGAATGTCGCTGTTTTGAATTGTCGCTGTTTTGAGTGTCGCTCTTTTGAATGTCGCTGTTTTGATATGTTGCTGTTTTTAATAGATGTCGCTCTTTTCAATATCGCTGTTTTGATATGTCGCCCTTTTGAATATCGCCGTTTTGATATGTCGCTTTTTTTAATGTCGCTGTTTTAAATGTCGCCATTTTAAATATCGCTCTTTTAAACTGTTGCGTCACCGAGTTTATGGGTAGGTTCATTATTATTATAGAATGTATTAAAAATATTAAAAAAAAAATAGAGAAATCATTATATGATGTCGGACAAGAATAGTACATGAAAATACAAAGACTGGAACATTTAATGCCAACGCGAAAATGTTTCAGCCCGAGCGTAGGTCTCCTCAAAGTTCGTGTGTTGTATACTTACCTTCTGCGGATGCTTCTAATCTTTGAATGATTAAAAAGTATAATTTTAGTACCCCAAAAGAGGGATTAAAAGTACATTTTTATTCTCTGAACTGCATAAAACGAATTCTAGTCCCTAGGGTGCAGAGAAAACCAATTGCGCGAGATGTTTGTTTCTAAATGGGGGGCAACAGTTTTTCCTTTTGCCTTAGGCAACCAAAAAGTTAGACACGCCCCTACAGGGTGCATGGGAGCACAAGGGCGGATCCAGAGGTGCTTCTCGGGGGGGGGGCACTTTAGGTGACATTCTCTGTTTGTAAAAAACGGTATATATTTTCTTAAGCATTTTATTGAATTAGTCAGTGGTTGTAATTTCGATGATAATAACAATAGACACTTTCATGCGCCGCAGGCAAAAATTTTGAATTTTTATTAGCAAAACCATTACTTTTTACTCATTTTTTGTATATTGAAAAAATTCCTGGGGGGGGGGCAAGTGCCCCTAGTGCCCCCTCTCTGGATCCGCCACTGTGGGAGCAGAAAACTTTTGAGCGTCGGCCTAACCAAACCAAGCGAACGAATTCGGTAGGCATCTACTTGAAGATAATGGTAGGCATATATGAATAAACACCTTAATAATGTATAATTTTGTTTAAATCGCGCATTGTTACACAGGAAGGCAAAAGAACCTGAAAATGTAATATTATTAATGCAATTTATAATAATGCTCTCATTTTATAAAGCATAGTGTACTCTGCAAAGCACTAGTTGAGCGTTCCTTAAGTAAGTATAATTAGGGTAAAATAGATTTAACGAAAAAAATAATAAAAAGGTAAAAATAGTTCCGAGAGAGAAAGCTTAATAGTTAGCGTGCCGCTTTCCATTATTTTCCTGAAATAATGGCTAACGGGAAAAAAAGGGTGAAAAAAATAATTTATTTACCATTTCAAAATGGATTTTTTGCTAAAAAAATTTTGGCAAACATTACAATACCCGGAAAAATGGTTTCTATTATTTACGGCTTGTTCGTATTAACTTGAAACTCATGCACCCTTGTTCTATCAAAAAATATTATTTTAAACAAAACAGCAAGCTGCAATTTTTTCGAATCATTTAGACAAAGCGGTCAAATTAATTTTTCTCAAAATAATTGTTTGGTTTTGATGTGCCCCAAATGAGTTTTTTTTCCGCTTATTTAATAAACAGCTTGGTGCTTTTGTTCGGACAATGTATTTTCCTAAAATATGAATTTTCCAAGTTCCGCCATATGAAGCTCGGAAAAAAAACCGTAAACCAAGGTGTCATTTTTTCGCATCTCATATGACCCGACAATAACACATTTTTTTGCTTGTGTTCGTAAAATGTATAGTTTCTAAAATTTTAATTTTCAAAGTTTCGATGAAGCTTGAAGCTGAAAAAACCGTAAATGACGTTTTTCGAAATCCCAACTAACTTTGTGGTTTGTTTGCATGTAGATAGCCTGATAATTCCCAAACTTGGTGCTTTTGTTGGTAAAATATGAATTTTAAAAAACCATAAATACTTTTTTCGGAGTTTCAAATCACTGTGTGGATTTTTCTCATCTAGGTGGTCCGACAATACCGCAACTCGGTGTTTTTCTTCGTCAACTGTGTAGTTTATAAAATCTAAATTTAAAAAGTTTGGTCATATGAAGCTTAAAAGATTTGACAGCCTAAAAATAGTAAATGACTTTTTCCCGAATCTCAAATTACCGAGCTCAAGCCCCCCCCAGGATTAATTTCTGCGTATGTCACTGTCATTGGATTTGACACCCAAAAAACCCGAAATAACGGTTGCACAAATCTTAACTTAACGTGTGGTTTTTTCTCATCTATATTGCCGCTCCGTGAATTTGTTTGTAAAATGTAGAAAAATACTCTGCCAATATATGGGCCCCTAAGCTCACACTAGGTACTATAGTTATAGTGTACGTGTGAGCTAATATAACTAAAAACTAAAATATATTTTATTCAACTCCAGATAAAATTACCTTTTGTTTGATACCACACAAGCCATGTTTTGACTTAAACTCAATTTTTTGAAATCTACCCCCACCCTTTAAAAAAACCAAAACTAAAATGTATTTTGTTAAACTCTGGACTCAATTACCTTTCGTTTGATATCACACACGCCATATTTTCACTTAAACTCTAATTTTTGAAATATACCCCCACCCTTTTTTTTAAATAAATTAAAATGTATTTTGTTTAACTCCAGACTTAATTACCTTTCGTTTGATATCACACACGCCATATTTTCACTTAAACTCTAATTTTTGAAATCTACCCCCACCCTTTTATTTGGTTTGTGTTCGGTGGATTTTGTTCATTTTTAAATGGGACCATCTCGGCCCAAAACCCAGCCTAGGTACCAAATTTAATTAAAATCGGCCAAGCGGTTTTTGAGTTATGCGCGTTGGTCGTTACAGACAGACATACAGACAGACAGACAGACAGACAGACAGACAGACAGACAGACATACAGACAGACAGACAGACAGACAGACAGACAGACAGACGGCGCAACAAAAAAGTTTCGAAATCATCTGAAACGCAAAGATATATAAAAAATTTTGAAATCGGAGCAACTTTTTTTTTCTCGAAAAAATTAGGATCACCATAGCTCACACTACTATAGTATAGTATATGTGTGAGCTAAAATTGATGTGATATTACATCTAATTTTATCTCAACGAAAAAGTTTCACGGGCAAGTCCTCAGAGGTAAAGGTAGCTCTGGGACGTGTTTCGGCCTCATTAGGCCTCATTCAGCCCGAGCATAACCACAAAATGGAAGGAGATGAAATGATGATGTGGGTATCTGAAAAAGAAACATGAAATATGGTGTTTACTGAGTAGAGACCAACTGTCAATTTGCAGCTTCGGTCAGGGTTGCCTCGGTTTTGAGGCTAATTTTGACGTCGCGACGGAGACAGTTATAATCTGCACCCAGAAAACAGCCTGAGCCTTGTACTTTTTAAAAATTTTGAAGGAAGGTCACGAGGTAAAATGTCTTAACAAAAAGTTTCACGGCAAGTCCTCAGAGGTAAAGGTAGCTCGAGGATGCGTTTCGGCCTCATTAGCCCTCATTCAGCCTGAGCATAACCATAGAGGAGATGAAATGATGATGTGGGTATCTGAAAAATAAATATGAAATATATGGTGTTTGCGGAGGAGAGACAAACTGTCAATTTGCAGCTTCGGTCAGGGTTGCCTCGGTTTTGAGGCTAATTTTCACGTCGCGACGGAGACAGATATAATCTGCTCCCAGAAAACAGCCTAACCCCTGGATTTTTTAAAAATTTTGAAGGAAGTTCAGTTATCTTTTATGAGATTCCGTTTACCTTCGTGAAGCTATTTTATATCTTTTTTATACCCTGAGAACTATTTCGCTTGTCAAGACAAACGCTTTTACGCGATGCTTAATACAAAGGAAAGGCTTAATAATAACCAAAATAAAAGCAAAAAAGAAAAACTAAAAAGGAGTTTTTCTCAATTAAGAGTTTATTGAAGTTCCGTAAAAATAAAAGTCCATTTAAGTTGGAATTCAAGAAATGTCTTTTCATTTGAAATTTTTGTCTGGCTTCAAAAGAGAGGAATTGTTACGTCTAACAGCGCCGGAATGCCTCGCTTGACAACCGGGCAAAGGTCCCAGAGATCCATTTCTCAAAGTCCTGAGTGAAGATTATAAAATTAAAAAATAATGTAACATTTGAAAAAGCAACAAAAGTCCAACATACATAAAGAAAAATCGCTTCTCTATAAAATTCCAATTTCATATTTTACCTAAAAATCCACGATTGTCTTAGGGTCTACAAGAACAGACACGATCCATGCTATACCTACACAAAAGGGACGTTTTAATAGATGAGGGGATGCCTTTTATTCCTTTTTTAATTTCCAGGCAAGTTAGATTTTCCCGTTAGAATTTGTCCGTTTCTCGTTATGGACACAACATGTTTTTTCGCATCTTTGTGGATTTGCAATATCAGATTTCCGTGCCTAATACTCGCAGAAAATCACTAAAATACGTTTTTGGGAAGATTAACATATATGTTTTTCCCGCATACATCCCAACTCAGTGCTTTTGTTATTTAAATCTGTAGTTTGTAAAACATGGCAGAACCCATATGTAGCTTATGGGTATTAAAACCTTTTATATATAAGCCATCTTTTTTTCTAATTTAGATTAGTGTACGAATTGCGAATGTTTGAAAGCGGAAGTCATATTTTTGTCGGTTTCTTTTGTATTTGGCCTGCCACTCTTTCTATTCGTTTTTTTGCTCCTGTTTAATTACTGTTTGAAAAATCACTTCTCAAACGATTTTTCCATACCTTTAATGAAAGAGCTTTCAGGCAGACCGAAGACCAAACACCCCAAACCTATTGTTGAACAAAATGATTTTTTTTAATAAGGAAATATTTGCTGGCAAAAACATACTGGGTAACTTTTCTTGTGAGGGAAAAAACAAAGAGAAAAAAACATACACAGAAAAAAATATATCAAACCAAAGCAATCAGCATCGGTTCAAAATAGAAATTGCTTTGCATTCATTGAAGACAAACTATCTTTAATTATAAAATGCATTCGTTTCGTTGTAAGAAAATCATATTGACTTATTTCTAAGATCTTGCATGAAGATATTTTAATTCTTCTTTCAAGACAATTACACCAGTATTTACTAAGGCGTGAGTTTTAGTCTAGGTTTTGGTTTAAGTTTAGGGTTTAGGTTAAAAATTTAAATGTGCATTGGCTTGGAAAAATTGATTTTTTGCCGAAACAGGCCGCAATTGATTTGGTATTTTTACCTGCATGGACGATAAAATGTCCTAAAAATTGAAATTTAAGACGATTTGTTCTTGAAATGGACCATATAGACCGGAAATAAGAAGAAAACATGGAAAACTGATTTTTCTACAACTGTCTAATTTAGGCTACTACGTCACTTTAAACCCCTAGGTCATGGGATTCCGACAAAAAATCGTCCTAAATTTTAAACTACCTCCGGGGGGTGGTTTATCTCATTGTAACTTGAAAACAATCACGTTTCTGTTAATTTATTTGTTAAAAATGTAAAATTTGATCATATTTAGGAACGATATGACAAAATTTTATACGATTTCTAGCTTCAATTAACTATTAGAGCGAGGTTTTTAGGGCAACGTACACAAGGCTGGATAAACCGTTTAGTACTAAATTCTCATATCTCTTTTATATTTTAGCATGTAGCTTTTAAACGATATTTGCCTTGACGAGGAAAGTAAAAAAAACGATCTTCAGATTAAAATCCAAATAAACTCACACGCGATTTGTTTATTTGCAAATAATCTTTAAATTAATATAATAAAAAATGTTTTTATTTATTTATTTATTTATTTTAGCAGTCATTTTCCATTAATGGTTTTAATACGCTCTAACCATACAGATATATTTAAGATGTACATGCACCGAGATGACAGCAGATGACAGTCCCAGTACTTAGTCCAGCATGTGTCAGTCAAGGCACTTTTACGTCATTTTAATAAATTTAAAAATTTATTTTTCAGTTTCGCTTTGTTTGTGCAAGTTAAAAATTACGAAATTAGAACACATTTTCCGACAATGCCAAGTTTGGGAAGTAAGTGTAAATTGAAAAATGTAAGTAATTCACTTAAATATCGCTGCATTTTCACTTAAACCTCGTTCCCTACAAACTTAAACCTATAGTTTAAACCATTTCTTTTCCGTTTTTTCCATTTTTTTTACGAAATCCTTGCAGATTCTAATTTAAACCGGTTTTTTTCCATTGCGATATAAGCTATGTAGTTATAATTAGTCCAAAATTCCATTAACTTTTATTATGTTTGAAAGAAATTCAGTTAAAACGTCTCACAAAAGATAAACTAAAAGTTAAACCTAAACCTAAACTTTAAACTTAAACCCTAAACCATCTTAGTAAATACTGGTGTTAATGTTTTGTTTTATTTAAAAAAATTGTTTTTGATTTCATTTAAATAATAATTATAATTCTAATTATTTATTAACTATTATCTAATTTTAAACACTAAACTTATATTATAATATTATTATTATAATATATATTAATATATATATATATATATATATATATATATATATATATATATATATATATATATATATTTTTAGTCGGCACGTGTGAGCATAATGTTTAAATGTAAAGCGCACTATATACTGTCTGTAGTTTTTAGTTAGGTAGATTTCGGTTATGTAGTCATTGGTTATAACCGAAAGTTGGGGAGAGCGGGGCTAGTTGGCTCGCGGATAGGTTGGCGCACCGTCATTTTGGTCCACTTTTCGTCAATCTAGCAACGTCGCTTCTCTCGTATTAATCCTTTATTATAGGCAGCAGATGACAGATTCAAAGTTTGGATGTGATCGCAGAGCTCGATAAGAAGTGGGGCGGGTGAGAACAAATTTCGATGCCAAAAGTAAAAAAAAACGTGTCTGGTTAATTTCGCCAAGTTAAGCAACAGGAATTTTATTTTTATAACTTTCCTAGAGGCATAGTGTAGTGTTAAATGATTTTCTGTGCCTTTGGATTTATTTTGCCGCAAAGTTTTTTGCAGGAATTTTTGAAATGTCAAAATACCAAGCGAAGCAGGTTGGCGCAAAAAAAGGGGTTGATTAGCGCTGCGCCAACCATTTTCCCTTATTCATTTTAATTTCCGCACCAGCTAACTAGGATAATAACTATTTCCTATAATTGCAAAGAAAAATTTAAAAAAACCGTGTGGTAAAATCATTTTAAAGATGAAAGAAAATCATGGTGACAATCTTTTTTTATTTTTGTTTATTTTTCTTCTAGAAATTCCATCGCCTAAAGGGGGCTGGATATAACCATGGCAACCCGAAAATTATTTGCCACTACTCTAAACCGTCGATTCACCGTCTCTTAAATTCTGAAGCCCCTGCCTCCATTATGTTCTGTAGTAGCATGTATTTGGAGCCTGTGATCATTTTGAATCCTCTGCATCAGTTCATGATTCGCGACCCGATCAGTATATGAAACATTTTTTGGAAAACTTCAAGCCTGTTTATTTCTTTCTTATTGCTTATACTTCTGACATCCATAAAAAGGGTGGAGAAAACATAGCAGCGCAGCATTCTTATCCTGAGTTTTTAATAAAATTTTTAATAAAGTTGATAATGAAGTGTTTACGAAAGCATTTCTCGCTATTTTAATTCTTGATCTAATTTCCTGAGGTTGATCTACGTGTAGTATGATTATGGATCGCCCTCTATCTGCTTATTATGAATTAATAATTGAATGCTATGCGGGAACAACGTTGTCACCGCCAATATAGGCACATTCGAGTTTTCCATGTAACAACTTTGTATGTGGTCGAAATAATCAACCTATAAAGTGGTAGGAGAATACGGGGCTTCAATTCCTATTTTATAATGGTAATAAAATTAGTTGACTTGCATACTCCGGTGTAACAACGTTGTATGTGCCATATATATTCCATTAAAATATGTAACTTTTTACGAAAATCTTAAGAGTGTATAATTACAGCTTTTAGGTACCTACTAAACCCAAAGATGGTTTTAAACTAAGTTAATAAACAGCTTTTTTTAGTGTCATTGTGCTTTATTTTTAAACATAACAACGTTCTAACCGCCCTATTTCTGCAAAACTACGTTGTAACCGACGTGGATACACAACGTTGTTTTATTAAAATATAGCAACTAAGTTCATAAAACCCTAGCCTTTATACATCTAAGGCAATAATACTTAAATTAATATTATACAACCTAAAGGGCAGGTTGGCTTACGTGATCTTTTCAAAATTGTTTCTTGGCAAATTAGTTTCAGTTTAATTTTGAAAGTGATTATTATCTCCAAAAATTATTTATAACAACTGCGCCAACCAGCTCCGCTCTCCCCTATAGTAAAAGTAAGATAGAGTGCGCTTTTAATAATATAAAATATTTCAAATCACGCTTGTTTTAAGTCGCGAAAAATACTTGTTTTAATTTGAGAAAATAAATATCTTGTTTGTGAAGATTCTTAATGTTTTTTTCTTAAATCAAGAAAATTTATTCAAGAAGGGGAAAGTCTTTCTTGAAAACAGTTTAAAATGGTATGACCCCAACCCTCGATATTTCAATTTGAAACATTTTATGTTTTCTAGTTTGAGTAATTTTTTGTTTATTGTTAAGAATGGTTTTTCTTCAAGTAAATTAATATATTCAAGAAAACTCAAACACTTGCAGGGTCGTACCTAGGGGCGGGGGGATCAGGGGGGATCAATCCCCCCCGAAATTTTTGGGACCTAAAAATAATAAAATATTTAGTAGTGATAAGTAGCAGAGATATGGGCAATTCTCATTTGTTATAGCAGAATTGACTTTCATTTGATAGATTTTTGCTTATAACAGCTAAAAACGTGCTCAGACTTAGAATTGGTTAAGTATTCCATTTTCTAAAAAAACTAAAATCTTAAACCTACATGTTTTATAAATAAACGCATTCAAAGTGAGTGGCAAAATTTTTGTCCTCTACATTTCACTCATGTCCTCCATATTTTTCTTTCAATTTCTAAAAAACTTCATATTGCTTGATAACAAACACAAATAATGTTATTTATAAACAGTTGTGTTTTAAATAAAATTACTTGACTGCGAAATTAATCCTAGATTTGAGCGGCTGCTGAAAATCATTTTTTTTTGTCGTGTTCTTGAACTTTTCGCCCAGTCAATGTTAATTTTTGCTTGATAATTATAAATTTGACTGAAAAAGTATGCTTGGCTGACCTATTTTTTAGCTATCAACAGGTAGGAAGGCTATTGGGATAGTAACAAAAAAAACTGTTTTTATTTTCACTCAAAATAAGTTTGGGTCAAAAAAGACTAACCATCAAAATATTTGATGGAGTCTGTCTGTCTGGGACACGATAACTCAAAATATAAATATATTTTAGCCATTGAACTGCCAATATATAATTTCTAGTTAAATGAAAGTTTTAACTTAGTTTTATTTCTATCCTTTTTATACTTATAAAAAAACAAAATCCACAATTCCATTTTTTTTACCCTTCTTACATTTTTGATAATCAAAACCTCAAAAATTATTTGATTTTTTCATTTGTTTTTGAACTTAGGCAGGTATTGAATGAACTTACTTACTTCGTTGATAGTTGTGCACTTGAATTTATTCTTTAGCTTTTGAAAAACCGTCTTTAATTAGACATGTGCCAAAATGAAGGCATCAGTGGCGTATATAGAAAAAAGTTTCGAAGAGGGCTCGAGACCCCATAAGGCCCTATTTTATGCTATTTTATGAAAAATATCTAAAAAAATGTTAGCTTCGGGGAGGGGGGCCGAGACCCCCCCTTTATCTACGCCAGTGGAAGGCATCATTTTTTCTAATTAATTAAAGTAACGTAGTATGTACACATTGATTGAAAATTTTAGAATAACTGGGTCTTATGAATGTCTGTACAATTTTTTTAATGTAATAAAAAAAAGATCATATAAATTTTAATCTTTTTTAGGGCAGATTAGAAACACAAATGAGACTCCATCGAAGCACAAAGTTTAAAAAATTATATAACTTTTAAACCACAAAATATATTGAAATTCGGTGTTGGATAAAATTTCTTGCAACCATTTTTGTAACTAATAATGCTGTCAGAACTTTGGTTTTCGAAATATTTCAAAGGAACGCAAAATCCAAATTTAAAGCAATATTTTTCACCCAACATTCAACATTTATTGAATATTTCTTCAATTTTAATATCTTTTAGTTGGAAATGTATAAGATCCGTTATACTTCGTTTACGTATTTTGATCCAGGATTAACATTATTATTAATTAAGGGTGACAGGGTGCAAAACTGACAAAACATTTTATAGACTTTTTGGCTTATAGCATTTTTGAAAGGTTCTATGTCAGCAAAAATTAAAAAAACATCATAGAAATTAACATTTCGTGCAATTTAAAACACAAAATACAAATTTTCTAAAGTTCTATTTCAAACTTCTTATCCCCTCCGAAATTTTTTCCTGGGTTACGGCCCTGAACACTTGATTTGAAAAACAGTTTTTTGTTTTGAAATACTGAGTCTCTTTTAAAACGTAGATATTAAAAATAATAAAATATTCAGCGGCGTACACAGAAACTAATCCTGGGGGGGGGGGGGGGGGGACTTGAGCGCGGATCGATACGCAGAGATAAATCCTGTGAGAGGCTTGAGAACAGATCGATACATTTTAATCTTGATTTTTGGGAGCTTCAGCCTATAAGTCGCCCCCCCCCATACGTACGCCACTAAAATATTGTTGAATAGCTGAGAGCAGATGTAGCGGTGAAGTCAAGTAAATTGGCTTTGAGAGAGAATACGTTTCCTAGATTGATTTTTTTTTCTGTGTAGAAAAAAAAAGGAAATGGTTTAAAATTACCTATACATTTATCTTTATTTAAAAAAATTGGATGTCATCAATCAAAATGTAAACTAAAAAATCTTATTACACGCTATTCATTGGTAAATCTAAATCGGCTATGTTCCTGTGTAGTTTTTCACAGGGAAAACTCTAATATTGTGCATTGAAACAGTCGCTAATTAGTTTTTCTCACGTGAAAAAATAATTTAGACGTGTAACCGGTAAAGATAATCTGCCACTATGTTTTGCTTTATTTTAAAACTTCGTTAAGCATTGAGGAATTTTTAAAAATAGACAGCTTTTTATACTATATTAAAAGAGACCTTTTTAAACTTTTTAACTCGTAGATATAAATTTCCTGAGTTTAAAAAATTGACAGGTGTCAAAATTATTTAAACTTCGTTTAGTGTTTTATAACCAATAAAATATTTAAAAATAAAATAAATTGGTAAATTTTTTTTTTAAGTCACAAGCTTTTATAAAATGCAGTAAAAATTAAAAAATAATTTTCTAACATTCTAATATTATCATAATAATACAAACGATGGCCGCAAATCAAAGCATAAGTTAATCTAAATTTGTGATCTAAACACTTAAAGAATATTCAACATAGCAGGTCATCAAAGATATGTTTGATATGCCGCAATGTTATGCCATTGCCATACCTAAAAAAATTTTTTTTACCAATTTATTTTCTACTTTTTAGTCTCAGCTATCTACTCTATTAAATGAAAATATTTGTTCAATAACAGAACAGAAGAGTTTATTCTAGATTATAATGAAATCGCTGATCGTGAGTTGTTTGGAAACTCATTTTTCTATTGGGGGAAGGCGAGGGTGGGAGTAGAGGTAGAAATATATTTTTTTGTTTGGGCTGTATTGCCATCGGACCTTTATGCATATACCAAATTTTATAAAAGTCATTTGAAGTGAAGTGACGCATTTTTTATGGAAGAGGTGGGGGGTAGGGGTGGGAGGAAATTTTTTCATTATTGTTGTATTGTTATCGGACCACTATATGTATATCAAATTTCATCCAAATTGGATAATGGGAAGTGTGTCAAAAACGCATTTTTCGATAGATGGGATGGGGGTAGGAGTGGTAGGATTTTTTTTTTCAATGTTGTATTGTCATCGGACCACTATATGTATACCAAATTTCATCCAAATCGGATAATGGGAAGGTTGTCAAAAACGCAATTTCTATTGAAGGGGGTGGGGGTAGGGGTGGGAGTATATTTTTTTTAATGTTGTATTGTCATCGGACCACTATGTAAATACCAAATTTCATCCAAATTGGATAATGGGAAGTGTGTCAAAAACTCATTTTTCTATGAAAGGGGGTGGGGGTAGGGGTGGGAGGATATTTTTTTCTTAATATTGTATTGTCAGCCGATCACTATATCTATACCAAATTTCATCCAAATCGGATAACGGGATGTGTGTCAAAAACAAATTTTTCTATGAAAGGGGGTGGGGGTAGGGGTGGGACGATATTTTTTTCTTAATATTGTATTGTCATCCGATCACTATACGTATACCAAATTTCATCGAAATCGGATAACGGGATGTGTGTCGAAAACAAATTTTTCTATGAAAGGGGGTGGGGGTAGGGGTGGGAGGATATTTTTTTCTTAATGTTGTATTGTCATGGGACCACTATGTGTGTACCAAATTTCATCCAAATCGGATAATGGGAAGTGTCTCAAAAACGCTTCACAAGATTTGATAGATAGTTAGATAGTTAGACAGAACATCTGAAGCTAAATAAAAGCTTGTAATAAAAAAAAGAACCACATTGTAGTCCATTTGAGCTATAAAAACAAATGACAGGTACCGACAACTGCCATGTTAATTTTCATAAAAGTTAAAGAGGTCAAATAACATACTAATCACAAAATATCAAAAATGATTAAACATGAGTGCTGTGTGGTTTGGTAGTTGGTTCACCTGTTTAAGCTTGGTTTAGTATTATATCACTAAATACTTTGTTAGAATGAGGTTCTAACAAATGGAACTTTTCTAAAGCTTGAACAGCAGGGTTGTGCCCATGGTAAATATCTACTGTTGGCGACCGCATGCCCAATACCATACTTAAATTTCATCCAAATATCGCGGGTAATCAAGTTTCATTTACATACTGCGGGGTCCTATTAATTTCTGTTTAATAATAATGGGCATCTATTTTCTGCAGGCTATGTATTTCTGTTTTTTCTTTTGATAACCGTGTCTATATGGCCGTTATGAAACTAAGGCTCCATTTCAGTCCTGGGCCACCTTTGGAATAACAGACTCGAAACGGCAATTATTTTTAACAGGTGTTTTTGTCAGTAGAATAGCCTACCGACTGGAGGAGTGTGTAACAAAACTCGCGGCTACAGACTAAAATGCACTCTGGCTCTTTCGATTTCGAGGTTATGCTTTAATTGTTTTGTTTTTGTTTAAATAGCCTGGAAGCATGGAATAAATAAATTTCTTCGATGGTGGAAGTGTTTGAAGTCCTTTCGAGTTTTAAAAATTAGTATTAAAAATATTTGTCGTGTCGTTAGTTCGGTCAAATTTAGTTCAAAATAGCGCTAGTAACGAAATAGGGTGTCTTTCTAACATATTTTTTCAAAAAAAAAACTTCCCTGGCTTCTTTCGCGGGATCCTAGCGGGTGTGAAACAAAACCGAACCGAACCGAACGGAACGGATCTGAACCGAACCGGCATCCCAGAGGTTGTGAAACCAAAACGAACTAAACCGATAATTCGATTCGGTTAAGTTCGGTTCGGTTCGGTTTTGTTTCACACCCGCTAGGATCCCGCGAAAGAAGTCAGGGAAGTTTTTTTTTTTGAAAAAATATGTTAGAAAGACACCCTATTTCGTTACTAGCGCTATTTTTAACTAAATTTGACCGAACTAACGACACGACAAATATTTTTAATACTAATTTTTAAAACTCGAAAGGACTTCAAACACTTCCACCATCGAAGAAATTTATTTATTCCATGCTCCAGGCTATTTAAACAAAAACAAAACAATTAAAACATAACCTCGAAATCGAAGGAGCCAGAGTGCATTTTAGTCTGTAGCCGCGAGTGAGTTGTAACAAAGTCCGCCTTCACGAGACATCCGTCCTTATCCTGCCTGGATTATTTTATAATTGCCCAAGCGAGGAAATCCATCAATGTCTACAGAATTGGATTTTTGCACCGACGGGACTTCAATCTGCCACTGGATCAAGCGAGAGTCACCTGAAATAAGCGCACTAACGCACTACAAAAAAAACAGCAAAAAATATAAATTTTTCCCAACAAGTCTAATTGTTTGGCTTTTTTTTAACAGTTTATATAACACAAGCTCCCTGTATTTCGGTATACCGCCTAACAATTCACTGTTTTAAAATTTTAAAAGTCCTTTATAGGATTTCCTGAATGTTTTGAAATTAAATACCAAATGTCACAAGTTAAATTGTCAGTTCAATTTGATGACTACGAATTTTTAACGCTTGAAAGTTTTACCCTCGTTTTATTTAAATAAAACCAAATCAAACCTCAAAAAAACAATTAAAAATACATTTTTAGTGTGATACGTGAGGTAAAGGAAATTTTACGCTGATTTCAAAAATAGAACAAAAGTCATTCAAAAATTCAAATATTCCATAAAAAAATTCTATTTCTATGTAATATCTCAAAACTTAAAAGTGGCAAATAAACTTCAATTTCAGTTTACACCAAAACGAAAATCGAAATTTTCATAAATAATAGTCCTTCTTCCTAAATACAAATTTGTGATAAACCCTCAAAATATTTGAAATTTTAAGCAAAACAAAGGGAGGTCAGTTTTAATCTATCTCACCTGGAAGTGCCTTAACTCCCCCATTTGGGTCAGTCGGTACTTTTAATATGGGGGAATTTGATTTAATGTTTTTTGCTTTCTTATGATTTATATAGAGGGGTTTGTTTAGGACGATATTAGAGACTTATTAGAAGTGAAATAAGGTTTAGTATGCAAATACGTTAGAGCATAAATGTTGAAAAAATCGAAAACTCAGAGCTTGCTTTGGAAACAATGGTAAATTTTAATTCGCAGACGCGAATTTTCAAGTGCGCATGCGTGTGTTTTGTCACGTTGACACACAGCTGCTGTGTGGCTTGACGCCATATTTGTTTGTTTACATTTTACGGTGTTTTACGTCTGTCGTGTAAAAAAGGTTTTTTTTCTGTGAAAAATGGGAAATAATTCACATAAAACATGTGCGGTTTGTGTCAAAAAGTCTGGGAGAAGTAAGGGTGTGCCATTCGATAGGTAAAGACTTGTGTTTTTCTATATAATTTTTTAATTAAGTTAGGAGTGGTTTATAGATGCCATTAAACACTCTTCATGGTGTCACAATAAATCTGCACAATTAGTTTTAAAAAAACTCTGCCAATCTATGGGCACCTAAGCTCACACTAGGTACTATAGTTATAGTGTACGTGTACGTGTGAGCTAATATAACTAAAAACTAAAATTTATTTTATTGAACTCCAGACTCAATTACCTTTCGTTTGGTACCACAGAAGCCATGTTTTGACTTAAAATTTAATTTTTCAAATCTACCCCCACCTTTTTTTTAAACTAAAACTTATTTTGTTTAACTCCAGACTCAATTACCTTTCGTTGGATATCACACACGCCATATTTCCACATAAACACTAATTTTTTTAATTTACCCCCACCCTTTTTTTTACAGTAAAATGTATTTTATTTAACTCCAGACGCAATTACCTTTCGTTTGATATCACACACGCCCTATTTTTACATAAACTCTAATTTTTGAAATATACCCCCACCCTTTTATTTGGCTTGTGTTTGGTGGATTTTGTTCATTTTTAAATGGGACCATCTCGACCCAAAACCCAGCGTAGGTACCTAATTTCATTAAAATCGGCCAAGCGGTTTTTGAGTTATGCGCGTTGGTCGTTACAGACAGACAGACATACAGACAGACAGACAGACAGACAGACAGACAGACGGCGCAACAAAAAAGTTTCAAAATCATCTGAAACGCAAAGATATATAAAAATTTTTGAAATCGGAGCAACTTTTTTTTTCTCGAAAAAATTAGGATCACTATAGCTCACACTACTCAATTAGTTTTTAGAAAAAGAATAATAGACGTAACCCTAAATTTTTGACAATTGTCAAATAATGTAAAGACGTAACGGAGTATGTTCCAAAACCACCAAAACTGACGCATGCGTAGTAACCGAACTCCTGTCTACTCGAAAAAGGAACATTAAGAATTAAATGAGGATTGTGAGAATGCATGAGTATGCCCCATATTTGAAATATGTCAGCAAAGCTGTTACATTTTAACTAGCCATTTTGAATTCTATGTTTGTTTACTTTTAGTGAGATGTTTTATTACAGATTTTTTTTGATTTGTTGTATATTTTTTGAGAATGACATTACATATATTACCTGAAGGCATTTCTCGCTTGCACCCCATTGTCCTCCTTGTCTTCACACATAGCACAAAAAACACATCAACGTTAAATTAACGTGACCAAAAATAACAAAGTTTTTTTTTACTTGAAAACAACCGCATATCATGTAATATTTATTTTGTTAAATCTACATGCTTAAAGATAACTTATAAACAAGGAAAAATCAAGCTATAAAAATGTTCTTTTTGCTGAAGTTTCTGGTGCTGTGTATACCTATAACGTGTTTTTTACCCTCGTTATTTTCATGCACCAAATTCACACTTGAAAAGTCCTCCACAACATGTTCTAAAACGCCACTAGATTAAGACTTCTCAAACTTACTAACTTTCGGCGTCTTTTTTGGTCACGTTTTTTAATACAATCTTTTTAACTTAAAAAAGACGCGAAAGGAAGTTATAAAAGTTCACTAGTTTAAGACTACAATACTTCAAGACAATTTTAAAGATGGCGCTTCAGGCAAGACAAAATATCTATGTACATGTTTTTTTTTAAAAGCTAAACAAGATTTTTAAACAGTAAACACTTTCACAGAATATTAATGTGTCTTTATCAGATTAATAACAGATGCGTCGTAATCGTGAAGGTTCAGGGATCAGTTCCTTAACAGGTTTTTGGAGTTTAGAGGCGAAAGCACTGCCAGATAGATTTCGTCAAAGTGAAAAATCCCGACAATAGGTGGCGCTGCTGCTAGTAAAAATATTCGGTAGAAAAGCAATGCAAGTCGCGTTTTAAAATTCGTGTAAAAAAGGCGTGAATCTAATGTGATTTTAACGTTGATAAAAATCACGTGAAACTAACGTAAAAACATTGCTGTTTTAATTTGATAATGGCGTTATTAAAACGCAGTTTTTAGCAACGTTATTTTTTATAACGTTAGTGAATGACCTATTAAGCTTGTTTTCATGTATGAAATAAACGATTTTTTCTAGCAGCTTTTAAAGTCAACGTTTTTTTTTCTCACGCCTTTTTTACGTGTTAAACACGTGATTGTGCTATGTGGGTTTACTACCAGCAATTGGTCAAAATAGCACCAAGATGGCACTCTACAAATCTTCAATTTTTATTATTTTTGAAAAAGAATACAAACAATCCACAAAACCTCATAAACCAACCTGATGATTTGACATTTAAAAGTGAGGTTAAAAATAAAGGGCAGCCGTATAACAATCATATTCCAATAACCACAGGCGTGCGTAGCATTTTCGACTAGGGGGGCCGATGCATAGTACAGTCAAAATTAAAAAAGTCGTTTGCAGGTTACGAAGAATGGTACACTAGACCACATTTTTAATGTATAATTGTAGACTATATTGGTGAGCAACAAAAAAATATATATAAAGAACTTTTAGACAAATATATTTTTATCCCGTTTAGTATTGAGACCTTAGGTCCGTGGGGAGAAGATGCAAGGCCACTTGTTAGTGATATTTCTGAAAAACTTAAAAACTCTTGTAACAAATCACTAACCAGGAGCTTTATTACCCAGTTGATTAGCTTAGCTATTCAAAGGGGTAATACTGCATCGATTCTTGGAACCCTCCCGGAACAAAAGTTTGGAGGAAGTTTTTTATGTTATTCAAAATTAATTATGTAATTTTAAATCTAGTTTATTAAATAGAATTAAGTTATTTTATTTAGTTATTATTGTTGCTATTTTTTAATGATTAATGTTATTACCTTGTAAATGCAAATGTAATATGCAAAAAATACAAATATATTATTTTATCGTTAAAAAACAGTGCAATGTTTGGCCACATGCCACGCCGCATCGTTTCAAATATGTATTATTATTTAGTAAACGATTTTCTTTTACAATTATTAAGGCCCGCTATAATCTCTAATAATAATTTTGTTCGCTTTTTGGATTTTGAGATGACTCCAAGTTTTGATAGTGGTCTTTAAAGAGTATATATATATTTATCGGTTTCACAACGTTATACGTCATCCGATACCCAATCTCCACTCGTTTCTGTTTGCCCATAATTCATCATCTAGGCCTCTTATTCTTATTTCACTGTCTATTCCTTCTCTCCAGCTTCTCCTTGGCCGTCCTCGTTTTCTTCGGCCAGTTGGTTTCCATTGTAGTATTTGTTTAGGTAGACTTTCATCATTCATTCTTTGTACATGTCCGTACCACACTAGTTGTTTTGTTCTTATATCATCCACTAAAGTGCGTTCACCCACTGTCATAATTTCTCTTATTCTTTGATTTGTAACTCTTTCTCTTTTTGATTTTCCTGCTGCTCTTCTCCAATAGTTCATCTCCGTAGCGGAAAGCATTTTTTCTGTTCTATCCTTGATTGGCCATACTTCTGAGCCGTATGTAATAATACTTTTTACAATGGTGTTATATATAAGCTTTTTGTTATGTTTTGATATACTTTGGTCCCAAATTATTCCATTTAATAAAGTTATTGCTTTTCTTCCTTGTACGTTTCGATCTTTTATAGCTTTGTCTAGTGTTCCGTCAGCTGTAATTTTTAGACCTAAGTATTTATACTCATCACAGGACTGAATTCGCTGCCCGGTATTTAAGATTAGATCCTGTTTCATTCCACCGATACACATATACTCTGTCTTATTGACATTAACCTCTAGTCCCCACTTATTGTACTCTTCTATTAGTTTTCGTGTCATATATTCGAGGTCGTTATAATCCTGAGCCACTACTATCTGATCATCGGCGAAACATAAAGTATACAAGGTGGTTTCATCCAACGGAATTCCCATGTTTTGGCATTTTCTCTTCCATACTTTAAGGACTTGTTCCAAGTATATCTTGAAGAGCGTAGGCGAGATACAGCAACCTTGTTTAAGACCTTTATTTACTTGAAAGCCTTTGGTTAGTTTTGCTTTTATTTTAACTTTTGCCTTACTATTGCGGTATAACTCTTTGATAGCCTTAATTAGTTGTACGCTTATGTTTGTGAGAGTAATTCATCAATACCTTGATGCTTTTTTACTTCATTGAAATCGGTTCAGAAAAATTTAATTTATGAGGAATAAAATGCAGATATAATTGAGATTGCACACGTATTATCGGTTTGGTTTAAAACAAAAATTGATTTTTTGAGAACCAATAAACTGCTTTTAAAGATTCGCACCTCGTTGTACATGGTGGAAATGAAGCTTTTAAACAAATTGAAAAAAAAATCTAAAAATTTTTGGAACATAACAATAAACGGGCCTCTTTAAAGAGTCAAATTTGATTATTTCTGCCAGTTTGGATTTTAAGACGCGGACAAATAAATATTTCTGCTTAAAATCCCGATCCATTCCCTACATATTTATTAGTTTGTGTCGGTGCTACTTATTATATTATTTTTTTCATATAACATAACTTTTTGTATATTATTGATGTTGTTTTAATATACCTCAAATTTACCTCGGCTAGGAAGAGCTATTTAGGGTCGTGAGGTTCCTTTAAGAAAAATATTGTCAATTTTCTAATTTTGAAATGATAATAAACCTCTATTTACTTTGACACAATTAACAACAATGGTGACAGATTTTTCTTACTATCACCATGTTACCAATGTATCAATGCAGGAACGAAATAAAAGATCAGGATTACTTTTTGTTTACAACTCTCAACATTTATTTTGTTTCAGAAAGAAAAACAAAAAAAAAACAAATGATCAAATATAACCAAGAAAAAAAAATATTAATTTTTTGTTGAAACTCAGTTTCTTAAAAAGGTAGTAAAAAAAATTATATCAATAAAATTATAGATTTTACTGTTCAAATATAACTTAAAAGAGACATACTTCCTTTTTAGAACCTTGTTTCTTTAGATGTACAATAGTGAAAAAAAATATTTACATATGTTGTAATAGTTTTGTCGAGAATTGAGGTTAAAAAAAAAATAACATAAAAACAAAACAATCTTAACCCAGAAAATGTTAGATTCAGTATACTTGAAGTAATCTTTAAAATACAACTATGGTTTCAATCATTTTCCATGGATAAAAACAAAAAAAACTTTATTTTCTGATCAGGTCCATCAAAACGCCCTATATAAATCTTCCAAAGTTTCATCAAAATTTGTACATACTGTACAGTAATTCTGTAGAATTACCAAATAAAACTTTAGTCTATTCACACCAAGTTATTTATCTTTTCTGGACGCAAATCATCGCCTAAGTTTATAAAAAAAAACAAAAATGTGTATTTTGGTTATAAAAAAAACAAAAAAAAACTATATGTAAAAACCAGCTATCGGCAAGCTATATAAAATTTAGCTGTATTAACCTGTCTAACTCTATTTCAACCAAAGGTGCTTATGATAACAATAACCTTAAATTTAACCATATGGTCATGTCGTAGTGACTATTGTTAATTGGTACCAAGCTATCCAAAAAAGAAATGAGCGAGATGCAGGATTAATTACTAGCTTAAAATCATAATCTGGATTCTAGAAATCCCATGTAGGCACAACATTGTGAACCCATTATAAATAAACTATAACCAAAATACCATATAGCCAATATATAAATATTTTGTCGAACATAGTTTGAACCATAAAACAAAAAAAATATGATACTAATCAAAATTTTTATAAAAAAATATATATAATTGTCTGTTAAAGGCATAAAGAAAAAACATTTCCACGGTAAAGAAAAGTTTTTATAAAAATATATATATATATTTATTTATGTTATAACATATTGACCTAATTAAAAATAAAAATCTGGTATATGCAATTGAATTTCATATTACCATTGATTAAAATTAGAGCAAAGTTCTAATGTATCCTATAAAGAAAATTTCAAGCCATGCTTGATGAACAAAAAAAATTTTTGAAGGTTATGTTATAACATAATTAAAATACCTTGTTTCTCGACAAATACTCGAACAAAAGAGGGCGATTTTTGTAAAATTCCTCTCAATTTCCCAAACTGCATAGCAATCACTGACCAATCAGATTCCCTAAAATCCCAAAATCTTCATTCTCCATAAAATCAATAACACACATCCGTATTCATTAATAAGACTAAAACTGACTGAATAATTTCGAGTCACTTTATTTAAATTACAAAAAAACTTATGTTTATTGTAAACAATTTTAGAGTCTTCGCAAAACAAAGCTTTTTAGGTTAAAATACAACACGGCCAATTACGCAACTTCTGTTGTACAAGTTGAACAACCAGAAAATTCTTTCTATCCCTGTTTCACCCCAATGACAAAAAAGGGACAGACAACTCACTCGATCCTATTCCAAAACTGAAACTAATTCAAAATGAACCTCTCCCAGCAGTTAGTTCAGTGCATAAAATCAATAATCTCGAACTTATCCAGACCACGAATAGGTAGTGTGCAAGTCACCGGTTTATTTTCAAAATATTCTAATTAAACTCTCTCACGTAAGATGTCGCTAGAGGTTATTTATTTAAAGCAAATAATTCAATTCACTTAGCAACAACGCGTTACGAAAAAAATGTAATTTTATTCGTAACATATTTAGTTCAAAAGTTATAAAAAAAATATTTTATCCGGTTTATTAAGGGCCTCCGGGCGCACGCCTATGTCGAGTATTATTTAAATAAAGTTGTGGCTTTATTACTGCTAGCCTTATTTTGAAATTTCCAATAAGTCTCTATGTTTGGGTTTCCAGACATCGCCGACAGGCGAGGCGTTCAACCATTTTACAAGATTCCTGTTCGAGCTAATCACTTTCAGAAATATTTCTCCTATTGTTTCGCTGTTTCCGACACAATCCCGCTACTTGTTCCGGACAAAGGGTGCTGCTCATGTTGAGGCTAATAGTGCCCTTGCAACTGATATCTCTCGAATATTTATATGCTGCTTTTGGTTTAAACTAGCGCCAAGTTTAAATTATTTAGTTTCAGTCGACGCCGATGCTTACTTCAGTAAGTACAGTAAATATCGGCGGATCTACGGGGGGGGGGGGGGGTCTGGGCCCCTTACAACTTTTTTGAGTTTAAAATAATTTATCCTCGAATGTAGCAATGCCTGATCTAGTTTTATCTGCCTTGTTCTTGAGCAGATTATTATATGTCTTCGTAGCGGTTGGTTCGTTTTCAAAAAATTATCTTTTGTTTTAACAATTATTTTACAGACTAAACGATTCAAAGTTTTCCGCCACCATGGTATAAAATTAGAGATAATTTTTTTTAGGCTCAGTTAATCTTGTTAAAACCTCTGAAAAACTTTTTAATTTCATTAAGACCTTTATCTCGAACCGCGAACAACGAGGTGTGTGAGATTCCCGAAATATTAATTTTTGCTTCAATCATTGTTTTACAACTTATATGATTGCTTTCATTTTTTGATTTGTGCACCATTTTACTCAGCAAAGAAAAAGCATTAAAAGTCAAAAGGTTTTTCGAAATATAATAATAAACGAGCCTCTATGAAGAGTAAAGTTTGATTCTGTCCGTCATCTTGAATTTTAAGACAGCGAAGAAAAAATACGTTTGCTCAAAAGCCCAATCAATTTCGTGCAACGTGCAATGGTTCTATTCAAAATCGGTGGTATAGTTCGAAAGTTTTATCGAAAAACATTTTGTTCGATTTTTTGGCACACCCGATATAATTATCTCATGGATTAGCTGTTAATACATAATAAATTTACAAAAAAGTAATAATTTAATTTTATTTTTGGGCTCCCTCAATTTATAGGACCTAGATCCACCACTGACAGTAAAGGAAACCGACTTATGGAGGAGCTATTGAGCGAAAGATTCCTAAAATAAATACTCTGCCAATATATGGGCCCCTAAGCTCACACTAGGTACTATAGTTATAGTGTACGTGTGAGCTAATATAAATAAAAACTAAAATATATTTTATTCAACTCCGGACTAAATTGCCTTTTGTTTGATACCACACAAGCCATGTTTTGACTTAAACTCAAATTTTTGAAATCTACCCCCACCCTTAAAAAAACAAAAACTAAAATGAATTTTGTTAAACTCCGGACTCAATTACCTTTCGTTTGATATCACACACGCCATTTTTTCACTTAAACTCTAATTTTTGAAATATACCCCCACCATTTTTTTTTTAATAAATTAAAATGTATTTTGTTGAACTCCAGACGACTCAATTACCTTTCGTTTGATGTCACACACGCCATATTTTTCCATAAACTCTAATTTTTGAAATCAACCCCCACCCTTTTATTTGGTTTGTGCTCGGTGGATTTTGTTCATTTTTAAATGGGACCATCTCGGCCCAAAACCCAGCCTAGGTACCAAATTTCATTAAAATCGGCCAAGCGGTTTTTGAGTTATGCGCGTTGGTCGTTACAGACATACAGACAGACAGACAGACAGACAGACAGACAGACAGACAGACAGACAGACATACAGACAGACAGACAGACAGACAGACGGCGCAACAAAAAAGTTTCAAAATCATCTGAAACGCAAAGATATATAAAAATTTTTGAAATCGGAGCAACTTTTTTTTTCTCGAAAAAATTAGGATCACCATAGCTCACACTACTATAGTATAGTATATGTGTGAGCTAAAATAAGGAAAAACATTGTAAGCTGTACCAAAAGCTGCAAAATAATAAGGATACAAACCCTTAAGAGAGTAATGGATCGTTCATACTCGTCTTTTGTGTAGTCTTTTGTCTTGGTTTAGTCATATGTCTTGTCATAAGAAAGTTAAAACCACTGTTTCTTATGGGAGTGTTCATACAATGCTTTTGCTTTTGTTTTTGATTAGTCTTTGTCTTAAGAGTTGCCAACTTTCAATCCTTAGGACAACGACTAAGACGAGTGACAGACATCAGCTGATGTTTGTTGTTTTGTTTTACAGGGCGTCCGAGGAGCGCGGTCGAAATTTTGAATTTACCGCCATTAATCATGTTTTTAACAGAAAATCTCAACAAAACCTCAAAATTTTATTTGCTTTTTTTTCTTTTTCGCTTTTGTTCTTTCGTGTCTGTGTTTCGTGCACAGATTAGGTTAAATAAGATCGTTTTGTGTAGAAAATAACTTTTGAAGAGGGCCTTTTTATTGAAATTGATTTTTTTTTCAGTGAGTTATGACTAAGACTAATCAAAAACAAAAGACGAGTATGAACAGCCGATTTTGTTTAAGACAGCTAACACTAATCAAAGGACAAAGACTAATCAAAAACAAAAGACTAAGACGAGTATGAACAATACTTAAGAAAAAAGATACTCTAAGCACAATCCTGAAAAAATAAACAAACAATCAAATTTAAGAAGTAATTAAGTCGAACCAAATAAAATTCCTATGAAAAAAATCAATTCATTTTGAAAGTTAAAATATGGAAATTCGGGGTTAAAAGTAAACACAAGTTACTATTCAATTTTGAGCAGTCTCAATAATAGCGCTTTACAAATTTACCGTGCCAAGGCAAAAGAGTGTACTCGACAAAATGGCGAAAATGAGTTTTTTGCATTTTTAGATTCTCCATTCTCTTCTGCACAAATTTATATTTTCACCTTGATGATATCTTTCCAAATAATGGAGATAATGGAAGGCCATTTTAAGGTATATGCATATTTTTGGTGGTCGTACAGAGGCAAAAGAATGTACTCGACAAATTTTGGCTTTTTTTCCAAAGGCAAAAGAATGTATTGTCTCATACCGTAAAACAATTCTTCTTTTTCTGCAAAATTACAGAGGCAAAGTGAGGTATATTCGTATACCTTACTTTGCCATAGGAAAAACCTAATTAAATAATTTATATTTCAGAGGCAAAGTAGTGTATACATGCCGTATACAGTACTCTGCCTCTGTTTGAGATCAGTCTTGAAGAAACCTTCAAAAGGGAAGCAGTGTTATTTTTCCAAGTGTTACTGGTGGCCACTTTGTGAAAGGAACAGACACTTTTTTCTATAAAACTGATTTCGAGGCTTCAGAGTACATAAAGCCGAAACTTGGCCTCAAGAGAAAAGTCGTACTTGGCGCTATGCCCCCCAAACTGACAAAAGAGCGTGGGATAAACAAAAAGAAAAAATAAAAAATTCTTAAGGATTTAGGTCCAAAAATAAAGCCATCTCGAAGAAAATTCTGGGAAGATATTCCTTCCGAAGAGTCCGCAGAAGACCTTATAGAAGACGGCTTGTAGCTTTTTAAAGTATATTACGGTTAAAATGTATTAAGTTGATCTCAGTTGTTGTTTATTTTTTATAATGTATGTATTCATTTTTGAATTTTACTTTACAAATAAAATTAATGTATATGCATACCGTATTTTACCAGTATTTCGATTTTTTTAAAACAGGTTGTGCCAAGGCAAAATAAGGTAAACATACTATACATCATTCTGTCATTGTTTAGATAAATCAATTTTATAAATTTTTCAGAGGCAAAGTAATGTAAGCGACTTAACTTTATTAAATCAAGTTAATTTGACGTAATTTCATTATATGTCAAGAGAGTGGATAAAAAAACGTCTACTTACTGGTTTTTAGGGAAATTTATGAAAAATTGTAAGAATGGCAGCAAAAAAAACTAAAACTTTGAATATCTCAAAACTAGGTTTTTGCGAGTACACTCATTTGCCTTGGCACGGTAGAAATGTATTTTCAGTTACAGTGTCAAGTGGCCAACGGCTAACTTAGGGATAAATTAGTGGTGGTAGATTATTACCAAAATTGCTCATCAATTTTTTAAAACCTCTGTTGTTATTAAACTCATACTAAAGATCCGTGCATAAAATAAAAAGAAATGTCTTGAAGAATTGGCGAAAGGGGAGCAATTAGGGAGGGCTATAGAGGGGGGGGAACCGAACCATTATTCCCTAAGATTTTTGCGCCATTTATTCTTTAAACTTTTTTTTTTTTAATTTTCACTTACGGCAATTATTTTCGGTTTTTACTATGACGTAATTTTTTGAAAATTTATTAATTTTTTTAAAATTTTCTGAAGGTCTTTGCCCGCGGCGCCCTTTTTCTTAATAATCTCATATTTTTTAAGATTGCAGCTATTGTCTATTGCGGCGCGATTTTTTCCAAAAAGTACCTCACTTTTTTTTAATTTTCATAATTTTTTTCCGAAAATTGTCTATTTTTTTACAACACCCTGTTTTCCGAAAAGCATTCTATTTTTTTTTTTAATTTTTATCTGCGGCGCATTTTTTAGTTTTCTCCTAGTTTTTCTATATTGCACTTTTTGTTTCATCTTGAGGTGCGTTAAACCATCTTAACCGCCCTCTCTCTGTAGTAGATGTACGTTTATTCCTACTATTTACCTACATGTTTTTTGCATTATCTAAGTATTAGGCCTAGAAGTCATGGGGCACCGGGGCAAACAATTTTTTGGGGGCCCTCAATAAGAATATAAAATGCTTCTCAACAAAATTTTGTCTTTTGCCAGAATAAAATCTCTTTTCTGAGGGCACGGCAGTGCCTCGCCAAGTTCGCGCGCCGTAACCATCTTTTCTGGAAACATTTCAGCCGATATTTGACCTACCTAAAACTCTACTCGGAATGAGCTACGAATCTCAAACTTTGCACAGTCGTAGATCTCCATGGAGTTAACAACCCCTCCAAGTTTCATGGAATTCCATAAAGTAGTAAAGCAGTTACGAAATTTCAAAAAACGTCGAAATTGCCACTCACTCACTCACTCACTCATGTAGAGATCATCAATATCTACTGTACTTCCAGACATGCTACAAAGCTGAAATTTGGCAGACTGATAGAAATTATGACCAAACCCATGGAACGGCTATTACGGCTGTAAATGACTCTTAGGCACAGTGCTAAATTGAATATAAAGAAGTTTGGCTGTAATAGCAAAGTTTAAAAAAATATTTCCAAACTAGTAAGAACCTTTCATTTTGAAATTTGTATTGGAGAACTTGGCTTTACTTTTATCTCAATTCTTTTTACGGAATGCCATTTTCGCGTACTTGGCTTTTTTTTACATGAAATGTTTTTGTTATGATTTCACTTCTTTTTTAAAGGAATTGGATAATACTTCATTTTTAAAGTAGTAAAATATGCGGAATATTGTTCAAAACTTTTGCAATGCCTTACTTAAATTTTTGAGATTTTTAAATTTTTTTCCATGGTTTTATCGTAGTTCCTATCAGCCTTCCAAAGCTCAGCTCTCTAGCGTTTGTGAAAGTGCACAATATTACTTTTACATAACTTTACATGTATAGGGAAGGGAAATAAATTAAAATTGTCGTTTTTTTAAATTTTGTCCTATCGTTTTATCATAGTTCCTATCAGTCTTCCAATGCTCAGCTCTCTAGCGTTTCTGGAAGTGGGTAATGTTACTTTTACATAACTTTACATTTATAGGGGAGGAGAGTAAATGAAAATATTGGACTTTTTATATTTTTTCTCATGGTTTTATCATAATTTCTATCAGCATTCCAATGCTCAGCTCTCTAGCATTTCTGGAAAAGGGCTTAGCTTTATATAAATTTACATTTATAGGAGAGGGAAGTAAATGTTGGTGTTTTTAAATTTTTTACGGAATGCCATTTTCGCGTACTTGGCTTTTTTTTACATGAAATGTATGTATTTTTCAATTTGCAAAACAATCATTTCATCATCGTTTTACTACGTATTTTAAAGGTAGCATTTTTAAGGCAAGCTATTTTATAAACCTTATGAATATAAAATATATATTTATTTACAGTGACGGATCCAGAATATCTGAGGGTAGGGGACCAAGAAGGCAAATATTTTTTGTTGTTTTAATAACTCTGAACTAAAAAACCAGATGAAAGTAATATGCGCCGCAAATGAAAAATTTTAATAAAGGCTAAGTCATTCTTGTAAAAAAAATCAAAAAATGTTAATTTTAAGTTAAAATTAGTTTAACAACGATTTTGTGGTTATATTAAGTTACGAATTTTTTGCCGCTTAAAAACGAGGTTTTTGCTAGGGCCGCCGCCCGGGCCCCTTTTTACGTCGGGGCGCCGGGCACTGCCCCAACGATAGCTACGACACTGTCCAAAATGGCCTAGCTAGTTGCGCCCCTGATTGGTGGCGATAATTTTTATAATTGTTGATGTTATGATTAAACAATTGTGTAATTTAAATCTAGATCACTATCTATTTGTATGGATAACTGATTGTTGTTTTGTTTTAGGGGCAATAATATTGTTCCACACACTCCTAGTATTCCTAGTAATATCCCGGGGAGAGCAGCAGTGTTTTTATAATAAAATGTTGATGTATATATGCTTATTCAGAACCCTGCGTCCACAAATTGCGAAAACGCCAAAACCCAAATTCAATTTCGGCTCATTTTCGATTCAATGGGGCTAAAACGCTTCCGTTTTATAATATATTTTTTTTCCTTGTTTTCCGCCGCTGAGTCGTCTTGGCTCGAAAACGGTTTTATTTTCCTCAGCTGATATTCGGGCGGGATTATACCGTTCGAGATTTTTTGTGCTTTTCGAAAATATAAAAATTCCCAATATTTCCTCCAGATTTTCCGTTTTCCCGCAATGGAACGTCTTTCTTGATACCATTACCGATTTTTATATTATGTATTTTACCAATATTTTAAGCGCGTAGCTTTGCTATTAATTGCGTAACTTTGCTACTAAATGCGTAGATAAAATAACAGACAGACTATTAAACGTATAATTTAACGTGTAGTTATAATATTAAACTCGTAGCTTTACTATAAAACTCGTAGATTTACTCATATGACTCGTAGCTTTGCTACTAAATGCGTAGATTAACTAACATACGGACTATTAAAATGCGTAATTTAAGGTGTAATTATAGTATAAACTCGTAGCTTTACTCATGTGACTCGCAGCTTTGCGCCTAAATACGCAGATTTATTAACAGATGCTTAACTTGTCTATGAAGCGTGTAGCCTTTAATACTAAACGTGTGGTTTTTCTATTAAAAACGTAGCTTTACTATACATATAGTCAGTTCTAAAATGATTTGTTGCTTGCCTATTTGTGATACAATTGTGTGATAAAAAATTGCAGAATACGAGTTTCTATGGTGGATAACTGGAATATGGTGCAGGGACTACCCCATGCACCCCTCTATAGCCTTGTTTCCGCCTATGCGTGCTCACCCTGATTCACAAAACGCATCGCGTGATGAGATTTGCACTGTTTTAAATGCAGCGTCACCTGATGCGTTTTTTCAAGCAGAGTGAACACGCTTAGGTGGGAACCGGCTATAAGGGTTGGGGGACTCCGTTTTTTTAAAAAATGGGCGGGATTATACCGTTCGAGATTTTTTTTTGCTCGTTCGAAAAATAAAAATTCCCAATATTTCCCTCCAGATTTTCCATTTTCCGCAATGGAACGTCTTTCTTGATACCATTACCGATTTTTATATTATGTATTTTACCAATATTTCTAAGCGCGTAGCTTTGCTATTAAACGCGTAGCTTTGCCTACTAAATGCATAGATTAACTAACAGACAGACTATTAAACGCATAATTTAACGTGTAATTATACTATTAAATGCGTAGCTTTACTATTAACTCGTAGATTTTACTCATATGACTCGTAGCTTTGCTACTAAATGCGTAGATTAACTAACATACGGACTATTAAAATGCGTAATTTAAGGTGTAATTATAGTATTAAATGCGTAGCTTTACTATTAAACTCGTAGCCTTGCGCCTAAATGCGCAGATTTACTAACAGATGCTTAACTTTTCTAGTAAGCGTGTAGCTTTACTACTAAACGTGTATTTTTTTCTATTAAAAACGTAGCTTTACTATATGGTCAGTTCTAAAATGATTTGTTGCTTGCCTACTGTGATACAATATTGTGTGATACATCAAAATTTTCCGAAAAAATCGCAGAATACGAGTTTCTATGGTGGATAATTGGAATATGGTGCAGAACTACCCCTGCACCCCTCTATAGTTTTGTTTCCACCTATATGTGCCCACCCTGATTCACAAAAACGCATCGCATGATGAGATTTGCACCTGTTTTAAATGCAGCGTCACCTGATGCGTTTTTTTCAAGCAGAGTAGGCACGCATAGGTGGGAACCGGCTACAAGGGGGTTCTGTTTTTTAAAAAAAATTAAAACTCGGGTCAGTTTTACCTTGGTTTTCAATAATCCACTATTTTTCAGCATTTCAGAACATAATCTAACCATCCGTTCTCCATAGGGGGTCTGCAACCACCAACTCTAATATGTCTAATAAGGTGTTTTTTTTTTCATAATTTTCATTTTTTGAAAAAAAAATCACCCTTGGGAAATGGATGCTGATAAAATATAGTAGGTGTATTCAAGGGTACAGGATTTTGACTTTAATTTGGTGTATCGTTTATCTATATCGTCTCAAAAATAACACCCCACAGGGTGTCGAATTAGAGGTAGATTCTTAAGATTTAAAAAAAAAACCTGTTTGTTATATTAAAACACACTAGACAAACCAAATATGAGATACATCAAGTTGGTTATGACATTTTTGATGGCCTGTAATATTTCGATCGATCGATGTATGATACATTACTTATACTTGCATTTTTTTTGTCAAAGAAAACTGATTTGTTTGCAGCGGATCTTTTTGCATGAACGAAGCATCGGTGGCCTAAATGAATAAGTCCGCCTTATAGCTAGAACATTCTCTTTCAAACGATGTACTATGTTCTATGTAGCTTATATAAGTACAGCTGTCTTTAAAACGTTGCGGTGACAACTACGCGGCACTGCAATCATAATGCCAAGTGCTGCGTAGGTATACTTTTAAAGGCGGCTCTCACGGCTGATCGTTTGAGGATCTACTAGTTGGACACTAATTGTTTGGGGCGCAGACGTTTGGACGCTATCCAATTTGAGTGCTGATCATTTGGACGATGACCATTTGACCGCTGGACGTTTGGGGCAATAGCCGTAAACAACAAAAAAATAAAAAGCCTTAAGACCCAGTTTTTTTGGGAAGACTGTTTGGACGCTTGCTTTTTTATGCTGTCCATTTTGGGCGATGGCAATTGGGGCGCTGAAGGTTTGGGCAATAATAGTCGTAAACAGTAAAAAGTAATAATGCCTTGACACCCACTTTTTGCAAAGATTGTTTGGGCGCCTGTCGTTTTTGTTTTGGTTAAGGACACATACCGTTTGGGCGCAAACTACTTGGGCGATCATCATCACCAACACCGCATGCGTTTCAACAGTCGTCGCAAAAAAGGGGGTGTTATGGCTTTATTATTTTTTGCTGTTTGTGGTTGTTGCCCAAACGTTCTGCGCCCAAATGGTCTGTGGCCCTTTACAAACGAAAGCAACAGGCGCCTAAACAATCTTCTGCTTTTGCGACAAATGTGGCAACCATCTTTTGAATACACTTTGAGAACGGATGACTTTTGTTGGCATTTCTTACATCTTGGAACACCCAAAACAGACGACTGACGTTTATTTTTGGGTTCATATGAGTAATAAATCCACGACTCATTACCACTGACAATGCTGTACACGTTTTTCGAGTTCCTGGCTAGAGTTTTCTGACCCTAGCTTCTTTCTGTTTTCGTTAAACAGATGCGGTATCTAGCGGGAAACAAATTTTTTTTCCCCCTAATTCTTTATGCAAAATTTTTGAATTAAGGTCTTTGAAATCCCCAATAAGGATTCAATCTCGCGATATGTCACATGTCGATCTTCCGTAATAAGCATGCGCAGAGCATCGCTCCTGGGTGACAGCCGTTTTGGTACACCTGGCCTTATATTTTTTTATTTTTATATTTAAGTATTTGTTTGTCTTGATTATTTCTTAAACTTTATATTATTTATTTTTTATATAACTAAACAAAAATTTTTTTTGTTTACATGGGAATGGGAATTATTTATTTATCACTTTCGTATAATACTATGCTTAAACATTTAATTTTATTGTTTATTTTGGTGAGTTTTCTGGACTTTTTTTTGAAGACTATTATTAGGTAATATATCAATTGGCAATCGCCCATTGCGATCAAAAATTTTAACACACGGAAAAGGTGATCTCATGTTTTCAGACGTTGATACTTTACGTCCTAATTTGAGTGTTCTGAATAGTGGCAAAGAAGAATTATAGAAGTCAGTTGAATGGCTTGGTTGAGCTAATACCCTGAGAATTTCTCGTTCTTGTATTGAGACACCACACACATACATGGGTAAAAGTTTTCCGAAAATGTATGTATGGTCTTTGATGGCTTAATGAGAGACCGTTTGCGTACAGAGCAAGAGGTTCTGGGTTCGAGTTCCGGCCTAAGACAAACTTTTTATAATTTTTCTTTCTTTAATTTTACTTGTTGTTTACAAATAACTTTCCTGTAGAAAAAAAATTGAAAATTCTAAAAAAATTTTTACCTAAAATACGATATCAAACATTTATTTTTCGAAGATGTTGAGACGTCATATGTTCGAGAAATGGATGGAGGATGTAGTAGTCATATACGTAGGAATATTACGTATATGGTAGTAATACCTAAACTGGGAATAAACTGTTCGGAAATTACATTTTTTTTCATTAAAAAGATATTCCAGTGCCAACAATGCATTTAATGAAACTTTTAAAACATTTTTTATGTGTACATAATACTTCAATCCACGTCCCTATTGAAATCCCCTCGACAAGTAGGTATAGTGGTATTTATTGATCTTTGATTGGACAGAGTCTGTCAAAATACAGGGTGACTCAATACTAATTATATATGGGCAATAAACCCAATCAAACGTTAAAAGTTTATTGTTTATTTACAGAACAGCGACATTTTCTTGGGGCAGGATGATGACTTTCGGCAGAGAAATTGTGATGTACCAATCGGCAGGAGCAGCCCTTTGATCTTACATAAGAATTGTTGCTACATGACCTGCTTTTGTGACAAATGTCGCGACCATCTTTTTGGATACACTTCGAAAACGGATGACTTTTGTAAATAAATTAAAGTCTCTGAAATCCCCAATAAGGATTCAATCTCGCGATATGTCACATGTCGATCTTCCGTAATGAGCATGCGCAGAGCATCGTTTCCTGGGTGACAGCCGTTTTTGGTACACCTGGCCTTATATTTTTTTATTTTTATATTTATGTATTTGTTTGTCATTATTTTTTCTTAAACTTTATATTATTTATTTTTTATATAACTAAACTAATTTTTTTTTGGTTTACATGGGAATGGGAATTATTTATTTATCACTTTCGTATAATACTATTTTATTTTATTTTATTTTATTTTATTTTATTTTATTTACACCACTTAACAGGAGTTAACCCAATTACAAAGTGGGGAAGAATACAGTGATTAACAATAACAGAATCTAAGGATAAAATGAATTACAAAATAAAAGAAATTTACTACATCTACACTGAGTGAGCAGAAATAAAAATTATAAAAATCGTATATTTTTTAAAGTAGAGATACTACAATTAAATATGTCACATCTGTCGCAAGTCTGATTGCACGTGTTACAAGCCCGAATTATTGGAGAATTTTTGCAAATATTGGTGCGCTGGTAAGGAAGATAAAACGGAACAGTAGTGCGTGCTGATGTTCTGGGTACTAAAAAATTAATCTTATGCAATAATTCCTGGGAGTCGATTTTATTATGTATTAATTTGAAAATGAATTGCAACTCTGCCAACTTGCGCCGGTCCTCCAACGAAGATATACTGAACCTTTCACAAAGGACCTGGTTCAGAATACCAATTTCGGGATACACACCATCAAGCTTAAAAACAAGGTACTTCAGAAACTTACGTTGAATTTTTTCAATAGTATTAATGTGAGTATCATAATACGGAGACCATACTATGCACGAGTATTCCAATTTAGATCTGACATAAGCAAAATAGAGTAATTTTATACTAGAAATATTTTCTAGGTACTGAGAATTCCGTATTATGAACCCAAGCATTCGGTAGCTTTTCTTTACAACATCCTGGATGTGGGGAACAAATGATAGAGCACTATCGAATGTTACTCCGAGATCTCTAAATTCCAGACTCCTGGGTATTTCGGTTGTATCAATGGTGTAATTGAATTGAATTACCTGTTTTCTAAGGGTGAAAGACACTACATTGCATTTAGATGGATTGAGAGGGAGAGAGTTATCAAGACACCAAGTATATACCTTATTTAGAGCAGCTTGAAGTTTTTCACAATCAGCAATGTTATTTATTCTACAGATAAGCTTTAAGTCATCAGCGTACAATAGGCAAATAACTTCTATGTCCTGAACTATGCTATTTATAAAAGCTATAAAGAAGAGTGGACCTAGTATAGAGCCTTGAGGAACTCCGGAAGTAGCCTTGATCGTAGAGGAGGTTTGTCCATAGTATTCTACATACTGAAGCCTTTCAGTTAAGTATGAATAAAGAAACTTAGATAAATCATCAGAGATGCCAAAGGTTACAAGTGTACGAAGAAGAATACTATGGTCTAGTCTGTCAAAGGCCTTAGAAAAATCGGTGCAAATAACATCAATCTGAGCACCCACATCCAAGGATTCAGCTAATGCTTAACATAAACATGCTATGCTATGCTTAAACATTTAATTTTATTGTTTATTTTGGTGAGTTTTCTGGACTTTTTTTGAAGACTATTATTAGGTAATATATTATATTGGCAATCCCCCCATTGCGTTTAAAAATTTTAACACACGGAAAAGGTGATCTCATGTTTTCAGACGTTGATACTTTACGTCTAATTTGAGTGTTCTGAAAGTGGGAAAGAAGAATTATAAAGGTCAGTTGAATGGCTTGGTCAAGTTAATGTCCTGAGAATTTCTCGTTCTTGTGTTGAGACACCACACACATGCATAGGTAGAAGTTTTCCGAAAACTTATGTATGATCTTTGGTGAATTAATGAAAGAGCGTTTGCGTACAGTGCAAGAGATTCCGGGTTCGAGTTCTGGCCTAAGACAATCTTTTTATAATTTTTCTTTACTTAATTTTACTTTCCTGTAGAAAAAAAAAATTAAATTCTAAAAATATTTTTGCGTAAAATACGATATCAAACCTTTATTTTTCGAAGATGTTGAGACGTCATATGTTCGAGAAACGGATGGAGGATGTAGTAATACCTAAACTGGGGATAAACTGTTCGGGAATAACATTTTTTTCATTAAAAAGATATTCCAGTGCCAACAATGCATTTAATGAAACTTTTTAAACATTTTTTCTGTGTACATAATACTTCAATCCACGTCCGTATTGAAATCCCCTCAACAAGAGGTATTTATTGATCTTTGATTGGACCGTGTCTGTCAAAATACAGGGTGACTCAATACTAATTATATATGGGCAATAATCCTAATCAAACGTTAAAAGTTTATTGTTTATTTACAGAACAGCGACTAAATTAAATGGCGCCTTTTCGCACATAAAATATTTTTTGCCCATGTTTTTACATTTCACAATCTCTTAAAAAGTTCTAGAAATATTCCAAATATAAGTTTATGTGTCTCAAACTCAATCAAATGGCAAGTTGTGGGCAAAATAAAAGCGGTAATAAAAATAATGGATACGGACCAATAAAATGTTCAGATGTATAAGTTTCAGCCTTGCGATCAAAATTCAAGTTTTATTGCACCTTCGTTTTTAATAGCTTGATAGCAGCAGCGCCGTGTTGCGGAGGGGGCCAGACCGGCGAGCTCCTCCAGTTTTTAAAAATAAATAAATTAGGTATTTTTTTGTCCTTTTTGATATCCGTGACGTTTTTGCCGACACTGAAGCCGTCAATACGAAACGCCCAATCACACGGGTGCTCGCACCTTTGGAACCCCAGACCACACAAAAACTAGCCCAAACCCCAAATCTTTTTTTTTGTGTTTGTGCATTTCAGATTTATTAATTTATTTATTGTTCTATTAACGAAATTTATGTTTGTTGTTTTTTATTATGATTTTATTTTTTAAATGTTTTCTACATGATATTCTGGACTGCTAAGTTTTGTTGCTATATTTAATAAGAATGTTATGATTTCCATTTTATTTGATAGAGGGTGGTTCGAGTAAATTATTGTTTAACTTTTTTAGATCTATTAAAGAATATTCCTCCTAAAAAATTATTTACGTGAGACACCTCAAATTTTTCGTATTTGAAGGATCATAACTTCTACATTTTTAAACTTTGACACGAGTTAGAAAATCAGTTGAGTTTTGACCCCCATGTTATATGAAATTTTTTTTGTTATTTTGGCCTTCTCTATCAACGAGTCATATAATTTACACCCTGTATTTTTATTGTATAATCAATGCTCAGACCTTCTTCTATCTGATTATTATAATTTGCCAGCACCGATATTTATAACTTTCTAGTTATAGTCAATTCTATGATATTAAACTTCATGTATTTTAAAAAAAGTTTAACGGAGAAATGTTACGATAGAAAAACCTTTTTTTTTGGAAAATTAAATCGTATTTAAAAAAAAAACCTATTCGCAAACTAAAGACATAATTGCGTTATGAAATCAGTGTAAAAGTGCGATTTTCAGGCATTAAGTTGAAATATAATTTTACATTTAAGTTTCTTGTATTAAAATTAATTGATAATTACGCTTTAGGGCATATTGTGTCACTCTGTCTGATACCTTTTCTTATGAGGAATGGCTTGGTTCCTTCGTGGATTTGGATTGAAGTTGTTGCTTCGCTATATTATTCGGCTATTAATTAAAGATGCTTTTACTGCCCAGTGCTCAATGCGATCGACAGCTTTTTCAAAGTCTATAAACGCAATATATAATGGAATTTTTTAGTCGTTGGCTCGTTTTATTAGGATTTTCATGGTTAATAGGTGGTCAACTGTACTGAAACCTTTTCTGAAGCCTGCTTTTCTTTTGATTGATATCCGTCAAATTTTGTTTTTAGTCTATCCGTTAATATTTTCATGAAAAGCTTATAAAATACATTGAGAATTACATTACAATATCCCCCAATATCCCCTAAACTATTTAACCATAACCTAGAAGATGTTTTTAAAAACTTAGATTGGGAAGAAATAGGCATTACAGTAAACGGACAATACTTGAACCACCTAATAACAGATAAGGAAGAACTGATAAAAATGCTAGAAGAAATGGAAGCAGCAGCTAAAAATATAGGCTTAAGTATGAACTACACTAAAACTAAAATCATAACAAACACAGATGAAGATATAACGATCAGAATAAACCAAAAGAAAATGGAACAAGTAGAGGAATATATATATACCTGGGACAAATTATTAAACTAAAGAAAGAAAACCAAACAGCTAAAATCAAGAGACGAGTAAAATTGACCTGGGCAGCATTCGGTAAATTAAGCTACATATTAAAAAATAAAAATATACAACCTCTCAAAAAGTGTATAATGTAGCCTTTCTGTACTTACCTATGGATCTCAGACATGGACACTTACAAAATCATGCATCATGCATCCGCCAACAGACAAAAAGTAACTGATTTTGTCGCAAAATTTGGTTTTATTATTATGAATACTAATAATAAACCTGAATTTGATATTATTTACTACAATTACTTGTCGCGTAACAGAAAAATACAAAACAAAAATGGAAAGTGCCGAAATGGATGCAATAAGAAGATCAATGAGAATATCTAGAATAGATCACATAAGAAATGAGATAATAAAAGAAAGAATGGGAATCGAGGGAAGCATAACGGATGACATCACTAAAAGGCAACTGATATGGTACGGCCATGTACAACGGATGAGCGACGAAAGATTACCAAAGCAGGTCATAGAATGGCAACCAATAGGGCGCAGAAAAAGTGGGCGTCCTAAACTGGAATGGCAACAGTCAATCCAAAGATCAATGAGTCAAAAAATCTGACAGAGGATGATTGTCAGGATCGAAGGAGGTGGAGAATAGGCGTCGGACAACGTAGAAAAACGTTCTAAACCGACATAGTAGTAGTATTCGTTTTTTTTTTAATAAGCCGCTCTTTGCTATGACCTCCTTAAAGTTTCAAAATAAAACCTCCAATGCCTGCAAAATTATAATCTTTTTTTTTAAATAATCTATAATTATAGTTTGTGGAAGCTTGTACTGATAAATGCAACAAATTTTCTCAATTTTTTGCTGAAATCCGTTTTAATTTTTGAGTTAAAAGGACGTCCGGCAAGTGACACTCATCTACTAATTTCTAAAAACAAAATCGCTTTTTTAAATAAAATAATTTTTTTTTAAACAATAAAAACTCACTTTGAGTCACATACTATGTACTAACGACCACCTTATTTTAAACTGCTGAATTAGATGGCAGCACTTTTCAAATGGTTTAAAAATATATTTATGTTGCGTCGCCACTGTTAAGTTATATTCCTTAGAAAATAACGAAAACTAAGCACACAGAGGAATAAAATAAATTGAAATTGCATAGAATGTATTTGATCTGATATGAAAATACCCTTGATATGAAAATGACCTGGGCAGCATTCGGTAAATTAAGCTACATATTAAAAAATAAAAATATACAACCTCTCAAAAAGTGTATAATGTAGCCTTTCTGTACTTACCTATGGATCTCAGACATGGACACTTACAAAATCATGCATCATGCATCCGCCAACAGACAAAAAGTAACTGATTTTGTCGCAAAATTTGGTTTTATTATTATGAATACTAATAATAAACCTGAATTTGATATTATTTACTACAATTACTTGTCGCGTAACAGAAAAATACAAAACAAAAATGGAAAGTGCCGAAATGGATGCAATAAGAAGATCAATGAGAATATCTAGAATAGATCACATAAGAAATGAGATAATAAAAGAAAGAATGGGAATCGAGGGAAGCATAACGGATGACATCACTAAAAGGCAACTGATATGGTACGGCCATGTACAACGGATGAGCGACGAAAGATTACCAAAGCAGGTCATAGAATGGCAACCAATAGGGCGCAGAAAAAGTGGGCGTCCTAAACTGGAATGGCAACAGTCAATCCAAAGATCAATGAGTCAAAAAATCTGACAGAGGATGATTGTCAGGGTCGAAGGAGGTGGAGAATAGGCGTCGGACAACGTAGAAAAACGTTCTAAACCGACATAGTAGTAGTATTCGTTTTTTTTTAATAAGCCGCTCTTTGCTATGACCTCCTTAAAGTTTCAAAATAAAACCTCCAATGCCTGCAAAATTATAATCTTTTTTTAAAAATAATCTATAATTATAGTTTGTGGAAACTTGTACTGATAAATGCAACAAATTTTCTCAATTTTTTGCTGAAATCCGTTATAATTTTTAAGTTAAAAGGACGTCCGGCAAGTGACACTCATCTACTAATTTCTAAAAACAAAATCGCTTTTTTAAATAAAATAATTTTTTTTAAAACAATAAAAACTCACTTTGAGTCACATACTATGTACTAACGACCACCTTATTTTAAACTGCTGAATTAGATGGCAGCACTTTTCAAATGGTTTAAAAAGATATTTATGTTGCGTCGCCACTGTTAAGTTATATTCCTTAGAAAATAACGAAAACTAAGCACACAGAGGAATAAAATAAATTGAAATTGCATAGAATGTATTTGATCTGATATGAAAATACCCTTTTTTCTGGTTTATAATACTCATGGATTCTTTAAAATCTCTCACGGATATGAAAAGGTGCCATAACTCACTTGTAATCAGCGCGCTATCCACTGGATCATCGAAGCTAGTTAAATAAATTATTTAAATAAAAAAATAACAGTGTTCACCCTGTAGGAAAACGCATATTGATCTTTCATTGGATGAGTATACGTTTTCTAGAACCCCCGTTGGCGTTTTATGCGAGCGGCACTTCTTTCTGATAATTTGCTGTCTATGTAGTTTTCAAGTGAGTTTCCTCCCCCTTTTCTATTTTTTGAGCAAATATATTTTGCCATAGTTCTGGGCCAAAAGATGTGCTTTTTCTATATTTACAAATATTTGAATATATTAAAAAAGTACACATGTATGAAATTCTCTACCCAATTTAAGGTCTTAGCCTTTTATGCCTTGTAAAATAAACTCAAAAAAAGCTCTAAATATTTACGAAAAAAGTAAACATCGCACCACAAGGGGTTCATTATTTTAGAAAGGATGATAGGGCATATTGTATGTTTGCGATAAAATTTATCAGAGTAAACATTTACATCAGTGCGGCAAACATATTTTTTAGATAGTTTTTTCTCGACATCTGTATGAAAAAGATAAGGCTCCACATAGAAAAATAGAAACAAATAAAAATATGTGAAAAAAACTGTTAAATTGAAATAAAAACGGTTGAGTTTTGATAAATCGTCAGCTTTTCCAAAAACTATAAAATAATAGTTATGACACAAATATTTCTTTGAGTAGGCATGTAAACACATTTTTTTTGTCGTTTTCAAGTCGTTCTTATTTGAAGGATTTGAAACAACTTTAGGTATTAATAAAAAAACAAATATACCTAGCTTGATTGTAGCTACACTTTCTTGGTCATGATTAAAATATTTTTATTTTTTGTGCCGTAGAAGATCGTGATCATTTTATCCCCGATAAAATGCCAATAATTTATTGATATTAGAAGAACAATGATCGCTCAAAGAGATAAGCCCACAATACCAAGCTTATCTATTCGTTCTTTTGTACAAAAGCGCGCAATCTTTGCGTGTACTCAGAGAAAAGTCAGGGTTTTCTCGGGGTTTTGTTTAATTTTATTATTATTAGGTATTTTTCTCTTGTTTCGGTTTTTTTTTCTTGACTTATTAATGAATCGATTTGATTTTATTACGAAAATAAATGTTTTTGTTCTCATTTTGTTCAATTTATGTAAATATATTATTTTATTTATGTTTTGGCTTTTATATTTTATTTTTCTTTTTTGATTACCGTGACTTTTCCCTGACTAAAACCACGGATCTTAGGTGATCCGTGACTAAAACCACGGATCATAGGTGACACCTAATCGCACGGGTGCTGGGTCACCTTTGGCATCTCAGGGTATTTTTTATAATTTAAACGATGAAGGAAGTTCACGAGGTAGAAAGTCTTAATGAAAAAGTTTTACGGGCAAGTCCTCAGAGGTAAATGTAGCTCGGAGACAGTGTGCGTTTTTAATCCGGTCGTATTGTCTCTTTCATCAAGCCTGGTTACCAACGTGAATGAACTTACATCTTACACTCACCCTAGAAATGGGAAATCCTCTTGATCATTTTGGGTCACATGATTATTTTCAGGCGTGGATGAACAAAGCATTAAACAAATTTAAGCGGTCGACCGTTCGGTTATTAGTTATCTTCGGTTAAATCCGAGAATTAAACAGAGAGCGTTTAACCAAAAACGTCAAAAAAGCATGCATTTTCATTGTTCTTGCCTTGTACCTCGGGAGCAGGGTTATAACAGGTTTATAGAACAATGAAATGCATTATTTTTTACGCTTTTTGGATAAACGCTCTTTGTTTAATTCTCGCTTCTAAAAGAAGAAACCTAATAATCGAACGATCGACTGCTCAAATTTGTTTATTGGTTTGCTGTTTTAGTGGCTATGCCAAGTGTTTATTTTTGTTTTTATTGGTAATTTAAAGATAGGGTTAAGATGCAGTTAGTTAGAAATTATTGCCTACATTTTTAGGTAAACCTAGCTTAAAATACATTTATTAACATTACTTTTTTTACAGACTGGAGCAAATGGAAAAGAGTGGAAAGAAATTGAAATCTTCCATTTTTTTACAGATTGAGAAAGGACAGGTAAGATCGAGGGGTGATTAGCTGCCCACAGTTGGCGTACAAATTTCTACAGGACCCCACAGGACTATACAGGATCGCACAGGACTATGCAAGACTTGTACAGGACTACAAAGGACCAACAATTTATTAAAGTCCTGTACAAATTTGGTTTAGCTGATTACCCCTCGGGTAAGATTTGAAAGTCGGCGGGATTGAACTAAACTCGTGGCAAAAAATCATATGGAGCCACTGATCTCTATTAAAAATATTTGACAGAGTGTCACTGACTATTTTCGACGGCGACCTCTAGGGGTGGTGGCTTATACTAAGCTTGTAAGGTCACGGCTTTTTGATTCCAGGCGATTCAGTTTTGTGATCCAGTGACCCTATATGCTTTTTCACTTTAAGGGCCTGTCCTTAAAGTACGTAACGCAAAAATTCCAAATTTTTGACACCCCTCCACCCCTTTGTAATGAAACCGCTGACCCCTCTACAAAATTACGTAATATTTGCGATAACCCCCCCCCCCCACTTATTTTGTAAAAAACAATAAAATATTCTTTTTGCAATCCATAGATACTATAGAAAATGGAAGACCATTGGGAGGCTCTGGTTTGAAATAGCGCGTGATAATATACCGCTGTTATAAAATTGTGTAATAAAATAGCGCAGTTTATAGCAAAAAAAGAAAAGAAAACTGACCTGACCTAACCTAATCTGACAACCTAAGCTAACATGATAAACGAACCTAGCCCGACATTGTTTTACTTGCCGGTTGCGACACACGCCGCGCGTTGTTTTGAGGTTAGGTTAGGTTGGGTTGTCATGTTAGGTTAGGCTCTTGATCTATCAAGTCATGATATGTCAGGTCAGGTTTTCTTTCTTTGTTCGAAATAAGCGCTTTTAATTCGTTACTGGCGCTATTTTAATATACCGGTATTTTTTACGCGCTGTTTTAATTCAGCACTATTTTATTACGCGCTATTTTGTTACTGGCGGTATATCGTTACGCCATATTTTGATATTATTGATATTTTGTTACTGGCGCTATTTCAGAACTGCGCTATTTAGTAGAGCGCTATTTTAAAATAGCGCTCAAACAATAGCTGTTGCCTTCACATTTTCAAATTTAACATGGACTGATAAAATAAAAATTAAATGAGAATTTAATTGGTTTTGAGAAAAATCCAGGTATATTCTTTTTAATGTTACACCTTGTATAGTTTGTTTATATATTTAGAAAACCCATTTTGTATTTAAAACAAAATCCTTTCTGCGAAAGAAATTTACTAATTGCGCTTTTAGGTAAACGATGTTATGTAACGCCACCCTGGAAACTCCCCCACCCCCTTATAATGCTTCATAACGCGACGACTAACGATACGTTACGTAATTTAAGGACAGGCCCTAAAGACCTCAAGAGGTAACCGCTTGTGTTTAATTCCTGTGAAAAAATGGCGCCCAACCTTTCGTCGCCCCTATTAGAGGTTGCGCAGTAGTCGGAGCGCTATTTTACTACATCTAAGTAGTCAGGCAATTCTACTCTTTTAAGGGATTTAACTCGACTCTTTCTTCTCTCCACTGAAAGCTCCCGTAACTCTTTCCCTTGGTCTTATAAAACAGCGGAAATTCTAAAAAATCGAATTTTGTCCCTTACTCCCTTATTTAAGCAACCCACAAAGCCACAAAATGCAATGGCGGCTCGTGAAAATAAAAATATAATGATCTGCTAATAATGTATTCTATAAAGAACTTACCTAAATTCAGTAAAATCAGATAAATCAGGTTGGTAGAAGGTTCACGATTACGCAATTGCAATTTAATTTAAATACTGCTTTTATGTGAGGCAAATTCATCTATCCTTTAAATTTGCAAGCTTATTTATAATGTCATCGTAAAATGGCTGTGAAGCCATTAATTTATTTAATAGTTTTTTTAACGATAGAATGATAAATTTGTCAGTCTCTCCTCTAACATGGTACATCGTAGGTAGATTTTAATACATTTAAGACACAAAAAGCTGCGCTCTACCGAAACACTAGTGGATGGAATGGTCACTATTAAGCACACCAGCTTATAAGCTTTATTGCAGATGTTTCTAATCTCAAATAATGTTTCCATTAATCTGTGAGGTTCCATATTGTGATAGTGATCGTCGCTATAGATTGAAAATGGGTTGTAATTTGCAGTGAAATAGCATACACAAGGAATATTTTGCAAAATAACTAATATAAACCGAATCAGAACCGAATGTCAACAATACGCCGGTAAGCGGAAACTATTTCAATAATGTATGAAGGTTTAACACCTGATTCATTGCCCTGCCAAAGCATGCGACGTTTTCATGACAACCCACGGACGCTTACACCCCGCCGCATAGCGAGTAGGCACAGCGCTCTAACGCCCTGGACCTTTATGGTTACAATTGTGCTTTTATTATGTTTAAAATTCAAAATGTCAAACCAATTTTCGTTTTCGTATAAATAATTTAAATTGTTTTTTTTAGTTAGGTTCTTCAACAAAAAGAACATTAACATTTATTGTTTCAACGTATTTTCAGCCCATCCATAATAACGAAATTATTAATATCAAATAAATAATCTAGTATTTCTTTCGAAATTATTAGTGCCGTTCTGTGTTAAATTACCTAAATTAACAATACTTTACCTTAATGTTGTTTAATTTTTAATAACAGAAATAACTTTATTATTTTGATAGAAGTGGCATAAAAACAACAAAATTAGCTTTTAATAAATTAATAAAATAATGCTGTAAAAATTATTAAATTTAAATTGTAAGTTTTGCAATCATTGGCGAATCCTGGGTGGGCCAGAGGGGGCTCGACTCCCCCTCAGTAAATTAAGGTAAAGGTATCGAGACTGGTAGCTACTATAGATAAGTTAAGGGCGGAAAAAAATAGATTGTTGTTTATTTGCTTTATTAGAATTTCGAAAATAAGGGCACAGGAAAAATAGCGCACAAGGAAAAAATCGGTTGCAGATAAAAGTGCACATAAAAAACGTACTCACGAAAAAAGCGCACAGAGAAAAAACTTTACTTGAACAATAAGAATACAAAACATAAAAAATGTGGTCTGTACATTTGGCCAGACCAGAATGTGTGTCTATGCGCCGAATCCAAAGACGAGGCTTGTTCTTCTATCTAAAAACCTTGATCAAAGTATTGCAATATTGCATGATGAAGTGGTACATTTTCAAAGCCAACTATTTACACTATAGGGCTTACTTTAAAATAAGTTCAAATAGTATTTAACCATTTCGCAGACCTACTTTATAAAGCAACGTTGACATCATTCAACAAATTTTCTGCATGTTTATGACTGCAATTTTACGCGATTTTCAACGGTTTTCGCATTTTTTTTGCATATGCGCAAAAAATTGCAACGATTTATAATTTATTTGAAATTTTGAGGGTTTACGCTTAACACGTACCCCGGATAAGCAAATCTGATCTGATATACAGATCAGTTTTTTATTTTATGTACCAGTGTAAATTTTACCTATGAATAGTACTTTAATGGCCCATTTATGCTCCTAGTATAATAATAAACCTGAGACATCATAATAGGTTTCAAACACAATTATAATTTATAGTGCACAAATAATAAAAATTTTCCAAATTTTCTAAAAATGACTCAAAAAAGTTCATAATTAAAAAAAATGTTTCAAGACTAACATATCTACAAATGGTAAAATTTTATGAAATGTTTTATATATATACAGTGTGTCCACGTAAGTTGGCGGCATATGGGAAACTTTTTTATTATTAGTTTTACGAAAAAAAGTTATTCTTCATAAAAAGTTCTGCATGGTCCAAAACCTAAAATACAACCAGCAGATGTAAAATTTTTTCAGTCGTATTACGAGGTTTGTCAAAAAATGTGATTTTTGCTCCATAGTAAAGTACCTTTCTTTTTGACAATATCGAAAATTGTTATAAAGAAAAGATGTTTAGAATTAAAAATAGCTTTCAAATATTCAACATTGTTTATTTACATTAAAAAAATATTTTTTTCTACATTTTCTCTGCGATTACGTTGGAAATTTAAGTTTGCACATTAATGCATAATTAATCTAGGATGCACTGGCATTTTTAAAACTGATAATTAAAGTAGGCTTTGCGAACTGTCTAAATATCGAAAATTCGATGAAACGTCAACAATCGTATTTCAAAAAGTGCCACGGTATAAACACTTTTTTAGGCAGTCTAACAGTGTTTTTCAAAATTTTTAGAGATCCGTATTGTACAGTTTTATGTTTGACAGACGTATTTGTTTGTTACAAACTAGTGATTAAGCAACTTAAAGGTTATCAGTGTTTGATAAATATTAAGAGATAATTGTTTTTAAAAGTTTATTAATAATTGTTTAATCAAATTTATAATTAATAAATGCAATGCATTAATGTGCAAACTTAATCGCAGAGAAAATAAAGAAAAAAATATTTTTTTAATGTAAATAAACAATGTTGAATATTTGAAAGCTATTTTTAATTCTAAACATCTTTTCTTTATAACAATTTTCGATATTGTCAAAAAGAAAGGTACTTTACTCTGGAGCAAAAATCAAATTTTTTGACAAACCTCGTAATATGACTGAAAAAATTTAACATCCGATGGTTGCATTTTAGGTTTTGGACCATGCAGAACTTTTTATGAAGAATAACTTTTTTTCGTAAAACTAATAATAAAAAAGTTTCCCATATGCCGCCAACTTACGTGGACACACTGTATATAGTATATCACCAGTACTTTTTTCCTCAAAATGTTTTCCTTATGTTGCGCCAATCGCGGAAATTTGTTGGAAAAAAATTTGTTTGAACTTTATGGTTTAAACGGAAAATTGTTCTAAAACATTTTATTCCAAAGAAAATTTGCTCGAAAATATTTTTTTCGAACGCAAATTTGTAGGAAAACATTTTCTTCGAACGGAAATTTCTTCAAAAACAATTTCTGCCGTCCTTTTGACAGGTCGAAATTGGTGTTTTTGTCAATTAATTGCAAACGTATCCAAAAAAAGGTTTTTCAAATAAAATATTTTCAAAAAAATTTTCATGTTTTCAAACAATTTTCTATTTGAAAAAAATGTTTTCCAATAAATTTCCTTACAAAGGTTTTTGAACAACGTGTTTTCGAACAAATTTCCTCGATCTCACGTGCTTTCCAATATGCGCTTTTTTCTTTGCGCACTTTTTTCAAGCGCGGATTTAAGGGGGATTTATTCGTCGAATATTACCCCCCCCCCCGAACCGACCCCCCCCTCCCCCCCCCCCCCAAGATTTTGACTCAGATCCGCGGTTGGCTTTTTTGGTCTGCGCTTTTTTTGTGTGTGCTTTTTTCCTGTGCGACTCTTTCCTGTTTGGTTATTTACGGTCAACATTTCACCACTACCCCCCCCCTAGTCTTTTGTTCCAGAACAGCCGTTGTCTGGTTAACTATATTTTTGTTAAAAAACGTGGCTACTTTTTAAGTAAATTAATCGTAATGGAAAAAAACAATTTGTCCGAGCTGCGCTACGGGGCACTCTAGTTAGGGTAAAAACAATAAGAAAAATGTCCCTACGTATGTCTGTTGGTAAGTGTATAATACAGGATTGCAATTTATCCCTAAAGGACCAAAGTGCTTTGGGCAGAAGGCGGTAGATTGATGGATTGCCGGGAGGGCGGGAAAAGGTGGCAGGGCATTAAATTCTCTTGAGACCATTGGTCACTTAAAAAAGGGTAGTTTTATTTTTTAACGCAGCTATAAAAACCTCTTCCAAAAGATTAAACTCTCATTAGAGACTTATTGGACATTTTAAAATAAGGCTAGCAGCTAGTTTTTAGGCGTGCCCAAAACGGCCGACGGTTAACGGTATGTGACATGACACTGTTCGGTTAACATAAAAATTTGGACGCACATAGGACGTGCGCAATCGTATTTTGGCGAGCTTCTATTACATTTCACGCCATTTCGGTACGGACAATCGATGGAACAAATGTATTGTAAACTGGTGACTTTGGGAAGATAAGAAAAGTAGGGGAAGACCCCAAATGAAATGGGCGGACGATTTGAAGAAACATGCGGAAGCTAGATGAATGAATACGGCGACAGACAGAGAAGAGTGGAACATATTGGGAGGGGCCTACGCTTCTTATTTTTAACCTTACATTTCAATGTGAAATCATCAGTAGTTTTTTAATTATTATTATTACTGTATTAAAGAAAAAACTAAAAATGGAAGATTTGTGGGGTGCGTTTTTGGCCGAGGTGGACAATGGTGCCCTAGAGCAATTATAATAATTATAATAACAATAATTGTATAATATATTATAATAATTATATTATAATAGAGCATTTGCTGACAAGGCTGAGCATGGTGGGATGCAAGCAAGAAAGAAAATAGGTACCTAGGTATATGAACTCCCAGAGGAGCAGTATGTCATTTGTACTCGTAAGAAAACTGCAGCCGGACTTCTTTATAAATATTTTTTTGCAGGTATTGATCATTTCAATAGGTGATGCGCTGACATATCGTGGATGACAAGCAATGCATTGTTTGCATTAAAACAGTTGAAGTTTTATTTTAATTTTTTGTAAATATGCCAAATTTTTATGCCGTTCTGTTGCTTACGTAAGGGCAATAAAGACAAAGTTCGATTTTTTAGGATTCCCGCTGCTTTACAAGACCAAGGGGACGAGTTACGAGTCGTTTAGTGGAGAGCCGAAAAAGTTGGGTAAATCCCCTTAAAAATTTTAAGAAATTACCAGATTCCTATCTTAAAAATGCCCGAGTTTGGTAGAAAAAAAAAACGGGAAAAGTAATGTTAATACAGGCATTCTAAGCCAGATTGACTTTGTCATTTGCAGCCGTCATAGCCAAGTTTAGAAAAACATTTCCAAACTAGTAAAGGCCGTTTGACATGGAGCAATACACTTGCAGTTGCAAGCAAGATTAGTGTCCCTATATGAGACATATTTGTTAGTTTATACATGTGATATCATGTCAGGGACCCTAGTCTTGCCTGCAACTGCAAGCTTATTGCTCCATGTCAAGCTGCCTTAAGAACTTTTCATTTTGAAATTTGAATTGGAGAACTTGGCTTTACTTTTATCTCAACTCTTTCTGCGGAATACTATTTTCGCGTACTTAACTTTTTTTTACATGTAATGTTTTTGTTATGATTTCACTCCCTTTTTAAAGGATTTGGATAATATTTAAGTTTTAAAGTAGTAAAATCTGCGGAATAGTCTTCAAAACTTTTGCAATGCCTTATTTAAAATTTCGTGTTTTTTTCTGGAAGTGGGCAATGTTACTTTTACATAACTTTAAATTTATAGACGAGGAAAGTAAACTACAATTGTGGGGTTTTAATTATTTTCCGTTTTATCATAGTTCCTATCGGCCTTCCAAACTTCAGCTCTCTAGCGTTTCTGGAAGTGGGCAATGCTACTTTTACATAACCTGACATGTATAGAAGAGGGTAGTAAATTATAATTTTGGGGTTTTTTGATTTTTTCCAAGGGTTTGGTCATACTCCCACTCAGTCTGCCAAATTTCAGCTATACATGAGTGAGTGGCAATTTCGACGTTTTTCGTAACTACTTTACTACTTTATGAAAGTCTATGAAAGTTGGAGGTGTTGTTAACTCTATGGAAATATACCACTGTGGAAAGTTTGAGTTTCGTAGCTCATTTGGAAGTAGAGTTTTAGATAGGTCAAATATGGGCTGAAATGTTTCACAAAAAGATGGTACGGCAGATTCCGCGAACTTGGCAAGGCACTGCCGTGCCCCCAGATTATAATCATTAAGAAGCATGTTACATTTTTCAGAAAAACAAGGGAGACTAATAGAATTTCTAATAATTGTGGTGTGGTTTAAAACAATTTTCCATTTTCTCCAACAATCACGTATAACGGGCATTAAAAAGAAATTAAAGGCTTTATCAAACCGTGTTCATCTTGTTGTAAAAATCTCATCTGATTTGGAAAAACATTGTTCAGAATGTATTTAATCGAATAGGACAAGTTTGAGCCGTAGGTAACGACCTTATTCAAAAATAAGAAACTGGGACAAAATAAAAAAAACTTTGCATAAAAAACTGCTTTATTTTATTAGGGTACATGGGCGGACGCAGCGATGGATAGGGAGGGGCATTGAACTAGAACTTTAAACTGATTCCTATCTTAACTACCTACATAATATTATATTTTACTTTCTATAATTTCTATATATACTTATACTTATCTGACAGTTTGGATTTATTGCAATGTGGAAATCACATTAAAAGAGTATGATATTAGGCATCATCGCGAATATGGAGAAGAAGTGATGAACACTATTTTAGCTGAAGCCAACACACATGCCGAAAACCTTGGAATAGATTCACAGTTGTCAAGGATAGTACACAGTAAAAAAATTATCTTAGATCATTGCAAATTGCTTTGAAGTAAAATAATTTGTGCTTTCCTATTCACCAAGAGAATATTTTTTTGATATAGTACAAAAAATGTCTTGCCTCTTTATTTTAATGCGAAACAGAAATTGTTTTATTATAAATTGGAACTGAATTAATCTAAGGCACCGTTTTCTCTGGAAGCATAATATTACTTACATGAAGACAATTTGCTTTGTGACAAAATTAAGTATACTGAAACAAAACAATTAAAGAAGAAAAATAAAGTCTTATTTCAAGACTGAACGTTGCGTTGAACTAAAAAGAAATATTTTAATTCAAAACAAATTGTTTTAAGGTAAAACAATTTAGTCAAGAAAAGTTCGTTAGATTTATTGCAATGTGGAAATCACATTAAAATAGTATTAGATCTAATCAGATATCATCGCTAAACTGAAGAAGAAGTGATGAACACTAGCTTAGCTGAAGCCAGCACACATGCCGAAAACCTTGGAATAGAGTTACAGGTGCCAAGGATAGTAGTTAAACGATAGCAAAATCGTATGAATGTTCCAGCAAATAACCCGCCAGAGTACTCGAAAAGATCTTAATTAATAATACCTTATTTGGATTCTCTGATAATTTCTTTGAAGCATAGTGTTCCGATAAAAACATACTAGCTTTCAAACTATTGGCACTACATCCGTTTGTTATGCTGGACTTGTCATTCAGTGAATTTAAGATGTGCATTAAATGATTTTCCGAATCATTTAAACGGGCTTAACGATGAGGCTGAATTATGTTACAACTTGTGGAGAGACAAAAAAATAAAGAGGGTTAAAAAGTTTGGAAGTAGCAGAAGTTGTAAAGCAAGCGTATTTTTTTTCAATCAACAAAAACTACTCTACATATTTTGCAAGCATTGCCATGTTGTACAGCGTGTCCCATTCTCGATGAGATTAAATGGAAAACTCGGTTATTATTAAAGATATCGATTTTCTGATTGCACCTTACCGTGCTCTTTTTTGGAGCCCTTAAAAATGATGTAATCAGATTTTTGCTATACCCCGTGGTTTCCCTAATACAGGGAGTTTTTGAAAAAATTTCATTTTAATTAATTGTATCTCGCTTATTTTGCAAGATATTTTTATTCTGTAGAAACCTTTTCATGGCAACTTTTTTAGAGCAAAATAATGACGTTGTCAATTTTTTAAAATATTGTTTAGTTTTTGAGATATGGTATTTATCATAAAAAAATTTAATACGGACCTGGATTTTTTTTATTACTACTTTGATTAATTCCATGCTATTATTACCTTAAAATCATAAAACTTTAATATTTTTTTGATTTAAGGTTAAAAAAAACTATTTAATATTTGAAAAAAAAGTTATAGTCCGAACCTGGAAATTTCCAACGTAATTATAAATTAAAAATTGCAAGACACACTAGTTGAACGATTTTTAGTTTATCTGTTTTGAATTGATAATTAAAAGATTTTTAAATAAAGTAAAAAACGTTAAAAAGTTACAAAAATAATATCATACTAATTATATGATAACCGAACAGCAGGTCGTGAAATTTACTTAACAAAAGCGGGGAATTGACTTTGTCATTTTACTTGTCATTTTTGTGAATGGCTTACAATTATTTTAAACTGGCTAGAAATCGACCATATCCAGATTTTGAAAAATGTGACTGCTTCATTCAAGCAACAAAATCCCAATATTTAAATGGCAGAAATATTTTTATGCAAAATGCGTTAAGAAAAATTACTCAAAAATGCCAACAATGTCTTACACAAAATGGTAATCAGAAAATTAGTTATTTTTTATAATTTGTTTTTTTTTTGTATTTTTCGTAGACTTTGTTTCAAATAAATCTGTAAATTAACGTAAAATCATTTTAATATGCTAAGTATCAAAACAGTTAAACTAAAAATTGTTTAACTAGCAATTTTTAGTTTATATTTATGTTGGAAATATCCAGGTTCGGACTAATTTTTTTTTTAAGTATTAAATATTATTATAGCTATCTATTTATTATTTTATGATAATACTAGCATGAAACCAATCAAAATAGTAATTAAAAAAATCCAGGTCCGTATTTAATTTTTTTATGATAAATACCATATCTCAAAAACTAAACAATATTTAAAAATATTGACAACGTCATTATTTTCTTCTAAAAAAGTTGCCATAAAAATGTTTTTACAGAATAAAAGTATCACGCAAAATAAGCGAGATACAAGGGATTTTTAAAAATACAGTTTTTTCAAAAACTCCCTGTATTAGCGAAACGACGGGTATAGCAAAAATCTGATTACGACATTTTTAAGGGCTCAAAAAAAGAGCACGGTAAGGTGCAATCAGAAAATCAATATCTTTAATAATAACCGAGTTTCCCATTTAATCCCATCGAAAATGGGACACGCTGTACAACACGTACCGTAGAACGATTTTTAGTACCCTACGCAGAGTCAAAACTTGGTTAAGATCCGCAATGACAGGGGAAGCGGTTTTTGCATGCTGCTAGTATACCGTAAATTAGTTTCAGAAAAAACAAGCAAGTAGAAGAACAACTTTTAAGCAGATTTGACGAAGATCCCTGACGTTTAGTTCTACTATAATAGGTTAGGATTTAAATAAATAATGTGTATGTATCGTTGTTTCGTAATCGTTTTTTTTGTTTATTTCAATAAATACCTATCTTATTTTTGACTTTTGCATTTACCCCCCTAAATTTCATGCTGCGTACGCCCATGTAAGGTACTTTCGCATAGTCTAATCAAAACTGTGTGACAGTTACTCTCTAAAGTATATAGGTATACTCATTTTTATCTTTTTTGACTAGAACTCTTCTTCCTCCCACCCCGTTGCTATCTGCTACTGTTCGCTAGTGTAGACGGACTAAAAAGCTGATTCACGGCACGAACCATGCTCGCGAACCTAGTGTCACACGCCCACACTAACGAACATTAATACAGTATCAGGTACTGTAATGGCTCTCTTACAGGGTTCGCTCGGTCATGAGTACGGGGTTTTAAGAGTATGTTTGTCTGGTTTATTAGATATGAATCATCTTTTTGTATTTTCATATCTGTGATACTGCTCTAGATATTTTTATGATACTATATGACAAGTAGGGGAAGACGGGGGAATTCCGCCATGTGGGGTATTACCGCCACCCAAGGTATCTAGGCAACCAGAGACACTAGAGAGCTGCCAGTTACGACAAACAGAGCAACAGTGGTGCCAGAAGCTAAAGCATTCCAGTTACAACGTTTCGCTGTCTTAGTTTGATTTCGGCTGCGGTATAAGTAGATTATGTTGTTTTGCTTCTAATTTTTACGGTGTCGTCAACTGGTGGTTACATTACCGTTTTTTAAATTTTAGGTTCAGGTGCAAAAAGAGTTTATTTTTATAAAATATGTTGACGTGTTTTTTATTTATCAATTTTTCTAAACCAGTAGAAAGTATCAGGTATAAACAAAAACTAATATGGCGGTATTACACCAAGGATGCGCCAGTATTGCCCCGTACGATAGGGGAATTCCGCCAACTACAAGTTTTTAAAAAAAGTAAATATTTCTTTTATATTTATGCAAAAAAATATACATTTTTTAATTGACAATTGTAGTTATGTTGATAATCTAACGAAATAAAAAGATTTTGCAGTTAAAATGAATTTTAAACGCTTTAATTTTGCAAGTCTCCTTAAGGTGGCGGAATGCCCCCGTCTACCCCTGTACCATGTGGGTGCGATATATTTTTCCAAAATTTTGAGATGTAATATCTCGAAAACTAATTTATGGGATTTTCTGATTTCTGTTATGCTATATACAGGATTTCTAGCAGAATTGAAAAAGATCATAAAAAAGGGGTCAACAAATTTTAAAAACTGAAGGATATGAAAAACATTTGGTTAATTTTTGACATTTTGGGCCATAATAATCTTTGATGGAAATCATTTGTTACCGATTTTTTATTTTAATATACTAAATCTTAAAATAAGCGCTCTAGATGCATCTGCAGATATAAATTATTGCACTGTACCAAATTTCATAAAAAGAGGAGATTTTTTAAATTGTTAACACCCTGTATCTGAAAAGTTAAGATGTTTAGGATATTCTCTTTTTCTAACAATTCCTATCCGTTTCAGATGTTGGCTATCATACATGCAATTCTGTCTTTATTCACTGCTGGCCGAAACAGTTCAGTAGTATTGATTTCAAACCAGGATCTGAGATTTTTCAACTATGAAATTCTTCTACCAACACCTCTTTTTCCCATTACTTTTCCCTGCAAGATGGATTGTAATAAATGAAAACTGCTCTCATTTCTCATATTGTGTCTTAAGTATTGGAGTTTTCGAATTTTCACAATATTACTACTTGCTTTCCTTTGGCCATCCTTCTCAGAAATTCGTTGTTTGTCACATGATCCGTTCAAGATATTTTTAATATTTTAGGATGCAGCCACATTTTAAACGTATTTAGTTTTTTCGTTGTCGCCTCAGTCACCATCCATGCTTCCACACCGTAAAAAAGAACAGAGAACACATAACAGCGAAGAAGACTTCAATAATATGTGATGACTGGTGAATAGGTTTCTCAATTTGTTAAAGGTAGATCTTGCCTTTCCAATCCAAATTTGAATTTCTTGAGGGTGATCCCATTATTCATTGACGTTAATTCCTAGGTTAGTAAATTTTTTCATTCGTTTATTAGTTTTTGATTTACTTAAATTGTTTAGGATGTTTATTTTGTCTTTGCTTGTAATCATAAATTTCCTCTTATTTATATTTTTATCTAGTCCGTGAAGTTGGCCGTTTTGTGTAATTTTGTCCATGAGCACTTGTATTCCTTCTAGGCTGTCTGTGAAAATGACCGCATCTTCTGCATAACGTATATTGTTGATGATTTCTCCGTTCAGAAGGATTCCGGATTCAATATTCTCTAAAGCTTCTTTAAAAATGCATTCTGAATACATATTGAACAGCAATGGTGAAAGAATACAACCTTGCAATACACCTCTTAATAATTTAGTTTCTGCTGTGGTCTTATTCCCAATTCTGACTGCAACAGATTGATTCCAGTATAGGTCGACTACTATCGCTATGTCTTCTCCATCCAAACTAGAATTTTTAGGATTTCTATCATTTTATAATGTTGCACTCTGTCAGAAGGTTTGTGGTAGGCAATAAAACATGCATGTACAGTTTCATGTTTAGGATATATGTTTATATAAAAAAAAATTGTTAAAATGGACCTAGGAATTACCTCTACTGATATTAGCATCTTATTCAATAATACCCTGTGTTGTGTAGTAGCTAAATGTGGGAATGAATGATTTAGAACGGGAAGCTGGTAATGAATGAAAGTTTCTAATTGCTATGATAATCAACGTATCGCTGCAAAAGATCCGAGCTTAAGCTAATAATAAACTCATTATTTCTAATAGAATTTATTGCGGGCAGCTTTCCTTTGCTTACTAAATACCGACTGTGGCGGTTCTAGCAGAAAACATCACTGACTGGTTTATCAAGAACAGTGTTGCCAGGAACCACCTATAAAAACGTTACCAGACGCAAAACTGAGAAATTACCAGAATCTTGGAAAAAATACCGTACTTGTTACATAATTTTTATAAATTAGTAGTAAAATTTTGTTAAAACCACATAAAAAAACAACTTAGAAATAGGTTAAAAAGTCATACCATTCACAGATTCTATTACATTTAGGTACAGGAAGTGAGATACAGGGTGATATCTTAAACAGTAGTAAAATTTAAAAAAAAATCATATTTTTAAAAAACAACTGTCAGGAATTTTGGCTAGCAAGAAATAGTTAGGAATATGTTAAACAATCATATCATTTAAATCATAAATTATATTTAATATAGGTCTAGGAAGTGAGCTAATCTTTAAACCTAAAAATATCTTGATAATTTAAAAAACTTGTAAAGATTTAAATAAACAGTATATGAATATATGAACCACAGATTGAGTGACCGTTAGGTATATATGACACTAAATTTTCGATTTAGATTCTGATTTTCTGGGAATTGCTCCTGCTTGGTCCTAAACTAACATGTAAAGAGAATAAGCCAAATCAATTAATATACAGAGTGGTTTAGTAGGCTGATTCGATAAAAAGTGTTAGAAGTAAGATACCTTTTTTTTTAAAGAGATATCAAAAAAAGTTATTAAGAAATCTTGTTTAGAATTAAAAGCAACAGCCGATTCTCAATTTTGAGAAAAAGTCAGGTAAAATTGTCTAAAGAAAAATTTTCATAACCGGCTCATCAAAGTTGGCTGATTTTTCTGAAAGTTGAGAATCTTTTGATTCTAAATAACTCTTTTTAATACCTTTTCCGATATCTTTTAAAACAAAGGTACTTTACTCCTAATACTTTTTATAAAATCAGCCTACTAAGCCACCCTGTATATTACTTGATTGGAATCATTTTTTTAACATCTTAGTTTTCGACCAAGCCCAAGCGATTCCTAGAAAGTTAGAATCCAAATTCAAAATTTTTTGTCGTTTATATCTTACAACATAAAATCAGCCTACTAAATCACCCTGTATATTTATTGATTTGGTTCATTTTCTTAACATGTTAGTTTGAGACCAAGTAGGAGCAATTTCCAAAAAATAAGAATCTAAATCGAATTTTTTTTGTCATTTATACCTTACCTACACTCAATCCGTGGACACACTGTATATTTATAAAATTATTTTAAATTATGATGATGATGATGATTCTAATTTTAAAAACTTATTTTATTGCATGATTTTGAGTAAACATGTTTATTGTATAGATTCTCTGAGCGCTATTACCAGTACCCCTCAGATTTTTGAACCAGAACCACCGATGACCCGCTTGCACCGTTTAGGATTTAGCTATCTATTTATAATATATAAAAAAATTGACAAAAATATATGAAAATTAATTATAAACATACATATAGGTAAAGTACAACAGAAAAGAAGAAAATTTTTGAATAAATAGGAAAATGTGGTTTTCAGACATTTAATTTTTTAATAGATTTTCGAGGTGGACTCTTGGTAGGGGACCCCTTAAAGGAGCCAGTCAGGGACTGGCGATGGGCAAGCCGTTTAAAAAAATTACTGTAGATTAAAGGGTTGTTAATGAATAAGTACCAATTAAGTACTAATTGAAATCCAAAACAACCATAGATGCCGGTAATTACCGTACTCCTGGCATACTGAATCAAGAAATAACGGAGGTACCCCCCAAATCAGGAACTTGGTACATCACTGGACATTTTATAATACGATCGTTTTGTAAAGTCGGTTTGTAAAGACACTACGTTAACCCATTTAAAGACATTCTAAACAACGTGTAGACTTTTGTATATAGGTTTTTTTGGGAGATCAAATAACACAGACTTTAAATATGATTTATAAAAAAAAATCATTTAACAGAATCCCATGCCATGATCTCGTTAAAGAAAATAAAAAAAAACCAAAACTGGTATGGTATTTCATGGTCCAATAAACAATTTGATTGTAGGGATAGCGCGGTATATTAATTTTTCGGTGAATTACCTACTTATCTATCTATAGTTGGTACCAGAGTAAAGTGTAAAGTAGCAATATCCCTCTCACTGTTTTACACTCTTAGAGAGAATACATTAAGTCACACCCGAAAGCACAACTTTTAATTTTTTTCAGGAACTAGATGGTTTATAAAATTTGGGACTTATGGAACTTCCGAAATCACTAAATGCTATTTTAGCCATAGGTGGTATCAGGTGCAGATCTACGAGGGCGAAAAAGGGGAAATTTCCAAATCTTAAAGTATATTTAGTTTTAGCACACAGAATACATCTACTGGTCAGGCTCTAGGACAATTCGCCGCCACCGACTCGTCGACCGTGGCCGATTCAAAACCGGGCCAACACGCCGCCGACCCGATTCACCGTTGGGCTAATTGCAGCCGACCCGATTAGCTGCCGGGCCAACATGCAGTCGAGGGAACGCGCCGCAGCGCACCGCAATAGTTTTTGTTTCCAATTTTGTTAATTAAACGGTTTATTTATGCTTTAGTTTAAAATCTTGCGAAAGAGCTTTTTCAACTACTTTCTGATGAGCTACAGATTTTATATTTGACAGGTGTATAATAACAGGGTTTTAGTATAAAAAATATAAAATGGTGAATACAAATTGGCGAAGTTTCTTATGTATAAACCGATTTTTCTCAAATTTGAAACAATACCGTGTTGAGGCTACGTAATACAGTTTTTGATTTACACCTAAAAAAAATCAAATCAAATCAAGCTTTATTGTCTTATATAAAGTATAAAAGTTTGTAGACAAAGCAAATACATAACTAATAATAATAATAGAAAAAATCATTTAAAAAATATAAAATATATAAATCCATCCAATAAGTGGTTTAATTATGTTGTTTGATTATATAGATATATATATATATATATATATATATATATATATATATATATATTTTTTTTTTTTTTTTATAATTCACACATACGTGGTTTTGGCTAACAGTGTCCGGGCGCTCATTGTCGCCAAGGACACTGCTAGTGTCAATACGGCGAGACAGTCCGTCGAATAATTCCAACGGTCCCAAGTACAACGGCTTTCTGCATCCATGTGATAGCACTATTTGGCATGCTAAGCTCTGTTATATGTTGCATGGTTTTTCTGTGTACCAAGCCGTTGGCGCTGATGACTATTGGCATTATTGTCACCTTTTGTAAGTTCCAGATGATTTTTACTTCCTGAGCCAATGCTTGATATTTCGTTATTTTTTCTCCATAGGCTTTAGCCAAGTTATAATCTTGCGGAACAGTAAAATCAATTATAATTGCCGTTTTTCCCGCTTTGTTCCACACAACCATATCCGGTCGGTTGTGCTCCACTGCTCTATCTGTTTCTACGGTAACGTCCCAGTAGATCTTCGTGGTATTATTTTCAAGCAGTGGCTGTGGACTATACATATGGTGAGGAGTGAATTTCTCCAGCAAACCCTTACTTAGACTGACCATCTGATGAACCACTTTACCCATGTTATTGTGTCTTTCCAGATATTTGGTGTTAGCAATGGCAGAGCAACCCGATGCCAAGTGTTGTACGGTTTCCTCAGCTATATTACAAAGTCTGCACTTGGTTGTTTCTACCTCCTGCTTGAGGATATGTCGGGTATATGTTCTCGTTTTAACGACCTGATCTTGGATCGCGAGGAGAGCTCCTTCGGTCTCTGGGAAAAGGTACCCTGTTGTTAGGTAGGAGTTAGATGCGGCAATATCTACTTCAGGTTGATGCAGACTTGTGTAGAACCTCCCGTGTAACACTTTTCTTTGCCAGTTGATTTTAAGCTGCTCAGAAAGATTATCTTCCTCTGGCTCCTCCGGATTTGCCAGGTTCAGTGGAGTGATCTTTTTATCCCAGTTTCGTATACTTCTGTGTACTGGCTGATTGTGTTTATTAAAGTATTTTCTGAGCATTTTTCTTTCTTTGATATTTGAGGCTTGCAGACTGCTCAGTCCACGCCCTCCTTCCCTACGAGATACGTACAGTCGTTCGATTGCTGAGTTAGGGTGCAGTAATCCGTTCTTAGTGAGGAGTTTTCTGATCCTCTGATCTAATCTTTCCAGGTCAGTCTTTGACCATGAAAGTACCCCGGCGGTGTATGTAAAAGCTGGTACTGCCCAGGTATTTATTGCTGCTATCTTGTTTTTAGCATTTAATTCCGTTTTTAGTATCTTCTGTACCCTCCGGATCAGTTCGCGCTCTGCCCCTTCCTTGTTTTCCTTTTGTCGTATCTCGTAGGTTTGTTGGATACCCAAATACCTGTAAGTGGCTTCTGTCCCTAGTTCCTTGATCCGACCTCCATCCCTCAGTGTGATATCGCCTTGCTCCACCAGTTTACCTCTCCTTACATGGACGACCGCACACTTGTCAAGTCCAAATTTCATTTGTATGCCTTCACTGAAGCTTCTAACAAGCTCCAGCTCTCCCTCTAACTGTTGTTGTCCTCTTCCGTACAGTTTGAGGTCGTCCATATAAAAGACGTGCGATATTTTTGCATGGTCATCAATTGTGTATGCGTATGAACTTCTGTTAAGCATGTTGCTTAGTGGGTTAAGGGCTAGGCAAAACCACAGTGGGCTAAAGCTGTCGCCTTGGAATATTCCACGGCGAATAGATATCTCTTCTGTGCTGTATGAGTTGGCCCCCCCCCTGACTGTCAGAGTCGTCCTCCATGTCGACATTAAATGCTGTAGTAAACCTATCAGATTTTGGTCAACCTTGTAAATTTTAAGGACTTCTATCAGCCATGAGTGTGGTACCGAGTCATACGCCTTTTGATAATCGATCCATGCCATGGAAACATTTTTTTGGCGTCTTTTTGCCTGTTTGGTTATGACGTTGTCGATCACAAAGAGTTCCTTGCATCCTCTAGCTTTTTGCTTACATCCGTTCTGTTCCCATGCTAGGATTTTGTTCACTTTAAGGTGACCATTAAGCTTGTGCCCTAAGATGGAAGTCAGTATCTTGTAAGCCGACGGAAGACACGTTATTGGTCTATAGTTTTTGGCCTGTTGTAAATTTCCTTTCTTAGGCAGCATGTGTGTCTGCCCTTGCGTGAGATATGTGGGGATTTCGAGTAGATTCCTTAATGCGTTTTGAATCAGGCTCGCTAAGATCTTGTGTGTGTGTGAGAATCCCTTCCACCAATAATTGTGTATTCCGTCAAGTCCAGGCGCTGTCCAGTTTTTGAGTCGCTTTACTGTCTCCTTAACGTCTGTTTCAGAGACAGTAACCTCTGGCATCTCTGTGTAATTTGCCGAGCTTTCTTTTTCCGCAGCGATCCATTGTGCCTGGAAGTCATGCTCAACCCTCTGTGACCAGATGCTCGACCAGAATTCAGTCATTTCTTCCTTAGAGGGTATTGTGTTTGTATTTTGGCCTTGGTTCTCCTCGTTAAGATTTCTGAAGAACAGTTTCTGGTTATTGATAAAAAGGTCATTTTGTTTCCGCCTAAGCGTTCTCTTATGATACCTTTTTATCCTGTTTCCCAGTGCTGCTATCTTTTGCTTTAACACCTCGACCCTAAGGAGTAGTTTTTCCCGATACTGCGCATCGTTTTTCTTTATTTTTGCGCTCTTTGCATAGCCTAAAACTTTCTTCTCTAGCTTCTTTTTGGGTTGATCGGTCGTGAGATACGAGTGTAATACACCAATCTCCCGCCGGAAGGCAGAGATTTTTTCTTCAAGCCTTTTCTCCCATGGAGGTTGTTTTTGGGTTTCGTTTGTTGTTGTAGAAGGCGCGGTTTTTGTTTGCGCGTGTATGCTAGTGGCAACGCTAGCAGCGCAGTATACGTTATGACATAGGTTTTCTAGGTCATTAGATCTTGTAAACTCTCCTTTGAGTGTTGTGTTAATTGCTTCTATTGTGTTTTTGACCTCTAAGTTGATTTTAATGCGTGATAGCTTTGGCCTTACGTGCATTTCTACTCCTTCATATTTATGATGGAATTCTTGAAAGAGCAGTTTGATCTCGGCTGATTCTGGTCGATCATCTTCTTGTTGTGGCTCATCGTTTGGTTCAGTCCTTTCATCTGGGGCCGCTGGTATAAAGCTTCTCCTTGCTAGTGACTGCCTAAGCAGTTGCGGCCTCCTGTTCCGGTTTTCAGTTGCTTCAGCCTTCATTGCAGCTAGTTCATCCGGAGATATCAACTTACGCTTTTTGATATTAGTAATTTGTGCCGCTAGGTGTTGCGATGTGAACTGTTTTTCGGGAAAAGCTTCATTCCATAGTTCAACCATTCTTGCCCGGTACTTGGTTTTCTTTGTCTCCCCTTCAGTGACTTTGAAGTAAGCATTCATCAGTGTGAGATTCATTTCCCTGGTCCAATGCTGCCTTCCCCGTCTTTGAGCTACAGCGGGATCCTGCGGTGGACTTGCGTCCTGCAGATCCAAGCTGTTTCTCCGGGTGTCGTGATTGGGGGTGCTTGGCCTTGTGGTTCCGTTTCGCACAGAGGCGCCACTCGCTCCGCCGTCTTGTGCTAGGGACTGTAACGATCTTCCCACAGACGCACTCCCGACGTCTGGGGCGGGTTCCGAGGCTTCGTTTGGTTCAACGAGAGCAGGTAATTCTCAACCCGCGGGGTGCTAACCCGCCAGTTGGTTTGCTGGGGTCTGCGGGGATGCGAATCCCGAAGGCCTACGGCCCCCCCTGCAGGCGAAGCTGGCTGTACAGGTCTTACGTCGTTACCTGTAGCAGCAGAGAGTGTCACTGGCTTGTGACCCCTCCACCGGCCAGACACACTATTCTATATATATATATATATATTTAATTTACTTGTTTTTTTTTTTAAATAATAATTGAGAATTTTAAGTTTAAAATTATTCCTTAATTGTAACTCTGATCAAGAAATTCGTTAATTGAATAAAAAGCTTTAGCTATAAGAAAATCCTTGCACTTATTTCTAAATATGTTATAGTTATTATTAAGTTTTATATTGTTTGTAAAATTATTATACAATTTTATACCGTTATAAATTATGGATTTTTTAAATAAAAATGAATGTGGTATAGGTAATGTAAGATTATTAACTTGTCTCGTTGAATAAGGATTTTGGTTTATTTCAAAGTAATTTAGATGTTTATTTATCAGACAAATTGTTTCAAGAATATATAAACAAGGAAGAGTCAAAATATTATTTTGGATAAACAAGTCTTTGCAGTGATATCTAGAATTTACATTGCATAAATACCTAATTGCTCTTTTTTGAAGAATAAACACTGATCTAAATAAATACATTGAACATGTACCCCAGAAAGGAATGCCATATCGTATGTTTGATTCAATTAAAGAAAAGTATACATTTCTGCCTATTGATTTACCTAATTCATTTGTAATAATTTTTACACAATAACAACCCGAACTTAATTTTTTATTTAAATTATGAATATGGTTTTGAAATTTTAAATTTTCGTCTATGTTAAGTCCTAAAAATTTAATATTATCTGTAGTATTAATTTTATTATTATTTATATTTATAATTTGTTGAGATATTTCTTTAAAACCAATTACATATGTTTTTGAAAAATTAAGGGATAGTTCGTTTGATTCAAACCAAGTTTTTATACAAATAATATCATTTTTTATATTATTCCAGAGAACATCTATATTTTTATTTTTCCAAATCATCTGCAAATATTTTAAAATAACCAGAAATTTTAATATTTAGTAAATCATTAAGGTATATTAAAAAAAGTATTGGTCCTAGTACTGAACCTTGAGGAACACCACATTGAATATTATTTTTATATGAATTTAAATTTTTTATTGACACAAATTGAAGGCGATTAGATAAGTATGATTTAAACTAACTTAAAGCGTTGTTTCTTATTCCATAAATAAATAATTTTTTAAGAAGAATTTCATGATTAACACAATCAAAAGCTTTAGAAATATCACAAAAAATTGCAGCTGTATGTTCATTATCATTAATACTGTTTAATAATTGTTTCATAAAAAAGAATATTGCATCATTTGTATTTTTATTTCTCTGAAAACCAAATTGATTAATATTAATCATATTATTTTCACAAAAATATAAGTTTTTCTATTAATTTTAAAAGAGTTGATAAAAGAGATATTGGCCTAAAATTAGATGGTGCATTTTTATCGCCTCCTTTATATATTGGAATTATTTTAGCAAGTTTAAGGCAAGAAGGAAAATATCCCAATAAAAATAAATGATTTATAGCTTCAGATAATGTTTTAATTGCAATAAAAGGTAATTCATTTAGTATATTTAAGGAAATACCATCTATACATTATATTTAATTTCATCAGGATTTGTTTCATATAATATAAACGCATTAGTTATGTTGATATCGTTAAGGTATGAAATGGGATCAACATTACAGCTAATTTTTTTAGTAATATTTTCTGCAACAAAGCAATAAAAATCATTCAAATCATTTGGTAATAAATCAGTATTTATGTCAGTTGAAAGTTTATTTCGATTAGTAAAACAGACCAACATTCTTTTTGGAAATTTGTTGAGTGATTGATACGATTTTCATAAAACATCCTTTTTGCATGATGTATTATTGTACGGTATGTTTTTTTATATATTTTAAAATAGTTTATTAGGAAGTCAGTATTAGGATAAAATTTTGTTAAGGTATGAAGAAAACGTAAATTTTTTGAAGATAAACGAACACCAGACGTAATCCAGTTTTTTCTTTTTTGTTTATTTTTAACATGTTGAAGAGGAAAGCTTTTATCCACAATTTTACAAAGATTATCATGAAAATCATTAAGTGGGTCATTCGAATTATTAATGAAGTTCCATTGAAAATTTTGACAGTAGAGTTTAAAGTTATTAAAATTTCTTTTGCTAAATATTCTTTTTTTAATGTTATTTTCTTTTTTGACAAGGTCAATTTTGATAGGGCATATTGCAAAAATATAGCTATGGTCAGAGAAATCTGGGTCCGAGATCTCATAACTAAGATCATCAAGAAAATTTATACAAATATAGTCTATTGTTGTTGATGAATTAGAGGTTGTTCTAGTTGGAGAGCTAATATGCATTTTAATATTAAATGAAGCTAATAAATATTGAAGTATTAATGTAAAATTATTATTTTTATCTAAATAATCTATATTTAAGTCTCCAGTTAAAAGAATTTTACTTTTTGAAGGAAATTTATATAATAAACTTTCCAAATTTTTGACAAAATTATTATTTATGTTAGTATTGTTTTCTGGAGTACGGTATAAGCAGATAATGTATAAATTAATTTTTTTTGAAAAAATAATTGTAATTTCGAATTCTTTTTCAATTAACATGTTGTTATATTTGTCAAATGTTACAAATTCCAGAGTTTTAAAGATATATCTATTAATCAATGCAATAGTTCCTCCTCCTCTAGGGTTTGTTCTACAAAATTTTGATACTATAAGATATTAGCCAGTGTTCAGTAAGGAGTAATATACCAGGATATTTAAGATTATTTAATAAAACTGTTAATTAGTTTGTTTTATTTATTATTGATTGAATCTTTAAATAAAAAATACTAATTAATTGATCAGAGTTTAGACTAAAAAAGACTTGTAAATAGTGGGTCTGTTTATTTCTTCTAAATTTGCAGTTTTTTTTTGAAAACAAATTAGTTTCAAAATTGGTAAACGTTAAAGTTTTTAAAACAATATTATTGTATTTTAAATTACTTTTAATCCGATCAGCCAAATGTTTATAAAAATTATATCTTGAATTAAAATCAAACATATTAATAATTTGAATAGATATGTTACAAATCAAACCCAGACAGCACAAGTTCGTACTATGTACGTACATAGTAAGTAACTCTGTTACGTCCACATATGTATGTCGTAGGGACGCCACTTTAGCCAATATTTTCCTTTGATTTGTACGTACTATGGACGTACTGAAGTTCGTACTATGTAAGTACATTGGACGTATTTTGGACGAATGTTCGTACTATGTACGTAAAAATCTCGTACTAGGTATGTACATGGTACGTCCAATTAAACGTAAAATGTACGTACTATGTAGGACCTAAAATGTACGTACCCTAGACGTACATAGGAAATCTAATTAAAATAAAGAAAGTGTAGGATTAGAACTAGGTACCATTTATAACTATTCCGGTTTCCTGAACTTTCCTACTTTGAGTTAGTCCAGTTTTAACTCGAAGCTTGAAGTCTCGATAAGTTTGAAGTTTGTTTTGCTTGATTTATTATTTAAGTAATATATCTCTAACAATGCCGTTAAATGTTAACTGGTGTACGCCATCTATTAACAAAATCCGTTGTTAAATGTTCGGAAGCGCATCTCTAAAATAAACGTAAAATGTACGTACTGTGTACGTACCTAGTGTTCGTACTATGTACGTACATACTTGTATGAACTATATTGGACTCAAGTTTGGATAGAGCATCTATGATTAGGTTCGGAACAGCATTTTTTTCTTATTTAACTAAAATTGTATATCTTATCGTTTTTGAATTCCCCAGTAGTTACTTTTATTTGGGACATTCTATATATTTAAAAAATGACAGCGGCGTTAAAACCCAGTTTCTATGGATGGAGATACATGCCAATTTTTTTAAATCTTAATTTGTATAATGCGCCGATCTGCATGCTTGCCTTTTTGAATTGTAGACTTTATAGAAAGTTCTCGGTTGAAGAATAATTGTAACTTAAAACGAGAAACTTTCGAAACTTCACGAACTATTTAAACAATTCTGTTTGTGTTAAATTTGACATAAAATATTAATTTCCCTCTAAATTTGTCCTAGCCAGACTGCTTAATTAGTCTCAGTCCTGGATTTAAATTTAATTTTGGCCATTTTCCGATTTACGCTGAATAATTTCCTTTAGCGGAATCAAATTGTCAATAACAAAGTACTTGCCGAAACTTGGGAATAAATCCAAATAAATTTTACAGGCAACAAAATCTGATAATAATAAAAACAAATTATTGTTTTAATTTATCTTTATATTTGTACCTATTATAATTAGCATACCATCCCCTTTTTAGTATTGTCTTTGACAAGATCAAAAACATTAGTAGAGAGGCCTATGGTGTCCCGTGGAATAGTTGTGGAAGAGAAGAACTACCCCAGATCGATTGGTAATAGATCACAAGATTTTAAGTCACCGGGTTACAACTTGAGTCAAGTCATAAATCCAAGATGGCGGCTTTTTTATATTATTTTACAAACTTTGGCGTATATATAACTTGTGCTAACTTAAAACTGTTTGGTTTTCACTCTCTCCAACGTCGATCACAAGAATACGAATGAATCCCGTCTGGAACACGTCCTGACATTCAGGAACAAGTGATTCATGCCAATCCACGACTGGTTTCGGCAATTTTCATATACTTACAAACTTTGGCTTTTCGCTAAATTAGTTTAAAAAAACTGTAAATAAGGTTTTTGGTTTGCAAGAGAACACCAATTAACATAGTAAAAAAATTAGCTTTATATCTTAAAAACTAAGAAAGGTATTAATTTTTTTAAAAACAGTAAAAAATAGTAACTTTTCTTACCGAAAAAATAAAATATTTATTGGTTATTAAGATAGACAGCTAATTTATATAGTTAGGTGGTGTTCTATTACAAACCAAAAACGTATGTTCACTTTTTCTGTGAAACTAATTTACCAAAAGTTATAAGCAAAAGTTTGTGAAAAAAAAAAGAAAAAACCGCCATCTTGAATTTATAACGCCACACAGGCCCTCCAAAGTACTGAAATTCGAAGCAAAAAACCGGTGACTTAAAATTTTGTTATCTATTACGAATCAATCTAAGGTAGTTTTAAAAAATCTTCCACAACTATCCCACGGAAATCGAATTTCGACTAAAGGCCACTCAACTATTAACTAAAATAAAATTAATTTTGGGTAAGCCCTATTTTTATGTCAGCCTCAGTTCGCGGCTCGAACTGAAGCCTCGGTAATTTTTTTTTAGTTCGAAATCATCGCCGTGCTAAAGACAACAATAGTTGCTTTCTTTTATCGGAGATCTTATCTTGCTGTGGTCTTGAGTTAATGCCCCGTGAATAGAATAAGAATCTACCTTCAAAAAGCAAGAAATTGGCGCATGATAATAATATAATGACTGACTTTATCAGTGACGTACGTTTGCCCTTAAAAAACAAACAAAACAAACTCAATTAGTCTTAATGAGATATTGTGTTTGTTTTTGTTTTTGTTTGGGGGTAGGTATTGTAGCCGAAAACACATAGGGGAAAGTGGGGCAATTTTGGCAATTTTTATTTTTTTAGGCAAACAATATTAAAAAAATTACATTTTATTACATATTTGGCTTAAAATCCAAAATCTGCACTTTTTTGAAGCCATATATTAGAAAAATTATTTGTATAAAAATGTTTTTGTATTTTTTTAAAGAATAAATTTTAAAAAAGGTGTCTTTTGTCTGCAAGACAAATTTATACTTATTTTCTGTAATTATTTATTTAAAAAAATAAAGCAAAAAAGTAAGCATTATAAAAATTTCTTTGTTGTTTTAAATTTGGATTTACTTTGTTAATCTAAATTTTGATATGGTTTCTGTTGGAAAAAATTAAAATTACATTTGAAAAATACTACGATATACAATGTGTACGAATGTACCCCACCATACAAGTACGAATGTGCAAACATAATATTTGTCAATGTGACCTAATTTATAAGATGTCATAACAAATAAAAAAGTTACCAGTAAAAAATGGCAAATACTTAATTTTAAAAAAACTTACATTGAACTGAAAAAGATCATTATTTTTTATAAAAAATTCGCGGAGCTTGCGTGTGCAACTAAACAAAAATAAGAAAGTGTTAAAGGATGATTGTTAACATTTAACACCACCAATTTTATTAGGCCCCACTCTCCTTGTATATAGGAGCCGATTTTTTTTCAAATAAGTTCTCAATAAAATTTCAAATAAAAAAACTACCTATTTTATTTTAAACAAACTTATTAGTTACGTACTTGTTATTAATTGTAACTGTTTCATCAATTTTTTACAGCCTCTAGGTTAGGAATCATTTTCAAGAATTTTCGCAGATGAAAATGTTTTGCGTCTCAGCAATATAAATTCTGTGTACCTACTGTATGACTGAATTAAAACTTTTTAGGCAATAGTTTTAAAGCTTTTATTAGAAAACCTCATGTTGATAGCCTTTTTAATTCACAAGCTACCTATAATTTTAAGTCGAATCAAAGTTATAACCTTCCAACTTTAACCTCTACCATTTGATAGCTTTTTTGTGCAAATGAGCTCTTGCAACAAAGTTTTTTATATCTATACCCCGGTGCGCTGGTTAAGATGAGACATGAAGAGCAGCGGTCATTTATTTTACCAATTTATCCCATAGAAATATAAAGAACTACTAAAAAATACGTTTATAAGGAGTTTTAAATCAATCTTAATCGTTTTTTCTATTCCGGGTTCCTTGAGTATATTATTATAAACTTACAGACCATTTTTAAATTATGTAACGCTCAAGGGGGGTTTTCGGTAACTGACGTAACGCCGAAGGCTGAAAAAACTCAATCAGCGTTAATCTGACCTAAAAGACAATGTATGTCGTAGGACACATGATGGATTCTCTCTTCTACGCGATATTTTCATCGATCGATATATAACAGATTATTACTTGTATGCTGTTATTCCAGTTTCACTTATATTTTGGCAGATGGCGCATCTTGCGGATTAGACGATTAAGTCTCCTCACTATAAAAGTAGCAAAGGTGTCACATTGACAGAGCAGTGAGGACATTGAGGAGTCCCATAAGGACGAAACAGTTAACTGTCAACACTTATTAGGTGTTCATTAGATCTTGGACCCCCGTGAGGATAAGCGTTCGAGCTGCCCATAGAAAAATTCGAGAGAGACAGAACCTATTTTACCTGCTTAGCAACGAAAACTTATTTGGTTATTGCTAAAATTGTTTTTTGACTAGTTTCATAGTTCGGAATAAAATGATTTAGATTTGGAGAGCTGTATGTAAATGAAGTAGATGTCTTTGGGGGGTAAATTATTAAATTTAAGTACCGCGGTACGCCGCTGGATATCGGTACTGCTTGTCGACCCACCGCCTTGGCTAATTTTTGTGATCGTTGTCCGATTTCAGTCACATTCCTTCGGGGAACATTCATTTTAATTGTCTACCTCTCGGCCTACCTACGTTGATGAGAACCAAAGATATTTAAGGTCTACTTTGTAAAACGAAACGTTTAGCATTTTTACTCAACAACGCAATGCAAACAAGGACAATGTTGTTTAAACGGTTGGAGGTATTAAAACAAAAAGAGACTAGAACTTGGAAGAGAGAGTGAATAGAATTTAGTCAAACAAGAGAGGGAAACCTTCAGGAATGTTAGTCTTGGACAATAGGAACAAATGAAAATTCGAACTTCGGTTGTCTTTAATTATTTTAAACACGACGTTTTGGTTAGTAAGTATCTGTAATCCATGGCTACCATACATGGATAACACATTTATTATATGGCCGGAAAATGATGATGAATTGTAGAATTTTCTACACCATCTGAACGGCATTCGATCAACAATCAAATGCATATTGGAAATTGAAAAAGATTTGGCCTTAGTATTTTTGGATGTTCTTGTCAAACGAAGAGACAAAAACATGCAAACCACTGTATATAGGAAACCTACACACACTGGACAGTACCTAAATTTTAATTCTAATCATTCTGTTGCTACAAAACAAGGAGTTATAAGAAGTTTGTATTTAAGAGCCGTAAATGTTGGTATGTAGTAATAATGAAGAATTAACCACAGAAATCTACAAAATGAAAATTGGCTCAACGATCTCTAAAATTAAAAACAAACCAAATGTTGCAAATTCTCAAAATAATAATAATCCGTTGGGTGTTATTAACATTCCATATGTTTAAGGGATTTCGGAAAAACATAAAACGAATAGCCAAACACTACAATATAAAAACAATATTTTAATCGGGAACTACGATAAGAAGTTTTGTAACTAAAACAAAACGACAAAATCTCTCAAATAATAAGGAATGTATTTATCAAATCCTGTGTGAGTGTGGTAAATCATAATATGTAGGTGAAACGAAACGCTCTCTTTAGGTTAGAGTAAATGAACATCTAAGAAGTATCTATCATCTTAGGAGATATTGAAAAATCCGGTTTAACGGATCATGCATGGTCAAATGATCACAGGATTCAATGGTCTGAAGCTAAAGTTTTGCAAAAGGAGTCACATTGGCGAAAGGGTGTTTATTAAAGCTGCGTTTATAACGCAGACTAAAGAAGATTTTATTCAACCAAGCGCGAACATACCATATATATGGAAACCACTCCTTAAGGAAAACAATTTTCTTAGGCGGGTCGTCACACCTGACTGTACAGCGTGTCCCATTTTCGATGGGATTAAATGGGAAACTCGGTTATTATTAAAGATATCGATTTTCTGATTGCACCTTACCGTGCTCTTTTTTGGAGCCCTTAAAAATGGTGTAATCAGATTTTTGCTATACCCCGTGGTTTCGCTAATACAGGGAGTTTTTGAAAAAATTGCATTTTAATTAATTCCTTGTATCTCGCTTATTTTGCAAGATATTTTTATTCTGTAAAAACCTTTCTGTGGCAACTTTTTTAGAGCAAAATAATGACGTTGTCATTTTTTTAAAATATTGTTTACTTTTTGAGATATGGTATTTATCATAAAAAAATTAAATACGGACCTGGATTTTTTTTATTGTTATTTTGATTGATTCCATGCTATGATTACCTTAAAATGATAAAACTTTAATATTTTTTTGATTTAAGGTTAAAAAAACTATTTAATATTTGAAAAAAAAAATAGAGTCCGAACCTGGAAATTTCCAACGTAATTATACATTAAAAATTGCAAGACACACTATTTAAACGATTTTTAGTTTATCTGTTTTGACATGATAATTAAAAGATTTATAAATAAAGTAAAAAACGTTATAAAGTTACAAAAATAATATCATTACACTGCAGGTCGTGAAATTTACTAAACAAAAGCGTGGAATTGACATTGTCATTTTGGGCTTACAATTATTTTAAACTGGCTAGAAATCGCCCATATCCATATTTTTAAAAATGTGATATGTTTGACTGCTTCATTCAAGCAACAAAATCCCAATATTTAAATGGCAGAAATATTTTTATGCAAAATGCGTTAAGAAAAATTACTCAAAACTGCCAACAATGTCTTACACATAATGGTAATCAGAAAAATTAGTTATTTTTTGTAATTTGTTTTTTTTTGTATTTTTCGCAGACTTTGTTTCAAATAAATCTGTAAATTAACTTAAAACCATTTTAATATGCTAAGTATCAAAACAGTTAAACTAAAAATTGTTTAACTAGCAATTTTGAATTTATATTTATGTTGGAAATATCCAGGTTCGGACTAATTTTTTTTTTAATATTAAATATTTTTTTTTGCCTTAAAACAAAAATTTTTTAAATTTTTATTATTTTATGATAATACTAGCATGAAACCAATCAAAATAGTAATAAAAAAAATCCAGGTCTGTATTTAATTTTTTTATGATAAATACCATATCTCAAAAACTAACCAATATTTTAAAAAGTTGACAACGTCATTATTTTCTTCTAAAAAAGTTGCCATAAAAAGGTTTTTACAGAATAAAAATATCTCGCAAAATAAGCGAGATACAAGGGATTATTGAAAATACAATTTTTTCAAGAACTCCCTGTATTAGCGAAACTGCCGGGTATAGCAAAAATCTGATTACGCCATTTTTAAGGGCTCAAAAAAAGAGCACGGTAAGGTGCAATCAGAAAATCAATATCTTTAATAATAACCGAGTTTCCCATTTAATACCATCGAAAATGGGACACGCTGTACACCAAGTAGTATAAGAGTAGCCTGTAGACTAGATTGTTTAGTTTAAACTTGAAGACGGTTAGAGATACTTACTAACCGAAACGTCGTGTTTAAAATAAGTAAAGACAATGAAAGTCCGGAATTTTATTTCTGCTCAATCAATGTGTACGAGTTTCAAACAAAGAGGAACAAATGGATAGATAGTTACCTGAAGACTGGTACTGTGCTGAGTTGGACGCTAAATGGGATGAATGTGTCTTACCTAAAATAAAAATAAAAAAATTATAAATATTAGTCGTATTTTGTACGTATATTTGTTTTGTATGTCTGTTTATTGAAGATGTTGTTTAAGATATTTATTCTTTCCGTCGTTTTCAATGAAATCTTATTTTAACTGATGTCAGTGGCAAAGCAAAATCTATATTTTAGGAGAGAAAGATATTTGCAAAAAACTTGGAGGGCGAAGGCCCACGCCTAACGCCGTCGGCGCCGCCTCTGTGTGAAGCCATTTATATTAGGAGGGCCTTAATGACGTTAGGGCTTGTTGACGCGCCAAGACGGGCCGCCATATTGTCGACGTTTCGAGGGTGACAATTCATACATGACACATTATAATGTGCGACAAAAAGTGTGACGCTTTTAACCGCGGAGGAAACCGGTGGAAATAAATTATCTTTTTTTGACGACCGCTTCGTATTTCCTCTTTTGTCAATTTTTTCAAGAGACTCTTCACATTATATCAGCGTATACACCTGGGGGGTAAAAGGAGTTATTACACCCCTCCTCAGCGCCTTAAAAATATGCAATAATGAAAAATTTTAAAGGTTTTTTTTTAGGTTATTGAACTAAAAAATACACAGCGCATTTTTCAATAAGATGCTAATATTAAAGAATATGGCTTAAATGTCTTAGCTTTTTAGATACAGGATGTTAAAAAGATTTTAAAAAAATCTCCTCTCTAGATATATTTGTGAAGTTTGGTTTTTTAATTTTGGCTAGTGGCGTTCGCGCAGGAAGTGCTTTTGATATTTTAAAGTAATTGTTTTTTCTCGTACCTAAAAGTCTACCTAAATGTAAATGAATGAATTTAATTTTCTCATAGGTACAAAATCTGTACGCCAAACGAAAAAAAAACCAAGGCAGTTCCCCCCGAAATCCACTGGTAAAAATAAAAAAGCAAATTTCAAAAAATGTCTTACGATGATTGAAAAACGTGTATTTACCAAATTTCACAAAAATATCTAGAGCAGTATCATATTAATATTAATAAAAAAACTTTTAAAATCTTTAACACCCTACATTGACGTTTAGGGTTATTTAATTTTTTTTTCTCAAAAAGGGACTCAAGAATTACTTCATTCGATATTTATACATACTTTTTATATAAAAAAAACCTAATTATTTTGTATCCTTGTGGATGACATGCATGCAATTTTGTTGTCTTTCTGTGCGTGCGTTTCACGGTTTCACTGGGGATATTGGGGTGAGGGTGCATTATATCCGCCACTGTCTTTTTCTATGTGTACCTAGATGATCTAGTCATTATTGTCGGCACTCTGAAGTAGAATTAAGCTATAAAGTATTGCCTATTGTTATTCAGAAAATTGTAGCAATATGGCGATGTCCTTTCCGCTTATATTGCTTACAACACCCTCGTAGCATTATGATGATACCTTAACAGTACCTAATAGGGTATTGGAATTAAAATGCTTAGAGCCCTCGTCTCTATTTTTTCGTATCTAATAAGTTGCTCAATATTTTAAAAATCTCTAAACGAGTAATCACAAAATCTTGCCCTTAAATTAGGGCTCGACTCTTATTGCCTGCACCAAGCGTTTAGGGTCACACTTTAGGGTCAGTGGCCACTAAGTCTTGCACCATTGAAAAGTGCGATTTAAAACGTCATTTTGGTGCTCTATTAGTTAGTATGGTGTATCCCTCCCATAGCACAAAAATCATATCAACGTTAAAATAAAAAGCAATAAAGTTATTTTATACTAGAAAACAACCCCATACCATGTAGTATTTGTTTTGTTAAATCTACATACATGCTTCCCACATAGCACAAATCAAAACAACGTTAAAAACACACAGTTAAGTTTAATAGGGCGCTTTTTAACGTTATTTTCAAAACCACGTTATTTCGGTGTGATTTTAAAAATAACGTTAAAAAGCGACCCATGAAACTTAAAAAAGTGTGCGTTTTTTACGTTGAACTTAAACACAAGTAGGACTCAAGCTACAAAAAATTTAATTTTTGCTGAAGTTTCTGGTGCTGTGTCTTTTTTACCTTCGTTAGTTTCATATGCCAAATTCACATTTGAAAAGTCCTCGACAACATGTTCTAAAACGCCACTAGATTTAGACTTCTCAAACCTACTACCTTGTTGCGTCTTTTTTTGTCACGTTTTTTAACAACTTTTTTTAAAATTAAAAGAGACGCGAAAGGAAGTTCTAAAAGTTCACTAGTTTAAGACTACGACACTTCAAGACAATTTTAAAAGACGCAAGACAAAATCTCTATACATACCTACATTTTGTTTTCCTTAAAAGCCAAACAATATTTTTTAACAGTAAACACTTTCACACAATATTAATGTATCTTAATTAGGTTAATAACTGATGCGTTTTGATCGTGAAGGATTCATTCAGTTCATTAACTGGTTTTTGGAGTTTACAGGCCAAAGCACTCCCGGATAGATTTCGTCGAAGTGAAAAATGTCTCAATAGATGGCGCTGCTTCTAGTAAAATTTCAATTAGTATCAGACGCTAAACACTTTAGAGTTTTTAAATGCTTTAAATTGTATGTACAGTACAAAATTCCAATTACTCCGTTATTATTGGGACGAGAACGTTCAAACAAAAACTGATTGATTTGGAAAATTATGGACACTTCAAGTGCCGCATCATTTTATTTGCTATCTTATCATATACAGGGTGCATCAATAAGATCAGTTTATTTTACAATTCAACACCTTATATATTTTTATGTTCCTATATTTATCTTTTCGTTTTGTTTTCAAAAATATATGAAAATGTTTATCGCACCATAGACATAATATACATTTATAAAACAAGAACGAAAAGACAAGGTAAAAAGTATATAGGGTATTCAATTAAAAGAAACTGACCTCATTGACGCACCTTGTGTATCTTGACGTAGCAATAAAAACTATTGCAGAGCTTAAAGTGGCCATAATTTACCAAATCGACCAGTTTGTGTTTGATCTTTATACCCCCAATAATAACCGAGAGACAGAGGGATTATGAAATCTTAAAAAATCAACCTTACAAACAGAGCTTAATAATATGCTAGAGCATATATACCGGGTGTCTCAGACCATTAAAAGGAGTGTACAGTTGGTCTGAGACACCCTGTAGATATACATATAAAGCTTTCCATATCAAACCCGCCACTTTTTGCACAATTTTGATTTTAGTAAAAATGTATTTTTTGATATCACTATGAGTACCGATTACACTGAGATAAAAAATTTGAAAAAATGTGGCGATTCCGTAAATCAACAGGGAGGGTAATTTTTTACTACTCCTTAGAAACAAAAACAAGAGGCTTAAAAAAATAATTAAAAATGACAAATAATCGCATCAGTGATCTTAGTACAAGACAATAAATTAAAAAATCGTAATTTTTTAAATTTTTTTGAAAAAAGGTACTCCAATATCTTGTCTATTGCCTTTAAAAATTGTAGTCCTGCACTGTTATGACACTCGACGCCACTGTACAGGGCGTTCCAAATTCGATTTCTGTGGAAAGTCACGACCCTCACTTCCGAGTGCCCAGTATAAAGAAAAGCGGTTTTTTTAGCTCTGCGTTTTGGGAAGGGGGCTATAACTTTGACGTTTATAAAAATTAAATTTTTGCTCAAATCGCTTTTGTATAGTTTTTTTTTGAGTTGCATTTGATCTGAACTTTTAAGTTTTAGGGTAAACTGCGTCATAAAGTGAAAACGCCAGTGACAAGTTCTCTTTAAAGAAACCTATCACTCAGTATTTTATTTGTTTAGGTACTATTACTTTTGTATTGTTATATATTTTTTATTTTTATAAAAAAAATGCTTTAAAAATCTTATAAAAAGCAACTTATGGGGTTTTACATGTCAATCCGGCCACCTTTTGTATCTTAAAAATTTTACAGTATTAGAAAGAATATTAAAATTTGAAAAATCAAAGGACGCAGCCTTTTTAAAATGGCGATTTTTTAAGTTTATTGTCTTGCGCTTAGGTCACTGATGCAAATATTTTTGATTTTTAATATTTTTTTCTGGAAACCTCTTGTCCTAATTTCTGAACATTAGTAAAATAATTTTTTTCGAAGTTCGTATTTTTGTAGGACAACTCATAAATCATAAATGTGTTTTGGTCAATTTAGTAGATAAAACAACCTGTAGATTTAAGAAATTGCAATATTTTATCAAGTTTTTTGTCTCGGTATAATCGATATCTATTGAGGAAAAAATAAATTTTTATTAAAATCAAAATTTTTAAGTGCAAAGGGTGGCCGGATTGACATAGCCATAAGTTGCTTTTTATGAATAATAAATATATATCAATACAAAAGTAATAATACCTAAACAAATAAAATACTGAGTGATACATTCCTTTAAAGGAAACTTTTCATTGGCTATTTCACTTTTTGACTCAGTATACCCTAAAAATTAAAAGTGTAGATGAAATTCAAATAGTTACCTCAAAAAAAAACTACACAAAAGCGATTTGAACAAAAATTTAATTTTTTTAAATATCAAAGTTATGCCCCACTCCCAGAACGCAGAGTTAAAAAAACAGCTTTCCTTTATACTGGACACTCGGAAGTGAGGGTCATGCACTTCCCAAAGAAATCGAATTTGGGACACCCTGTATAGTGGCGTTGAGTGTCATAACAGGGCAGGACTAAGAAGTCTCATTAGAAAAATGTATAAGGTTTTATACCGTGGAAGGCCAAGGCCCGCTGATGTCATAAGGTGGGGGTGTCAGAATGAAAAAAAAAATGATTTTTTCCTTAAAGCAAAACAACTTTCTTTAATAAAATTTATATTGATTCATACCTCGGGCGCCTCAATAGGACTGCTCGCTTGCCCGTATACTTATAAGTAGGATCAAGGCCTCCGCACACTTAAACAAGAATTTTTCTTTTTGGCATTTATACTTCTCGGAACACTCTAGAATGTTGAAAGGCAATAGACAGACAGAGATATCGGAGCATCTTTTTTCAAAAAAATATAAAAAATTAAAAGGGTCACTTTTTCAAAAGTCAAAATTTTTTAAATTTATTGTCTTGTACTAAGGTAAGTGATGCGATTATTTGTCATTTTCAATATTTTTTCTGAAAGCCTCTTGTTCTTGTTTTTAAATTTTTTTATCTCGGTGTAATCGGTACACCGTGTCCCATTTTCGATGGGATTAAATGGGAAACTCGGTTACTATTAAAGATATTGATTTTCTGATTGCACCTTACCGTGCTCTTTTTTTAAACTCTTAAAAATGGTGTAATCAGATTTTTGCTATACCTTGTAGTTTCGCTAATACAGGGAGTTTTTGACAAAATTGCATTTTTATTAATCCCTTATATCTTGCTTATTTTAAGAGATATTTTTATTCTATAAAAACTTTTCTATGGCAACATTTTTAAGGGAACATAATGACGTTGTCAGTTTTTTAAAATATTGTTTAATTTTTGAGATATGGTATTTATCATAAAAAAATTAAATATGGACTTGTATTTTTTTTATTTTAAGATTAAAAAAATATATTTACTATTAAAAAAAAAATTAGTCCGAACTTGGAAATTTCCATCATAAATATAAATTAAAAATTGCTCGTTGAACAAATTTTAGTTTAACTGTTTTGATACTTAGCGAATTAAAATGGTTTTACGTTAATTTAAGGATTTATTTGAAACAAAGTCTACGACAAATACAAAAAAAAATAACGAATTACAAAAAATAATAACTAATTTTTCTTTAATGGTCTAAATGTTCAAACTGATTGCCATTATGTGTGGGACATTGTTGGCATTTTTGAGTAATTTTTCTTAACGCATTTTGCTTAATAATATTTCTGCCGTTTAAATCTTGGGATTTTGTTGTTTGAATAAAGCAGTCATATATAAATATTGCATTTTTCAAAATCAGGATATGGTCGATTTCTAGCCATTTTAGAATAATTTTGAGTGAGCTATTGTTTTTCCATGTTGAAGTAACTTTCATGAGTTGCTGTGCTACCATCAAATAATTTGGTTTTTTACTTTATTTATAAATCTTTTAATTAACGTTTCAAAGAAGATAAACTAAAAATCATCCAACTAGTGTGTCTTGCAATTTTTAATTTATATTAACGTTGGAAATTTCCAGGATTGGCCTAAATTTTTTTTTAGAATCTATTAAATATTTTTTTTAATCTTAAAACAAAAAAATATTAAAGTTTTATCATTTATAGATAATAATAGCATGGAACCAATCAAAATATTAATAAAAAAATCCAGGTCCGTATTTAGTTTGTTTATGATAAATACCATATCTCACAAACTAAACAATATTTAAAAAAATTGATAACGTCATTATTTTGCTCTAAAAAAGTTGCCATAGAGAGGTTTTTACAGAATAAAAATATCTTGCAAAATAAGCGAGATACAAGGAATTATTAAAAATGCATTTTTTTCAAAAACTCCTTGTATTAGCGAAACCACGGGGTAAAGCAAAAATCTGATTACACAATTTTTAAGGGCTCAAAAAAAGAGCACGGTAAGGTGCAATCAGGAAATCGATATCTTTAATAATAACCGAGTTTCCCATTTAATCCCATCGAAAATGGGACACGCTGTACTCATAGGGAAATCAAAAAATTAATTTTTAATAAAATCAAAATTTTTAAGTGCAAAAAGTGGCAGGTTTGATACGGAAGCCCCCATATCACACGTCGTAACCCAACTCAACAAAATTTTACAGGAATAAGAAAAGTTAGAAGCAAATTACATAGGGCAAGCATAATGTGACTTATTAGAAATCGCGGGAATGACCGTTTTATATTTTTTTTTTGGGTGCGAGGATTTAGCAGCATATAGATATGCATCATTACTAACCTTTGACGCAAAAATAAGAATTTTTATTTGTTTGTGGGTTACGACGTATCAGAGTTCATTATATAGGATATATTAAATAAGCTATTTATTTTCATTTTTTAAGTTTTTATTTTAAAAACAAAGAAAAAATAAAATAGTTAATGCTGTAATTGTTTTAGTTATAAAAAATCTAAAAAAGAACAAAATTATAACTAAGTAACAAAATCAATTCTTGATCATTGACATTGTATTTGCAAAACAAATAAAAAAAAATCACAAAAAAATTAGACCAAATAAAAGAAAACAAACAAAACGCGACGCAGGCCAATCCATGTACTGCCAAAAACCTCAAATTCACGTCATTTGATCATCCAGCCCAAGCAGTTACAACTAAAATAAATTTGGTAACGCCACTTTCTTTACTGGCTTTCAAAATTGTTGGTACAAGTGAATCCACACTAAAAATAAAAGTAACACTTTTGAAAGTGGTACTTTCTGTTAATTTTGGTGCAAGTTAAACACCTTAACGCCCACTACGAGCGAAAATGTAAACTGGCTCAATAGTTTAGCACAAGAGGGTCATATGATGGCTGGTCGGAATTGCGATCAATTACTTGGTTAAACGTTCTTGTAACGAAGTTTTCGACACCATTAAAGCCCTTTAAATGTTCCCTTATACGCGGGGCCTCGTGGAATATTCTGTTTATCGCTCCATAGTCCTGATATCAGAGATATCAGAAACTGCTCTTGGTCGAACATCCGCCGCCAACTGTTACTCGACGATAGCAATAATTAATTCTCTGTTAACAAAACGTAGCAACCTAGCACTCCACCCCGGGAACATGTAACCCTGAATTTTAAATATACCGGGTTTGCAGTAAAAACAATTACGTAATAGAAAATTTTTGTTGTTTTATTGAGTTTAATAATACACTTTTGTCATAAAAAGGTTTATAGTTGCAGGCACAATGTAGCTGCCAAAATTATTTTTTGTTTTCTGTAAACAGAACCTAAAACATTGCAATACGCATGTGCTAACAACAGCAAGGACGCTGGCAACCTATATGATTATAAAAGCCCAAATCCGTGACGACTCCTGTGCTGGAGTGCGACTCCGCCACCGAAGAAGATTAGAAATGTAGGTTTGCGGATCTCGATATGTTTTTTATTTATTTTCGGGTTGTATTATTATTAAAGGTTGTATCACACTTTTTTTGAAATACATTTCCTGTTAATACGTACGTCATTTGAACCGTTATCGTTCTAATACCAGGGACCGATCTGGCGTTAGCTAACTGATGCTACCTAGTTTGCCTACCACCTCTACGAAGGAACATTATTTTAGAGATATTGTAAAGGACAATCTAGGCTCCAATCAAAATTCAATTTTAGACGGTGATCGATTTCGTTCTATTTGGCTAGCAGCCTCAGCAGGCAGGCCTACGCTAGCTCTGATCAAAGAATTACAACTTATCAGAGCTTCGCAAACTCGAGAGAACTAAAACAACAGGACATTTTTAATTTGTAAATTTCAAGCGCAAAAAAAATATCTCAAATCTAGAAATCGTATTTTTTCAAAAATATTATTTTCACTCAAAGCAAGTTTCATTGACTTAACGGCGACGTCTGCTTTCAAGCAACATTTTATTTTTCTTGATATCTATACAGGGGGTTCTCAAAGTTGAGTCATTTATTTTAACAGGTTGTAGAACTCGTAAAAATAAGTAATTGTACCAAAAATCATCTATATAAAAGTTTTAGAATAAAGGAGTTATTAACAATTCAAAAAATTTAAAATTTAAAAACTGTAAGACCTGACTTTTTGATACTCTTGACCACTGCGTGATCAATGTTTTGTTTACTGGTGATACTGGGTATGGCTTATTTTTTTGTGAATATTATGTCCACTAGTTTATTGTTTTCATATATGTGTGCCAGTTTCATAGCACAAAATGCCCAAAAAACAATATAGCACGCACTTTAGCAAATTATTTACAACTGGTCAAATCGATATTCTCACTGAAAACCGTACAATGAATGGATAAATGATGAGTAATTTGTATTCTATTATAAAATGGGCCATACCTAGTATCACCAGTAAATAAAACATTAATAACGCAATGGTCGAGACTATCAAAAAGTCAAGTCTTACAGTTTTTAAATTTTACATTTTTCGAATTGTTAATAACTTCTTTATTCTGCAACTTTTATATAATTGATTTGTGGTAAAATTACTTATTTTTACTTAAGTTCTACAGCCTGTTAGAATAAATGACACCCTGTATATAATCAGTATTTTAAAGCACAAATACTAATTTTCGGGTAATCGAATAACAATGGGAATAAATAACCCCCTATTTTCAACATTTTTAAGCAAACACTCCTTGAATCAAAACCATTGTTTTCTCAATTGGAAAGCTATATTTTCTTGATACTAAGAAAAAAAGCAGTTAGAATTTTTACAAACAAGACATTTATTTTTAAATTAAAACCGAACCGAACCGAAGTATTTTTCTCGACTTGAAACAAGCGTTAACTTGATTTCAAATATTTAATTTTATTAAAAGCTCTCTGCCTTTTAAACATTCATGTATCCTTTGTTATGTTGTCTTTGGTAATGGATATAATCAATGATTACATAACCAAAGTTTAACTAAAAACTAAAAGTAGAAGTTTATTACATAGAGCATCGAGTGCCCTGACATTATGGTCACACGGTCTAACTACAAATAATTACAAATACACGGTAAAAAATTTTGTCTGCAATGAAAACACGTTCTTTTCTTGAATAAATTGTTTTACATTAAAACAATTTGTTTTAAATTAAAATCTTTCTTTTTAGTTCAACGCCGCGTTTAATCTTGAAATAAGATTTATTTTCCTTCTTTGATTGTTTTGTTTCAGTATACTACATTTTGCAACAAAGCAAATTGTCTTCAAATAAGTAATATTTTGCTTTCAAAGAAAACGGTGCTTTCCGTTCCAATTTATATTAAAACAATTTCTGTTTTACATTAAAATAAAGAGGCAAGAAATTTTTTGTGCAATATCAAGAAAATATTCTCTTGGTGAATAGGAAAGCACAAATTATTTTACTTCAAAGCAATTTGCTTTGATCTAAGATAATTTTTTTTACCGTGTACAAGCTGGTGTTTTTTTGGTATGTATAATAAGTAGTCTGTAATGTAAGGTTAGCTAGAAGTTTATTTTAGTTAGGTTCGCATAGGATTATATAAAGCAATTAGATAATGAAACAATAATAACAATAATAATCAATATGAAGACTAAATCAAAAAAAATGCAAAACCTCGTTGTTTTTTTTAAATAAAATTACTTAATAATTGTCTTGGAAGGACAAACAAAATGTCTCACGCAGAAAAGTTATTTTCTAGTAATAAGCCATATGACTTTCTTGGAACAAAACAAATATGTTTCATAACGAGAGTTTGCCTTTAGTTAATGAAATATTCCAAGGAAAAAATTATCTGATAAATAAATTTGTAAAGAAAGAATTCGCAAAAAGTTACAATTCTTTATAAATATTATAACTAAATAACTTTTTCAGAAGTCCCGAGGACCGATGCTGCGTTCCCAAAGGCCTAAGGTTTCAATGGAAAAGGGCACAAAATAAAAGCGATCCAAGAGCTCCTCATATTTCCTCTTCAAGGACTGTTCCAGTTTACAAACCTCTCCTACTTTTTTGGATGACAAATGAATGTAAGATTGACACAAAGTGTCTTTACATGTTACATAACACAGAAGAGGCTTGTCAGACTTCCATGGAAATCAGGCCATTCCATCCGCCTGTTTTCCATCACCCCGCAAACTCGAACCGGCTCTAATAGCTGAAGGACGGCATTTAACGTGCTGTGACGAGCCATCCTTCCTGCACTCTTGTGACTCAGGCCGTGTTAGCCACAAATATCTACTGTTTGGCTCAGAGCAAGGGAGACACGGAAGTTGTGATTATCCCGGAGAGTTCTCAAAGGAGACGAAGGTTGAGCCAAGCATTACTTTCTGGTTCTTAAAGAGCAAGAGCTTTGGTTCTAGGATCTTCGTCGTTTAAAAGACCAAGCAGCAGATGCTACCCTGTCAAGTTTTTTCTAAGTTGTTTATAGAGGTTTTGGGACAGACTGGGGATTTAAGATTTTTAAGCAATTATTTAAAACCACACTATATTCCAGATCTTAACAAGAACTGCAAAATAGCAGAAAAGCACAAAGTGTGTCACGGATACCATACTGCACAGCGAGAGTGCATTAAAACCATGATTTTGAATTGAGTTTGCAGTTACAAAAGGCAGTCTTAGTTCGGGGCCTAAGAGGGTAATTTTGGGGTATGTCTGCATTTTCGCGTGCCGTAATGAAATTTGGCACAGAGGTAGTAGACACCTAGAGATGCCATTTCAGAAGTGGTGCTCCGATGGAACCCAGTGCAGGGCCCAAATACAGGGGCGTACTTGAGGTGGGACAGAAAAAATGTATAAATTAAATATGAAACTCATTTCGCGTACAGTTTTTTGTTTGTTTTCCCTTATAGCTTGTAAATCCAAAAAATTTACAAAAAATAAAGTTGAGAAAACGGTTTTTCTTGACGGGGGGAGCAAAAGGAAGGAGCAGGGCAGACATTGTTTAAATCTTATTTCATCTGAAATGGTCGTGTGGGGTATCGATTTCTAGGTAATTTCGTATTCTAAACGAAAATAGATATAAATTAAGTCAATACGTCAAACTGTTCACATGATATGTCAAAAACTGACATCTTAAATGTACCGGTTCTGAGATCTACGCCAGAGAATATTAAAGACACCTAACCAAGCCTAACTTAATAAAATTTGATAAATTAAGTAAAAGTGGAGTTTCTGGAATTTTATAATTTTAATATACAGTGTGTTGAGAGTTAAGTCGGCACTATTACTTACTTTGTTAATATTAAAGCTACAGGGTCGGTTAAATAGACAAAGTTGTGGTATTTTTTCCTGTGATTACGATGGTGATGAACGAAAAGAAAATCAAATGACGAGTAGGTAAGTTATGATAAAAAAAACACATTTTTTAAATGGGAAACCCGTTATACAGTTCAGTCAATAGAAAGAACATTTGGCATTAAACAAACGTTATCTTATGACTTTTTCTCTTAAAGTCAAAAATAACGAAGTTATTAACAACTTCCCTAATTATAGGGGATATGGGCTGTGATATTTAAATCTATCGAAAGCTGTCCTTGTTTAGAAAATCGTTAATATTTTTTGTATTTTTGCCTTTAGGAGAATAAGTCCAAGGACATCTTTTGTTTAAAAATAAATTTTCTATCGATTGAAGGTACTGTGTAACAGGTGTAAAGTGAAAAAAAATCTTTAAAATTTCACTTTTTACTGTAACTCATGTACGCGTTTTTCGACTTTTCTTTTGTTCCCAAAATTTTATGACTTGGTGCAATTAAAATTTGTGCATTTAAATGGTGGCAAAAATTTTTTTCTAAATTTTACGTGTTTAAATTTTTTTATATATTGACAAAAAAAACATCCTGTATCTTCTTACCAATACAAAACTAAGTAACACAGTGCACACCGCGTTAAAAAGACGTGCCTCTAGTTATAATAATTATTAAAATTAAGAAGGTATCTTAAACTGCATTACCGGTATGAACAAAAATTTAAGACTTCTACTTTTTACTTGATTTTTTTAATATAACCCTGTATCTTATAACCTATTACAAAATTAAGCAAACTTAAATTTTTTGGTTATAGCCTATAGTGGACAAATTGTGCCAAGCTTCATTGCAAAATTCCTATTAACGCAGTAGCTATAGTAGATAATGTAAAAAAACAGTAAAAATGACAGCAAAGTAGTTGTGGCCCAGTATATACGTTCAGAAAATGGTAATGATGTAGCGCTTAACACAAAAATAGAGCTCGATGAATGGTTTATAAAGGAGAATATAGTGATTTCAATGATATCTTTATTTAACATGTCTAGAGTTTTTTGAATTTTTAACACTAAAATAAAAAAATATGAAAAAACTTTATTGTGTAGTTCAAATTTTTATTTGCGAAAATAAAAGCTGTACTAGTGTTGTTGTAATGTGCTGACTTTGAGTTTTCTATAGTGATTTGTAACGTCGCCATAAAAAAAACTACTTAAAATGATCATAAACATTTTACTTATTTTTAAAAATCACCCTGTATTTTTAACAGTTCAACCGAGCTCTTTGTTCTTTGTATAAAATATACGTAAGAGCTAAGTGTCACAATATCGTTACGTCTAACAAATCCACATACTTTTCCTTCTTTTTAGAATTTTAAAATTTAGAATTAGTAAATAAAACCACCCTGTACTTCGACGGTGTCCATGTCACACCCGTCAAGCAATTTTTGTTTTAAAGAAAAATTAATTGTTTATCACATTAAATTTTATCGCCGTATCCTGCATAACTAAGCTCCTGTATTTTTTTTTAACTCAACACCCACACCATAAATAATATTTTTTTTATTTCTTGAAAGAAAATAAATCAATATAAATTTTTTATTGCTTGAAATAAAAGTGTATATGTCCTTATAATTGGTGCCAAGTTTCATTGCTTTAGCTTTATATTTGAATTTTATAAAGAATTTTAATGAGATAGATGGAATTCAAAATAAAACACCCTGTATCTTTGCTCTGCACTGGGTTCGGGATCAGCACCACTTCGTAAAATAATACTATAGTGTTGTACTATATTCGTGCCAAGTATCAATACGGTACGCAAAAATGCAGACAAAAGGGGCTTAGGCTCCGGACTATCTTCAAAATTCAGTCAATCATCTTCTTTTTTATTGGAATATGTTATGCTGTTTTTTGCTAATTCTGTCCTTAATCCAAAAGTATTTTTTCTTGGTAGGTACTGATACTTATATTATTTCTTGACCAATACTAATTAGATAACAAAATACTGTTTTTAATCTTACCAGATTCCAGAATGTCCGAGGCCAGGGCTATCAAAACGGACGGGCCACGATCCTCCACTTTGTTGACGTCACATCCGGGGCTGATTTTTTTTTTGATGGTCATTTCACGACACAGCTGATTGTCTTTAAAATATTGAAGTTGGAATGACGGTTCATGAATATTTAATTTTTTTAAAATAAAGCCGGTTTTGAGATTGTTTTTACTATATTCTTGCAGAACAATTTTTTTAAAATGTATAGTAATCCTTAATTTTTCAGAGCCGCTTCACTAGCTCACACAAAAATTAAATTTAAAGCAGACGCGAATGTGACAAACACAGATGACAAAGTCAAATACATGTCAAATATAACAGTTGGCATGCTGTATATGGCGGGTAATTTGAATTTAAAATAAGAAATGCTAAATCTTGAAGATTTTAACCTTTTAATCATCTTGCATCCTTACAAAAGTTTGGTAGAATATCGGGATGGTGTCTAAGAATATTTCACTGAAATTTCGCGGAAATCTGTAGTGCCATTTTGCAAATATCCTAAAAAAACATCTGACCTCCCATAAGACCCAATGTAAAAGTCAGCCCCCAGAGAACAGCTGATTTTTTCAGGGTCGTGGCCTGTATATTTTTGTTGGCCTTGCCGAGGCTTTCAAGATAAAATATCAGTAAGAGCAACTGACCTGAAGTAAGTTTTTTTTAATTGGATTCCAATAAAGGTGTTTTGCCTTCTCAACAACGTGATAAAATGTTTAAGATACAAATGTGCTGCAATATATAAAAAAAATTCAGTGTATCTATTCTCCAAACTACGAAAAAAACAGAAATCCACCTCGAATACGCATACCTGATAGATGGTTAACGCAGTTAATTCTTCTCCCCACTAACACTAACTTGTTTGATTTTTAGTTAACGGGTACTTTTGTAGTATTTGGCTTTAAACTCCGTCGACTGATGCGACGCCGACGTCTTAGTGGCGGAATAAACGCAATCAGCATTGATCTAACCTAAAAGACAATCTGTGTCCATAAAAGACAATGTGTGCCCCAGGTCACGTGATAGATTCTCTCTTTCAATCGATATTTTAATCGATCGATGATATAGCATTTTTTCGTTTTAGTTTCTATCCTGGTTTGTCAGATGGCGCTTCTTGCCGAGTATATGATTTTGTTTTCTTACGCGAAACGTAAGGTAAAAGACAAAACCGTATACTTAATTTAGCAAGGGTGTCATATTGACCAAGCAGTGTTCTGAAGAGTCCCATAAGGAGGAAACAGTTAACTGTCAACACCTATTAGGTGTCCATTAGATCTTGGACCCCGTGAGGTTGAGCTTTCGAGCTACCCACAGAAAAATGCGAGAGCAATATTTGTACACACCTTATTTGTACCCGCTTAGGCATGAAAACTTATTTGACTTTTAATTTACGGGTACTAAATTTTACGTATTGTTACTTGTTAGTGAGAGAAATGAAAACAAACAAATTCCATCAAAAATGATCTCATTATTATCGAAAGGGAGTGGCATACTATGCACAAATCAATCAGATGCGTTTATTCAAGGGAAATTTCACGTTTCCCCGTTGTTTTAAGAATAGCGCCACAGGTCACTTAGAATATTAGCGCGAAAAGCGAAATTTAATGAATTTTAGCAAACTCGATACCAGTCTGTGTGAGCACTACAGGATTTCCAAAAATAAAAAATATATTTTTTCCTTTTGGGGATGATATTATTTCCAAAAAGAATACTTTGTGATTTTTTTTTTAAACTACTGTTTTTTTGGAAAAACCATATTTTTGTGACTTTTTTTTTCAAAATTTTGGTGGTCCAGAAACCGGTTAGAATATGTGTCATTTTAGCAGTGGAAATCCCTAGTTGGTTAAGGTTAGCCTCTCGGGACGATTACGGAACGATATATTTTCAAGATTGCACTTTAACTGCAATTAAAGGCATCGGAAACTTTGCACATTATCTTGCCGCGATTAAACTCTACCATAGAAATAATAATAAGTGAGAGAGTAGTCATTGAAGCTGGAAGAAGGTAAACCCAGTGTTCCATAGCTCTCCTATTGGACGGAATAATCAGAAACTTGTTCGTGAACAAGCACGGTCTTCCGCTGCTATAGCTTACTTTCTTAGATTTCTTATAGGGTATTCCACGAAAAGAAGTTTTGATATGATAAACTTAGAAAATAAAGTGGCTATTATATGCCATTATCCGTTCTGAATTCGAAACAAATAAGAATTAAAATATAAGTTTTTAATTTCCAATTTAAAAGATGACTTTCCTGTTCTTTTAGCTCTTTCGGACATGTTGACTCTAAATAGCAATGTCTCTCCTCTACGGCAAGTAGCTCTATCTCTATTTAATTAGCCAATCTTCAGATCTAAAAGAACAGGACATTGGTTTTTCAAACTGTGAATTTGTAGGTTAATTTTAACATTCATTAAATCACTTATTTTTCTCAGATCGGAAGGGATTTCTTTATATAAAACCCAATTTGTCTAATCAGTAACTTACCCGACTTTGGCTCAATTTTGAATTATATTAGCATTAAACTATAGGGGAAAAACGCCTTGGTTATCCACCAACTGCCATTAAACAGACGATCATGACATTAGCATAGAGCACGGTGGATAGAATAGACCGGTGTTCGGATTTAATAAATATATGTCGAATTTTCACGACACTGGTGGTCCAGCTGATTTTTGTAAACAAAAGTTAGATATGATATGAACAACTAAAATTTTTTGAATTTTTTAAAAACTAAGACAGTTTTTCTACTATTTTTTAGTATAGGTAAATTTAGTGGGAATAAGGACACTGTTGTTCTGGTAAATATACGTTTTAATCCATCGGTAACGTTTCGACAATGGTCGTGATAAGTTTAACAACTATTTTTTAGTGTATTCTTATAAAATAATATTTTTCAGACATACCAGTCGTTATTTTTTTTAGCCCGCTTCATTTCTCTGAACACAAAAATGAAAATTCGAAGAAAATAATGTGATCGTTTCAGCTTCAAAAATAATCCGCTGACCTACATCTTTGTTTACTTCCCAAGTCCTCGGTTCACCTTTATTACTAAACGATCACATTCAGTTTGACTTGTAGTTCAAGTTTTGTGTAATAAAAAATAAAGCGGGCTAAAAAAAAATAACGACAATAAGTCTAGAAAATTATATTTTATATGGATGTACTAGAAAACAGTGGGAAAATTGCCTTAGTTTTCAAAAAATTCAAAAAATATTAGTAGTTCCGTTGTTCATATCATATCTAACTTTTGTTTACAAAAATCCGCTGGACCACCAGTGACGTGAAAAATTCGACATATATATATATATAAGATCCGAACACCGGTCTATTCTATCCACCGTGAGCGTAGAGTACTGGAAGCAGCGGTGTTGCCTTAGCCCAGCGAAGGAAGTCGAATTCCAATACTGTTTTCGATCAAGGCTGCTCTCGACCGCTCAGAAACCGCTCGTTGCTGGAACAGATCTATGTGGGAGCAACTGCAAACTGATCCCTAATTGATTCAAATCCTAAATGGGGCGCTCCCAGCGGGATCTCTAATCAAACGCGATTTTATCACAAACCGTCAAAATTTTTGGTTTATTTTTAAAAACATTTTTAAACAAGCAAAACAACGAATTTTCAGAATTCTTCTTAACTGAGCAACAAGAAATCCTATAAGTAGTTTTATTTGTCTTCAAAACTTGACCTAAGCGATAAAAACTCTTCCAACACCATTATTTAGGGCTTTGTACGAGGTTTTCGATTTAGTTTGTTGCACTACACAGAAACGAAAAAAGAAAAACACAGTAAACACAATGAAAAACGTAGGGTTATATTTAGTGTTTTGATCCAAACCTATTGATCCGTCTGAGGACTGAGAGCAAGCCAGATCGATCCACTCGAGATTTGAGAGCAAATGTTTTGTCTAATCGAAAAAACAAATCTTAGCGAGAGCGGCGCGACGCTTAAATCGAACAGACCGTTTTTTTTTTAGATTGATCGGGAACGGTTTTTGATCGTGGATCGAAAACGGTATGAGTTTTATGGAGCGACGACCTTAAGGATTTAGCCAAAAGTTATTCCTGATTTACGTCTGACTTCCCTTGGATGGCATTTTATTTTATCTATGAACTCCAGTTTCGCGAGAGCCCTATTTTAAACTCTGAATTTTGAAGAAAAATGGACCGCTGACTAGGTGATTTAAGGACATCACTGATATAGTGGAGTTTGAAAGACCGGCTTATCAAGAAGTTTAAACCAAAGATAAAACTTTTTTTTGATTAATTCGGATGGAGCTTTTTAGCTTTGTGAAGCTTTGTAAGAACTAGTGGCAACAGTCTCCTAAACCACGATCTATGCTTACACTTCCGATCGAGTTCGAATTGTAACAGCACTATAGCAGAAGCCATGGAGCAGAGAGACAATGCAAGTCTACTCATTTACAATAGTACTCTTAATGGACAAAGTGGAGAGAACTTTTCTGCGATAAAACTTATGTGGACACGTATACGTATGTGTACGTGCCTTCAAGGCGTGGCCAACAACAATCGAATAGATAGCATTTCGACGAGTGCGCAGCTGAATTTCATGTTGTCACCATGGGGATCTGTCAGTCGGCCATTTTGTGGTTAGCTTTCCCTAAATTTTTCTCCAATACCAACTTACTAAATAGACTAGACATAATGAAAAAGAAAAAACAAGTTCATTTTTTGCCTAGTACAAGATTGCAAAGGGATAAATACTTGAATTTTTAGTCATTAAAAATATTAGATGAATAATCTTTTTTTAAAATCTAAAATAACGACACGAATCACTTCTCTTTAACCACACTAACATGGCCTAGTCTATTAAAATCGATCGATAGTTACGTCTAGTAATACGGTAGGCAGCGAACACCCACGGCTTGAAGGAGTTCTTGTATTTTTGTGGGGCACACTGTTTTAGATTTTTTTTGGTGGTGATGTTTTTAATAGGTAGCCGCATTATTTTCCTAAACTTTTTATAGACTGAAACTGCAAAACGGAAGAGCTTTGCCTATGTTCAGTTTTTTTAAGAAAAATTAGCCGAAAGAACATTTTAGTGATTCATCGTTTCTCTAAGTTTATAGGCTGCCAGTAGTGGCATAGAGCCGGGGCATGCAACGCCATCTGGTTAAAGTCGGTACTTCAAAGGTTGTATTTTTTCGTTTTAGTGCACGTATTCAGTTGAGCACAAATGCGAACGAGGCATTCGTTGCTCCTCGCAGCGAGGCCTGCGCATTCTGCCTCAAATGAATATATACGTGCCTTAAAACTTCAAAAGTTAAATAAGTTCTGAGTAATCTCCCCCTATATTTCGTATCTAAAACACTTCAAAATCGACAAAAGCAATGTCCAGTATATAACATTCAAAATTTCTATTCTGGAAAAAGGGTGTAGGTATTTTGGGTAAATTTATGTAAGTCCCAGTTATTCTAAAGGGATAAAAATCGCGTCACTTAAGTGTCTGGGGATTGTTTGTATATACAAACAGGGACCCTTTATTTTACATAAAAATCATCGTGAATATCCGCTATTGAGACATTTTCTCGAACCCAAAAAACTCCCACCTGACCATATCGAACGCAGGTTTTTTTGTTTAATCACGGCCAGCGTGTTTATTTCTCCTGTTCTGGGGATTTTCACGCCATTTTTACGAGCTAATAAAGCTGAATTTGCAAAGTACATACCCTATATTTAACGTAAAATAGGGCGAATTAGTCTACCTTTTTTTAATTAAACTACAAAAACAAACATAGCCAGAGAATAATCACAGTAGCCACTGGCCAGCCAAAATACACTAAAATAAAATATCGTAGATTTTTAAGAAATGCCTCCAGATTTTTGCTCAACAGAAATTTTTTTTAGAAATCACAAAAGGGTTCGATCATAAATTGTAGAAATTAATTTATAAAACTTTATTTGCTATTGTGGCAGTAAATGGAGTGGCAGAAAAACTCTTAGTTAAATTTATTGACTTAACCCTCCATGAATTACATATGTAATCCACGACCTTTTCAGCAGTGAACAATTAAAACCTGGCTTGTAGGTGGGATCGCCCGCTTAAGTAGTTGTTGATCATATGATCAAGCATCCCCCCAGTATGGAATTATTAGGCGAAGTGCGCGTTGTTCTAAGTTGGCGGGTGTCAAATACGACTGGACAACTTTTGAAATCCACGCAACTAATTACAGAACATTTTTTGCATAGTGCATTTTTGTATTTATTTGTTTATAAATTTCTATATTTTGTTACTGTTTACCTTAAGTTAAAAAATGGAATTTTGGTTTTTTTCTTTTATTTTTGGTTTTGCGCCTATTTGTAACGCACTTATTAATAAACGCCCTAAAGAAACACGTGTACTCTTCTAATTTACCTATCATAAATTTTAGGTAAAATATATGTTTAGATGTATTTTATGCATATAAAGTAACATAAATAAACATATATTAGACCTAAATATATCTATTTTTTTAAGTAAAACAAAGTAGTATCTAAAAAAATTGGATTAATGTTGTAATGCACCGGCCTTACCGCATAATTATAATCCACCGGCCTAATGGAGGGTTAACAGTAACGTCTGATTCGCCCCGTTTTACGCGGATATGCTGTAAACTGTTACCTGAGAGGGCTTTACTTGTCCTGGTGTCAATTTGGAGTGACTAAAACAGTGAAACACTCATATTCATACGATCCGCCATTAAAATCGCCAGAGTTTGTCAGCAGCCTGCGTGAATTAATAGCTTAAGTTTAGGGCCTAACTGGTTTCCTAGCCTTTAGAGGTTAAATACATATTAAAAAATAATATACATCAAAGCAATATCGACTTCAAAAAAAGATAGGCTTTTTGTTGAAATGTTGCTTTTAAGGAAGGAAAATTATTTTTCATTATAATATACGTTTATTTCGTTTCAAGAAAATCATATTAACTTATTTCTACAAGAAAACTTTCTTGAAGGAAAACATTTTGATTCGCCTTTCAAGATAATTGATGTTTTGTTTAATTAAATTGATTGAAAAAGAAGTTTTGCATTTTGTTCAATTAAGTCTTAAAAATAATCTAATTTCTAATTGCTATATCATGGAAGCACCCAGGAAAGGGGAGCCCTCGGGGTCCGGGCCCCAAATACCTAGGATTTTTGTAGATACTTTCCACATATTTCATTAATAAAACAATTAAATCCCACCAAAGACATCTTCCTGAGTGCGCTATTGGTTACATGTAATCCTATTCAAACGTAAGTTAAACTTATAACTAAACCTTAAAACGATGTGGCTTTCACTTTCTCCAACGTCGATTACAAGGATATGATTCATCCTTGTTTGGAACACGTCCGAAGAATCTGCATAAATAGGGATCCATGCCAATCCATGACCAGTTTTGACCTTCTTAGGCCCTCCTGACATTGAATGCAAGCGATAGTTTCGTGTAGGGCATAAGCGACGTTGGAGTAAGTAATAAATACATACTTTTAACAGGTTCAAAACGAAAGCATTAAACCATCAGTATAATACAATGCCGGTAGGGGTATTTTCCCTCGGAGAAGTTGTTTCTGTTAATTATAGCTTATGCTCTACACGGAGCTATCGCCGGCATTCACCTGAGAATTGCCCAAGAAAGCCGAAACCAGTCATGGATTGGTATGGATCACTCTTCCTGCAATTTGGCAGGACGTGTTCCAAACCACATAGTTAATTTTCACATAACTTATGCTGTACACGGAGCTAATGCCGGCATTCCCCTGAGGATTGCCTAAGTAGGCCGAAACCGGTCATGGATTGGCATGGATCACTATTCCTGCAATTTGTCAGGATGTGTTCCAAACAGGGGTGATTCATATCCTTGTAATCGACGTTGAAGAAAGTGAAAACCACATAGTTAATTTTTATATAGCTTATGCTCTACACGGAGCTATCACCGGCATTGCCCAAGAAGGCCGAAACCGATCGTGGATTGGCATGGATCACTGTTCCTGCAAATTTCAGGACGTGTTCCGATGTAATCGACGTTAATGAAAGTAAAAACCACATAGTTTTAACAAGTTCCCAACGAAATGCCGGTAGGGGTATTTTCCCTCGGAGTAGTGGTTTCTGTGGATTTTTACACAGCTCAAATCTAGATGATGCTTGTCGAGAAAAATACTTGTTTTGATTTGAGAAAATTAATGTCTTAGTTTTTTTTAAATTTATATTGTTTTTTTTCTTGGATCAAGAGAATATAGCTCTCTAGTTGAGACAATAATGATTTTTATTCAAGAGAGGAAATGCATGTCTTGCTTGAAAAGGTTCAAAATGGGTTGACTCCGGCCATCGTCTTCTTAATTCCCAATCATAAAAGCTAGTCTTTCTTCATTACGGCTTATTATTTTTTTAAGTTTGAGTAATTTTTTGTTTAATTTTAAGAATGGTTTTTCTTCAGGTAAATCAATATATTCAAGAACACTCAAATACTTGATATAACAGTTTTTTGTTTTAACATACTAAGGCTCTTTTTAATACTAGATATCAAAAAAAAAAGTTGGAAAGCAGACGTCACCGTTAAGCCAAGTCAACTCTTCTTCTATGTAGAAATGGGGTGAATTAGTCTATTTTTATTTTAATTTATTTTTATTTTTTTTGTCAAACACACTGTGTTTATTGTATTGCAATCTAGTCAGTAAGACTAATTAGCAATTTTGTTTTAACTTAATTTACTAGAAAAGTCAGATTTAAACTTAGGGTTCACTCAACAGTTATCCCCGCTTTGTTTAGTCTGTAACTCACAATTGTGTTGTGTTTATAGCATTATTTTGTTTTATGTAATTCACTTAGTTTACTAGCTCAAACGGCTTCACTCTTTTTCCACATTCACATGCCGATGGAGTCTATCTTCATGGCTTTTAGCGTACTTTTTTATAGTCTTTGCTACAGTTTCGATTTTTAGATCTCGATGAAGGTCACTATTTCGAACGTACCAAGATGCATTCACAATGTTTCTTAATACTTTATTTTGAAATCTCTGTAAAACTAGAATGTTACTCTCTTTAGCACAACCCCATAGTTGAATACCATATGTCCATACTGGTTTCAGTATTTGTCTATAAAGCAGTAACTTATTATGAATTGTTAAATTGGACTTCCTTCCAATTAGCCAGTTAATTTTTCTTTACCTTCTCAAGTTCTTCTTTTTTTTCATAACATGTGCTTTCCAGCGCAATTTGGCATCAAATGTTATACCGAGATATTTTGCCTGATTTGAATATGGTACAGGAATGTTGTTAATTGTTATTTGTATGTGATTTATATTTTTGTTTGTAAAAATCAACATGAATTGATTTGGTGTCATTTAATTTTATTCGCCATTTTGTGGTCCAACTGTGAACTTCGGTGACTGCATCCTGAAGTTTTTCTATGCATTTTTCAATAGATTGTTCTACCGTCAATAAACCAGTATCATCGGCAAATGTTGCTAAGTGACAATTTTCTGACTTTGGGATATCGCAAGTGAATAATAAGTATCGATAAGGGCCTAGTACGCTACCCTAGGGCACGCCTGCTTGAATTTCTCTTAAATTTGAGTATGAGTCTTCTCTTAAATTTGAGTAATGTCTATCAGATATGTATAATTCCAAAATATCCGAATATTGTTTTGGCAGAATATTTATTTATTTATTTTAATATAATTAATTTTATTTAAAAGTTATTTGAGTTTGGATAACGACTGGAGAAATAAGACAACTCTGGCCTTAAAGCATTTCACAGTCTGGACCGTTTAGGGCCTGTAGTCTGTTGGGTCATGATTTGCTTTTAAAGGAGATTCCATCCCGACGGACTTACGTCAGTCTCTCGTAAAGTTTCAGTTTTATTGTCCCTTTAAAAATAACAGCGCTGTAAAAAACTCTAACTAAATAGCCAAGGAACACCGAAGCGGTGTACGATACTTTTATCGTTTTTAAAAAAGAAGCAAAAGTTATGGCAAAAACTTATATTTTACATAGATATGTACAACCCAGTATTATTACTAACATGAGAATGCTCCGCCTCTTAAAAAATTGATTGGCAATAATATTATAGGCTTTTCCTAAATCTAGGTTAAAGAACCAGTCATTTTTTGATAAACATACACCAGTGGCGCACCCAGGAATATGTCTTGGGAATATGCCTCCGAGGGGGAGGCGAGCGCTCATGATGTCACATTTCATGCTATTTTCCTAATTTTCCAATTTTCAAGCGCCGCTGGGTGCATTTTCCAACTAAATCAGCCAGACTTATTTTTAATTACTGTATATTATAACAACAGTTTATATGTTCAGTTTCAAGACTAAGAAAATAAGGGCAGAAAGTCCAATTTTCGGATCTGCAAATTTTTAGTACGACATATCATATACACGGACTAAGAAAATAGGATCCAAAAATATTCACTCCCTGTCCTACTAGGAAAATGATAAAGTTTTCGCCACCCGCACTCTATTTTCTTTTGTTCTGATATTTGAATGGCAAGAAAGAGCTTGAGGCCATTTTTCTTTTCCAATCTTAATTAATAGCTCCATATTGACCAAACCATGGCGGCCAGGGAAAAAGTCGAAAAACCAATTAATTTTTACACACTGGCCATATATTTTTCTCGCCACTTTGAGCCAACTTTTTTCCCATGACCCATAACAAAAGAAAAGTTACTTCAACTTCACCAGCGTCCCCAAGAAGGGGCGAGGTAATAATTTTGGCGCTTTTTTTCATGCAAAAGCAGATTCTTGCAAAACTATTAGGTTTCGTTTGTATTTAAAAAATTTAGAAAAAGGTGACAGGGGCGTGCCGAACTTTTTGGTTGCCTGAGGCAACTGCCTCTCATTTAAAAACAAACATCTTGTGCAATCGTTTTTTTTCTGCATTCTAGGAACTAGAATTCGTTTTATGCACTTTAGATATTAAACTTGTACATTAAATCCCTCTTTTGAGATACTAGAAGGTACTTCTCAATTCTTCGGATATTAAAAGCAGGGAATGGGACAATTCGCCGCGGCCGATTCGCCGCGGGTGCAATTCGCCGCCGGCCGATTCGCCGCGGGGACATGATATTATCATTTATGATATTATCATTTATTATTTAGCTTGACTTCATATAATATATTTTTATTTGTCTGATCATAACTTTTTTCAAACTTTTCCAACTAGGTATTTGGTGGTTAGTATTTAATAAAATTTTTTTTTTGAAAAATAAATAAATTGGCGGATCCAAAATGGTGGATTTTCCCATTTATGAACTAATATGCATCAAACTCGGAAGTTTGCGATCTTTCAGGTCGCTGAATATTATTTTTAACTTAAACTTAAAAAAAATCAAAATGGCGGTTCCAAAATGGCGGATTTTCCCATTTGTGAACCAATATGCATGAAATTCGGAACTTTAGGGTGTTTTTAGATCGCTGATTATGATTTCTAACCGAAACTTTAAGAAAATCAAAATGGCGGATCAAAAATGGCGAATTTTCCCATTTATGAACCAATATGCATCAAATTCGTAACTTAGGAATGTTTTAGATCGCTGATTATGATTTCTAACTTAAACTTTTAAAAAACAAAATGGCGGTTCCAAAATGGCGGACTTTCCCATTTATGAACCAATATGCATCAAATTCGGAACTTTAGGGTGTTTTAGGTCGCTGATTGTGACTTCTAACTTAAACTTTAAAAAAAACAAAATGGCGGTTCCAAAATGGCGGATTTTCCTATTTATGAACCAATATGCATGAAATTTGGAACTTTAGGGTGTTTTAGGTCGCTGATTGTGACTTCTAACTTAAACTTTAAAAAAATCAAAATGGCGGATTTAAAATGGCGGACTTTCCCATTTATGAACCGATATGCATCAAATTCGGAACTTTGGGGTGTTTCAGGTCGCTAATTATGATTTATTTTCTAACTTAAACCTTAAAAAAAAATCAAAATGGCAGATCTACAATGGCGCACTTTGTTATTTATAAACCGATTTGACTCAAACTTGAAACATCGCGGCGCTTAAAGTAACTAAATTCAATTTTTGACTAAAATTAAAAAACATGAAAATGGCGGATGACTCAGACTTGAAACTTTCCAGTGTTTACCCAGGTTTTAAAAAATCAAAATAGTAGATTATAGATACAGTACCGGCCAAAAGTTTAGAAACCACCAAAAATTGTATATAAAAGTTATTCTGTACCGACTATCAAGGAACAAGTGGGGCATTTGAAAACGTTACTCCAGTTCTCAGTTTACGTGTTTCGGCGATGTTCGATAAATCATTTAGTGTCAGTAAGTGTTCGTTTTGAAAAATGATAGCATATGGATGAACTGCAATTTATTACAAAATTTATTTATTTTTTAATTTTTTTCCCAAGATTTACCAAATTTTCAATTATTTCCACGCGCGGCGCACATTACTTGCCTTTATTTTTGATCCGCGATTTAATTTTTTTTTAATTTAAGTGAAAAATATTAATCAGCGACCTAAAAGATCGCATAGTTCCGAATTTGATGCATATTGGTTCATACATGGGAAAAGCCGTCATTCTTGATCCGCCATTTTGATTTTTTTTTTGTGTAAGTTAAAAATAATAATCACCGACATCAAAGATCCCAGTTTGATTCAAATCGGTTTATAAATGGGAAAAGTCCGCCATTTCAGATCCGCCATTTTGTTTTTTTTTTAAATTTAAGTGAAAAATATTAATCAGCGACCTAAAAGATCGCATAATTCCGAATTTGATGCATATTGGTTCATACATGGGAAAAGTCGCCATTTTGGATCCGTCATTTTGATTTTTTTTAGTTTTGGTAAAAAATAATAATCAGCGACCTTAAAGATCGCCAAGTTCCGAGTTTAATGCAAATCGGTTTATAAATGGTAAAATCCGCCATTTTGGAGAGTCCATTTTGTTTTTTTTTAAGTTTAAGTTATAAATCATAATCAGCGACCTGAAAGACCCCAAAATTCCGAATTTGAAGCATATTGGTTCATAAATGGAGAAGTCCGCCATTTTGGATCCACCATTTTGATTTTTTTAAAAGTTTAAGTTAGAAGTCATAATCAGCTACCTAAAACACCTTAAAGTTTTGAATTTGATGCATATTGGTTCATAAATGAAAAAGTCCGCCATTTTTGATCCGCCATTTTGATTTTTTTTAGTTTAAGTTAAAAATAATAATCAGCGACCTGAAAGATCGCAAACTTCCGAGTTTGATACATATTAGTTCATAAATGGGAAAATCCACCATTTTGGATCCGCCATTTTATTTATTTTTCAAAAAAAAATTAAAATTTTAAATGAATACTAACCACCAAATACCTAGTTGGAAAAGTTTGAAAAAAGTTATGATCAGACAAATAAAAAATATATTATATGAAGTCAAGCTAAATAAAAAATGATAATATCATAAAACAAAAAATATCGCCGCGAATTGTCCCCGCGGCGAATCGGCCGGCGGCGAATTGTCCCGCGGCGAATCGGCCCGCGGCGAATTGTCCCCTACCCTTAAAAGCAACCACGAAAATCCAGTAAGTATACAAACACACGAGGACACCTAGGGTCGGGCTAAAACATTCTCTCGTCTTGGGATTAAATGTGCTCAGTCTTTAAGTTTTCAATGCACTATTCTTGTCTGCCATCATATAATGATTTCTCTAAAAATGTTTTGAATAATTTTAATATTTTCCCACCCACCCATCAACTCAGGGGCGCAACTAGCCTGCCCATTTTGGGGGAGCTTGAGCCCCCAAGCTTAATACCTAGAGAATGCGAAAAATAGTACTACAGCAGGGGCTGTGGGTTGGCTTAGCATACACTAAGAAAGTAAATAATTGCAATACAAAAAAAAAACTAGAAACATTTTAAAAAAAATCACGCCGCGGAAATCTTTTGAAGATATAACGAAGAAAATAATGGCGCAATCAAAATTCTTCGTAAAATTATGTTTTCTTTGGCAAAAATGATTTTTATTCGTGAACTAGGTTTCTTTTATTTTTGACATATTAAGAGTTATCTTTGTGGCGGCTGGGGAACTTTAAAAAAATTTCTATAAGTTTAATAAGCTGGTTAATATCTTTGATTCGAAGCGTTAAAAATAAATATTGTGCAAAAATTAAAAGAAATATCAAATAAAAACTAATTTAAAATATAGCCGCCATCTTAATTTGAAGTGACAGGTTTCAAATTTTTTTATAGTTTTCCTAACTTTGGCAGCGACTATCTTAGTTTCTGAAGCCAGAAAATTGGGGATCCTCGAATGAAAATTTAGCGTTGGGACATAGGTATTACTAGGCCAAATATAAAAAAAATATACCCCTTTGGCAGCTTTTTTATATAAACTTAATATTTACTACTCAATTATGAATTAGAACAACCAAAACAGGGTAAAAGGATTTTTTTATTCCTTCATTTTATTTTCCGAAGTGGCAATTAAAAATATGGAACGTTTCAAGTTAATCTTTTCAAACTATCACTTATCTTTGGAATAAATGCAGGGCGATATTGATTCATATGTCGGTGTCAATGATGATTTATAAACCTGTGAAAAAAAGCAAAAATAATGAAACTTAAGCTCTATATAGGCACGAATGATGATAGGCAATGAATCAATCATTATTTTCGTTTATAGCATGCTGACACTAACTTTTACAGCGTTGCTGAAATCAGCTACAATGTTTTCCACTGAGAATGGAAATAAAAAAAAGTAAAACACACACGCGACACAAATTAAAGTCTGTGAAAATACTCTGCCAATTTATGGGCACCTAAGCTCACACGATTCTACCCCGACACTTGTTTTTTGGCTTATGTCCGGTGGCTTTTTAGCTCACATATATACTATAACTATAGTAGTATTTTTGTCGCGCCGTCTGTATGTCTGTCTGTAACGACCAACGCGCATAAACTAAAAACCACTTGCCGATTTTACTGAAATTTGGTACCTAGGTTGGGTTTTAAAAATGAATCAAATCGATCGAACATAAGCCAAAAAAAAAGGGTAAGTTTTGGTAAAAATGGTACTAAATTAAAGGCAACTGTGCACGAAGATAATAGAATACATTATGGTGTGTTTTGTTCAGTCGTGTTAATACAATATTTTCGCGGGCCAAAATGGGTAAAAATTACATTATACATTAATCGTGTGAGCTTAGGTGCCCATAAAATTGGGCAAGTACTTTTTAAGTAATGCACGTTATAGACAGACATATCAGACAGACAGGCAAACGGCCGGAGCGATAAAAAAGTTTCAAAATCATCAAAGATATATAAAATTTTTTGAAATAGGAACAACTTTTTTTTTCTTATTTTTGACCCAATCACCATAGCTCACATTAAAAATCAATCAAGTTTTTGTGGCTAATAGGGTAAAAAAAAGTTTTTGTTTCTCTCACATTTTTTCCGTCAGTAGTTTGAAAGCTAACCTCACGGGGGTCCAAGATCTAATGGACACCTGATAAGGGTTAATAGTTAACTGTTTCGTCCTTATGGGACTCCTCAGAACACTGCTTGGTCCTACGTCTATAGTGAGAAAACCCTCGCAAGAAGCGCCATCTCCCGAGATACGAGAGAAACTAGAACAAGAATAGGCAAGTATAAACTGCTGCAATATATCGATCGATGAAAAGATAGATTGCAAAGAAAAAGAAACCATCCGTAACTTACGACAGCACTTCTGCCTTTTAGGCCAGATCAACGCTGATTAGGTTTTTACCCACCTTCAGACATGAGCGTCAATCAGCAGAAGTTTTAAGTCAAATACTACTACTTTCATGGGTAATCGGGTAAAAATAAGTTTTTGTTTCTCTCATATTTTTCCTTGGGTAGCTCGAAAGCTTAACCTCACGGGGGTCCAAGATCTAATGGACACCTAATAAGTGTTGACAGTTAACTGTTTCGTCTTTATGGGACTCCTCAGAACACTGCTTGGCCAACGTGACGCGAAGGTAATCAGACCGCTTTGCCTCTCAACCTACCTGAGAAAACCCTCGCAAGAAGCGCCATCTACCGAGATACGAGCGAAACTAAAACAAGAGCAGGCGAGTATAAACTGCTATACTGCTACGACAGCACTTCTGCCTTTCAGGCATTATTATAGTTATAGTATACGTGTGACCTAATAAACACACTACAAAATACCTTGAACTTGAAAAAAAAGTTTATGTGTTATTGTCAAAAAAAGCAAAAGGAACATCAATTACTCGTTAAAATACAGAAAGCGCTTGTTAGTGTTGAGAAAACGATCTTATTCTACTACAAGAAAACCGCCGCAGAAAGGAATACAAGACAAAAGATGATGTCCCAGTTTTAGGCTAACTAAAGTAACCCAGTCGTATACATACAATGCGTACTTTGATCCACCCTGCAAAATATACGTATAAAACCTGCTTTGTCAGGCAAAATGCGTACAATGCTACATATACAATGATATTTTAAGGGGATTTATTGGAAGCAAAAATAAGTAGACACAAGAGCTAGTAAGGAATTTTGTCGAGATCTCTCGGTGTAGCTTTTGAAGCAGATTATACTGTTTATAGCCTTTCTGTATTTTCATTACCTTTTTTGGGCGGACTTTGCTTGATACTAATTTTGGACCGATCTATACATTTGTAAGTTTGATTAACCCGTAACTGGTGAGGTCAAGTTTTTGTTACCCAACTGGTGAGGTGGGGTTTGCCAAACCCCAAATGAAAACAGCTATTGTGCCTAATCAAAATAAAAAAAACATGTTTTTATTTACCTGTGTAACCTTATTGATTATAATGCGTACATATTTTTATCAGAAATAAAAAAAACTAATATTTTGGCAAAAATTTAATTTTTCCTGGTGACTTGAGGTGAGAGGAAAATAGTTTTTAAAAAATCATATTTTATACTAAACTTTATCGAGAGCAATCCAAAAAACGACTCAAAATGCAATTGCCGTATGATCATTTTGAATAAATTATACTAGATTATCACTTTTATTACTTGTAGCTCACCCAAAATATTTTCATCCCAGTCCTCAAAATGGGAGTTATCACTATAGCATGGTCCGTATGGTGACCGGAGATAAGAATGTGTGTTGCCAAAACTCACGATTAATCGTGAGAGTACACGATTTTGGAAAGTATCTTAAGATTTCACGAGTTACGTAGCGTTTCTCTCGATTTTGGTATTTTACGTCAAATTTTATCTTTTTTTATTCATAACCAACGTCACAAATATATGAGGTTAAGCGTTCCGACTCTCGCTGCACTCTACTGGATTATTTTCATTGCATTAAAATTCGGGGAAGTCCCGAACTTCAAACCACGGATCACCTATTGCTGGATCAGTTCCGCGGAATCGCGATCGCGCGGGCAGTAGTTATTTGTATATGTCTGATAGTAGTGATACATAGTGAAGAATCTGTTTATGAATCCGAATCCCTTCCTCATAAAAAGAAAAAAGTATGTCAGGTATGAAACATTTTTATCTCTACAGTTTTTCAGCTTTTTGAAATGTGTTTGGTTTTATGTAAAACATATATAAATATAAATTTATTTTTGCTTTTTTTAAACTTTTATTTATTCCTTCTCTATTTTGATTTCTTTTTAGCACTTTTTAAAATCTCACGATTTAAACACATTTTTGTGTTATACTGGGACTCTCCATCCAAACAGGATCAATCGCCCAGTTTTTGCCAATTTCAAGCAAGGTTAAAGCATTTTAAACAATCACAAATATCCAAGTACTTAGCCAGGCATCGAACCCGAACCACCCGTGTGTGCAGCAAATATTGCTATACCACTACGCTACGGATGATGACAATTGAAGACGTATTTGGTGATGTGGGGTTACACAATCTCCAGTTTTTGCAAAAAAAATATTATCGCACACCAAGTTAAATATTTCCGCGTTGTTGACACTGATAGAGTACTGACGGATGACTGATCAACAGCTACACAGGCGGACGTTGACCATCCATCAGTATTCAATCCGTGGTAAAGATTTTTAGAATTGCTGAGAGTTTATCACCTTTTACACAATCAGTGCCTATTTTGTGTGTTCTTTTTCATTTTCTTTTTCGGTCTCTCTGTAGCTTGACCTTACTAAAAATTATTTTGTGTTTTTCCAACAATTAATTTATTACCTGTGGTCTGTCACACTTTTAGTTGTGTAAATTTCTAGACAGTATCTAGTATTGTTTTTTCTGCTGCTTCTTGATCCCGCTTTGTTATTAAAAGTGTACCTAATTATTTATCTTTGATTCAGCTCTTTTAACTGTGTTTTAATATGTTCTCCATATGTCCCTTTTTTGGCCAATATTATTCCAAGACTCCTATCGACCCCAGTTGCCTTTTGTGATTACTGTTTTGCATTTACTCTTTTTATGTTTGTTGGAACATTGTTTCTTTCTGTTAGCATTCGAGAGGGAGAAAAATAATAACCATACCTTTTAATAAAAGCCTTAAAGATAGCGTAAAAATAAATGCCCATTTGTTTTGTTCCGAAAAATATGATATTCTTCCCCTTCCGAAAGCCTCTTTTCGGTTATATCTACTCGAGCGATTTGGACGAATTAAGCAACGAAAAAAGGTAAACTCTTTTCATCCTTCCAGCACAATATTTTGAATAACGAGATATGCCAAAAACGAATGCGAAAAAAGTAAATGCAAACGCGTGGGGGAGAGAGGGATTACAAATGATCCTTAGAAAAGGAGCATGCATATATATATTCCGGTTTAAAACACAATGTAGGTACTGATGTAACTTATTCGTTCTTTTAGTCGCCATCGTGGTGTAGTGGTAGCAATGTTTGTTTCCCACACCGGCGATCCGGGTTCGATTCCTGGCGAGGTACTTGGTTGTTTGTGTTTGTTTAAAAACGCTTAACCTTGCTTGAACTTTGCGAAACTGGGCGATTGATCCTAATTGGATGGAAAGTCCCAGTATAAAAAATAATAAATAAAAAAAACTTATTCGTTCTTTTCCGCCACATTTAGATAATGAATCTTGATGAAAATTATTGACAAGAACACTATTTAAAACTCAAAGTGCAATAATCTGAGTAACTTTATAGGTAGAAAAATAAAAACTGCTAAAGGCAAAGCAAGAAATAAAAGTAACAAAACCCTTGATATGAATCCGTCTTCAAACAAAAGAAACGCGATAATAAAGTGACATTGGACGGGGCTTGACGTGCAATTGTTTTACATCACTGCGAATGTAAATTGCATGCGTCTATCTGCTCAAAAAGGCAATGAGGTACCTATACCTTGGCTTGCATAATACGGTAGCGAGGCTAATGGCGAAGACAAAATGCAAAGAGCTTTATAGGCAGAAATCCCAGCTTTTCAATTCTATATGCAGTCATCAGTTAGACTCCGGCATAAATAACAACATAAGAATACGCGGCTTTGAGCTGCTACCAGATCTTTGATGGATACTTGTTTTACATTTTGAATTTTTTTAAACTTTTCATTCCATATGCATTCAGAATGTAAAATAAACTTTAAACAACCATGATTGAACATTTAAGTTTGTGCAGACGCTATTGAATCGGCAATACTTTGTAAAATGTTTAATCCAAAGTCTTTGTTGCCTATTGGCGAGTTTGTTAAGTTATTCATTAGCTCATTGATGACAACACTCAAGTTTTTAAATTAATCAGTTCGATTCAATTCGATGAAATTCATCAGGTGCGCAAATTATTTGATGAATGCCACCAAGTCGCCAATTAATGATCGATACTTGGTTTTTGTTTAAATGCTTCACGGTGTAGCAAGGAAAGTTGTGATGGATATCTTGGAAGATAAAGATGGTGATTCAAAACTTAGATGATGAAGATTTGGAGCTCATTTTGGTATCAGCCACCGCGGCATGGATTGAAGGCTACGTTGATTATGGCTTAATCATGCACTAAAATTCTAAAAAGCGAGGTTAAAAGATCTGATTTTATCGCGTTTGTTTTATTTTGCGGTGGTCATCGAACTGAACAAACGAAAATATGAGATGAGCGTCATATGCCAAAAAAACCGATGTGTAACAGTGAACAAAATTAGATACTTTACACGCTCGCCTTAAATAGTACTAGATAATGTGGCCTAAAGGATCAACAACCATCAGAGGGTACTAAAAGGAGAAAAGAGTGATATTTCTACAGAGAGCTCTTGTCAACTTTGCAGACAGCTGCTAGTCTTCGAAGTATAAATTAACGCCGTAGAAGCTGCAGTTGCGGAGGAAAAGGTAAGAGAAAGAAGGAGAGGAAATGACCATGTATACATCTGGTCGCTCCTGGATAGGCGCTTCTTTTAGAATTCTCTGAAGCACTACATGGACGAGAAGAATGTCAAGCCCCTATAGGTCCAAGCTATAGGGATCTAAGGCAATATGAAAGCCGATAAATTGGCCAACACGGGATTAGAGCAAATTTTTGTCGGTCCTGAACCCTGTCTGTGGCTGACAAGAAGGCAAATAAGATCAGCCCTCAAAGACTGGACAGTCAAGGAAATACAAAAAGCGAAGGCCAATTCGAACTTTTGTAGACAGGTAAGAAAGGCGTGCGTGAATCAGCTGCACAAACCTTAAATAATCTAAAAATAAAACACGAAAGTGCATACCTCAAGTGCGGAGAGGAAAAGAAAACGTCGATTCACTTCCTGGCACAATGGCCAAAAAGGAGTGGGAAGAGGAGTATTCGAGGTAGAGGCATTGGAAGACCTAAAGCCCCTGAAATGATGGGATATCCTCATTTTTATTTGGATGGAAAGGTTCGACGAATAATAAGAAACTTAAGGGTAAGAGGATATTTGAATGTTTGCATTCTACCAAATGCGTTAATTTTTTACGACTACTATTCTACAATGTAATTACAGAACATGAGCCATGAAACTTGTGATGACACTCTGAAACATTTAACATTTTATCGAATGCATGAATATTTAAGCTAATTAAGCCGGTTCAGTTACCTGCCTTCTTGAAAAAGCTCATCAAATATCTTTTCTCGATACGATGGTACAAAACAAAGTTGGACCCCAGATACACTGAAACTTCACTCCACGGGTGGTTTGATAGGTATTCCACATATTATTTCAACCGCTATACCAACTACCTATATATTATGATACCTTCGTTGCATTGTTTAAATTCTCTTGGTTTACCAAAATATCGTTTGCTTAATCATTGATTGATTATATTGAAAGGGAAAAATTTTGAATTTTGATCGAAACTACGTAGTGTATGTGTATACTTACCAATAACTCATCTATCTATTTATAAAATATTGCTTTGGATGCAACAACAATCGAACATTAAATTATTTGGAATGAAATACGTTCATTAATAATCATTTTGAATTCTAGGACAACAAATGTTTTATTTCACATGAGCCTCGGCCCTCTGCGATACACTAAATATTCATTTGTTAAATAATCTTCGTTTATTAAATATTTGCGATTATTAGAGCCAACTCGGTTAGTCTCCTGGTTTATTTAGGTCTGCACAATGCATATTCTGTAAATCGTACATTATTTAAATACCACAATAGTTGAGTGGCCTTTGGAATCCCGCAGGATAGTTGTAGAAGATTTTTGTAAACTACCCTAGATCGATTGGTAATAGATCACACAATTTTAAGCCACCAGGTGTTTGCCTCCAATTTTAGTAGGTGGGCCGGTGTGACGTCATAAATCCAAATCATAAATAGCGGCTTTTTCAGGAACTTTGGCTTTTTGTAAATTAGTTTTACAGTAGTGTGCAATAGAACGCCAAGTAAGAGGGTAAAGAAGTAAGCTTTATATCTTAAAAACTAACAAAGATATTAATTTTTAAAAAATAGTAACTTTTTTTTACCCAAAAAAACAAATTTGTAGAAGAAAATTTTACACTTTACCAAATCGATTGGTTATGGATCACTCCATTTTAAATCGCCTCGTGTTTGCCTCAAATTTGAGTAAGAGCGCCTGTGTGACGTCATATCCAAGATTGCGATTTTTTCCATGTTTTTTCACAAACTTTTGCCATATCAATTTTACAGGAAAAGTGTATAGATTGCAATTTGTTTGCAATAGTAAGTTAGTTTTAGTAAGCTTTACATCGTAAGAAGGATAAAATATATTTTACTTAGGTTTTATTGGGTATAGGGATAGGCAGAAAAAACAATTTTTCTTTGGCAACGGTTCGATTTATATTAAATCTTTTTCAAGCCCTACGGAGAACAGATAAAATAATTGTATTTTTTATTATAAAAAGGGAGAAAAACAAAAATAAATATAATTATTTCTTAGCAAGATAAAACAGTGTAAGGTTACTTACTCAGAAAGCCAGTCTCAAGCCATCGGAGAAAACATCACCACCAACCAAATCTGATCAGAGGGACCGTTCATAAGATTTTCCTGTCGCCCAACTATCCTTGGCACTCTATTTCAAGATTTTCGGCATATGTGCTGGCTGCAGTTTCGCGGTGATGTTTAATTAGATCTAATACACTTTTAATGTAATTTCCACATTGCTTTAAATCTAAACTTTTAGATTGCAAGATATTGGCCACAGAATCCAAAAGCGTAGAATACTTTGTCATCAGGCACAGGGAAAGAATAAATAACGGGCTTGTTGAAATACTATAAAGCTGAAATGCCACTTTTCTAGTCGCAGTATTGCCGTTTTTTAAGGCCCAAAAGGTCATCTTTAAATTGAGACGTGTCTCACAAAGGACAGGAATATTTGGACCATGCGTTCTTCTTAAAACTAATTTACGGAAGAAACGAATTTATATCCTTCCCAGTATAGGTATATCGTTAGGAAGAAGTGTATATATTGTATAATATTATGTATAGATAGGAATAAGTTTAAAGTTCTAACTTGAATGATTGATTGTTTTGATTGCAATAGGGGGAGGGGGGGCAAATGCCTTTCCCTGCCCCTCGCTGCGTGCGCCCATGCATAGGGCCGGAGTATTTGTAGATTGCCTCTAACCACAGATACCTCGTGGTGTCTGTTTAGCCGAATTGTGATTGTTGTAATTAACAGAATTCCAAACATTGCTGAGCCAGGCAGGTCTTGATCGTTGGAATCTCTCAAATTTTCCACAATAATCCTCGCTCCACCTTATTCCAGTTGAAAATGTTTTGAATTTATTATATTGTCTTGAGCACGCCATAGAGTTGAATATTAAATGCCTCCCTTCCACCCGTTAAATGGTGCGGCATTTAAATTCTAACCAATTTCGCGACAGTGGCCAGTCAACGCAAATCTTGACTTGTTACTGTCTAATCAGTGGAGTATATAAAAAATCGCATTAGGGAGGATTTTATTTATTCTTCATTTATTTGCAAAGGTCAATTGGTGTAATAGGGGACATTTTTTTAACAAATAACATATATATTTTTCATTTGATGTCAGAGGTCCACAATTGACCTGAACAATGGGGTAAATGGGGACAGCTAATTTACTCCTACTTTATTTAACCAAATTAATATAATAAATGAAATAAGAGAAAATAGTCCCAATAAAAATTAAGTCAAATAAATAATAATCTTAGTTATTAATTAATTAAGTTTCAATAACCAATTTTTATTAAAAATAATTTAAAAAAAACCCATAATAATTTAACACAAGAACATTTAAAACCAGTGGTTGGGGGGGGGGGTTAAACGGAGATGGATCCTGTGGGGTGCTCGAGCACAGATCGATACATTTTAGTCTTGATTTTTGGGGTCAATATTTAGTGACTCATAGCGTCGCATAGGTTTAAAACACAGACAGTGAGGAATCTATCTGGAAGATTTTGAATATAGTTTTGCACAATATTCAACTTTGAGTTATTCTGAAATATTCAGCGCCGATTGAAGGACCAACCGTGCCTTAGGCACTAATGGTAAGACGGGCCCCCGTTCCCCTTAAAATCTAAAATTTAACACATGCAAAAAAACAAAACGATACAGAACTTTTTTAGTATTTTTTATTGTCTCTTTAAACTTTTTATTCCACATTAGATAGGTGTGTGAGTCGAATTGACAGATTTTCATAGGCCAGGACTAAAAATCTTTTAATGCTCACATAAAAAATAAATACTTTTTGAAAAATATATATTAGGCTTTCATAGATAATTCGGTAAAAAAGGATAGGGCTTTTTTACCTGATTAAACACACAAAATTGTTTAATTTTTAGTTTACGGGTATCAAAATGCACGTTTGTTAGTATTGTTAGCTTAAAACGCCGACGTCTTGAAGGCGGAACAATGCAATCAGTGTTGATCTGAACTAAAGGAAAATGTGTTGTTAAACGAAACCTATATTTCTTTGTATTTTTTTCATCAAAATAAATTTAAAGTTGACCCTGCGGTCACCTTTGTAGCTAAGGACACTAGGCAAGTACCTAGAGTGCCCATGGGATAAACCAGCACTGGAAATATTAAGCTAGTAATTGGTTCGTTCATACAATTCGAAACAACATTAAACACATTTGGCGTGTATGAGAAATGAAAGAAAAATTCTGTCAACATTTGCTCCAAAACTCTAAAATTTTGGGGTATTTGGGCGAACAACCAAGTGTGTACATGTTCCTACAAAGAACTGTCAATGAAAAAATGTTTAAAGCAAGGAGGACATCATACGATAACGAAAAAATTACGGTATTGTTAGAATGTTTAGATTGCCAGAACTTACCGAAAAAGCCGATAGGACCAAAATACTAAATATTTACAGTCCTGTTTACTAAATTATACAGTTTTTATTGACAGAGAGACTGCTATTAGATGGCCTGAACTGCAGTTCAATAAAAAAATTGACATAGGGGTTTTAATAATTATTTTATTTTGATTTGCCCATTTGCCCTGATTGACGTTACATATTAAAAGATATGAAAATATTGGGAGGGGCTGAGCCCCAAGAAAAATCACCCAATATTTAAAAGTCTATAGAACCTTTAGGGCCAAAATTATTATCCTGGATTTAAATAAAATGCACCAGCACGCAAGTCGTTTTTCCTTATCTAGCCCAGTAAATGCGTATTTAGAACTGCCGTTTTCGTAACAAAATTGCGGAAGTTTTTTTTTCAACGGTTTTATATGTTTTCGAGGGTGCTGAATCCAAATTTATGGTTTGCTGCCTAATAGGAAGTCGGCATTATAGCCAAATACGCAAAAAATCTGATTTTTCTCGCCCTTTTTTCAGTTTTTTGCTTATATCTCAAAAACTATTCGTTCTTTGAAAATGAGCGTCCTGTACAGAATTAAAGGAAATAAAATTTTCTACAAAATACATTATTAAACTTTTATTTTATGGTAAGCTGTACCCGCGCTAGACCTCGCTAAAAAACAACTATTTTTTGATATTTTTTGAATTTTTAGAAAAACGCCCAGGCCCACCTCTTTCAAGTTGAGAAATAAACAAGTAATCAACAAAAAACTTAATTTAAAGTAAAAGAGCGTTAAAGAACATAGTTTCTAAAACTTGACGACAACGCAGGCGGACCCAGGGCTATCAAAACAGACGGGCGACGGTCCTCCACTTTGTCACATCGGGGACTGATTTTTTTTTAATGGTCACGACACGACACAATTGACTGTCTTTAAAATATTGAAGTTGGAATGACGGTTCATGAATAATTTTATTTAATTTTAAATAAAGCCGGTTTTGAAATTGTTTTTACTATATTCTTGCAGAACAATTTTTTTTAGATGTATAGTACTCACACAAAAATTAAATTTAAAGCAGAAGCGAATGTGACAAACACAGATGACAAATTCAAATACATGTCAAATATAACAGTTGGCATGCTGCAAATAGCGGGTAATTTGAATTCAAAATAAGAAATGCTAAATCTTGAAGATTTTAACCTTTTAATCATCTTGAATCCTTACAAAAGTTTAGTAGAATATCGGGATAGTATCTGAGAATATTTCACTGAAATTTTTCGGAAATCCTTGGGCCATTTTGAAAACATCTGAACTCCCATAAGAACAGCTGATTTTTTCAGGGTCGTGGCCTGTATTTTTTGTTGGTCTTGGCGGACCAAGGTTTGTCTATCACCCACTACTACATTCCTTGGCGACCGCCTGATGTTGCTTTGCGGTATGCGGTAGTGTGTTGTGGATTGATTATTTCCAAATGGTAACATTAATCTTGAAATTCATTGAATCTGAGCGGATGGGCAATTGGAAACTACACCTCCAAGTCATATAGGAAATGCTACCGTATTTCCATGCCAGCGGGCACTACCTATATGCAAAGTGCGCGCATTTGTACTTGCAAGATATGCTCACATTAGAGCAGTCCATCCCACCTGAGGAATTTCAAGCATTCACTTCCAAAGTGGGCTTCACTACTCGACGTACTGACAAATGCTGGAGCGAGACATGGAACGATATATGTATTGAACAGCAGCTCATGAAGCATATGAGATTGAAGGAGGGTTGAGTAGAGCACGCGGATTCAGTGAAGGCATCTTGGCACGATGGACGTTGGGAATGAATTCGCTCCAGCATATCGCAAATGCAATTGATGATTTCTGCGGTGTAAACTTTGGAACGACCTATCAGCATGCGGACAGCGGTGATGCAGGAATAAATTTTGACAACAATTGTACACAAAATATGTTGGAATGGTTTCGACAACACCCACCGTTCTTAGGAACCTCAGAACTAATATCAATCAGCACTGGGCTTCTAGGAGATCATAATCAATTGTCACTTGTCCAGGGAGGTGGGAACCAAGGGTATTAAAGGAATTGTTGGCAATGACTTCAACAATCCCGTGTTTCAAAGGATGGTTGTCGCCAAGCAGTCAGAAGAAGAACTAGAAGATTTCTTAACCTACGAATTGACTCCATATCCCTTATCTATGTTTGATGAGACTGGAATGAGAAAAGGGACAAAATCTGCTTTGTACAAAGCATTTACACCGCTTCCAAACACTACGCAATTGGACAGCAGTACAGTATATGTGATTGATGGAGGCTTTGACGTCAGGTCATTCAAAGGAATGATGATCCTGCGTACATATTTCAATTATTTCGTTAGCCTAATTTTGAGTTTAATGTAACTACCTAATCAGTTGTAAATTAATGTTTTCATGAAACATGGCTTGCCATCTAATTAATTTAACAAATGCTTCTCATAAAAATCTTTGTGAGAAAATTAAATATGGCAGACACAGTGGCGCACCCAGAAATATGTCTTGGGGGGGAGCGAGGCTTTTGGGGGGGCCCGAGACCTTATGATGTCGTATGTTATGCTACTTTTTGTGTTTATTCATGAAATATGAGGAAAATAAAAAAAAATATTAGGCTTGAGGGAGCCGGGCCCAGAGCCCCCCCCCCTAGGTGCGTTCATGCCAGACATCTTGTTTATGATATATAATGTACTCATACGTGATATAAGGGTTTAATAACATATATATCTCTCGCGTTGCAAGGGATGAAAGTGGGTGTTTTAGACGTTTTTGTGAAAATACAAAAAAAACATTGTGTTTCACTGAGCTCTAGCGCGGAGACCGCTTAATATAAAATAAACGATGATAAGTGCATTTTGTAGGAAATTTTATTTGCTTTAATTTTGTGTAGAACGCGCATCTTCAAACAACGTATAGTTTTTAAGATAAAAGCAAAAAACTATAAAAAGTGCTGAAAAATTCAGATTTTTTGCGTTTTTGGCTATGAAGCCGACCTCCTATGAGGCAGCAAACCACAAATTCGGATTCAACACACTCGAAAACATATAAAACGGTTGAGAAAAATACTCCGGCAATTTTGTTTTGGAAAAATCACCATTTGACTGGGCTAATCCCCGTGTCGTTAAATAAACGTATAATGCGGGCATTTGACAATCGATAGAAATGAAGCCGATTTTATGGATAGTGGTGGCACGCGGTTGACCCTTAATTAATCCCTTCCTAATGCCCTAATCTTCACTCCAATTCGTCGAAATCTTGCCCTTAGTGAAAGTAATTAACCTTAGTTTGAATCACGGGAGCGAGCTTAGAGGCTCTCCCCCCGATTGACTTATATTTCACAGCTAATTCCAGTGGCGTGTATTTTCTAAATTAAAAAAAAAACAATATAAGTTGCAACCTCAAAAGATGCCTTTGATTAAATATAGTTTACCTGTCTTTTTATATATTTTTTGTTTGACAGCTCAAATAATAAAACGTGCTGTTCAACAGCTGCTCGAACATTGGGGCAGCAAATAATATTGCTTTTGCTGTCTGTTGCCAAAATATTCTTAAAATATTTTTAAAACACTGAAGCAGCTAAAAGTGGTAGTTATGGCATGAAAGCATAAGAGTACGTGTTTTTTAGCAAAAAATAGCTTTTTTCTAAAAAATCACTAAATGGCAACTTTTTTGTTAAAAAATGCGGTTTTTCTGACCAATTAGAAATAGGAATGCTAATAAATCTGCTGCCAGGTTGTCTAACATATGGTTTGAAAAAATAATGGTGACCCAATAGAAATTAAGTTGTAATTGTAGATATGTTGTATACATCGGAATTTGGCAAACTTAATCCATAAAATTTTGCGAAGAAAAGTTTACTGTTTTACGCCTTAACAATTTTAGGCTTTCCAGGTTTTTTTCATAGATTTGATCGGCATAATTCTTCCTGCAATTAAATTTAGACACACTCTAGGGACCTGACTAAAAATGCTTTTTTATCTCAGAGCTTTCACCGAAAAATTTTATATTTTGCTTTCATTTTCTAACATCCCCGGTTCGTCGCCATTATTGCAAAAAAAAACTACTTTTCCAAACAAAATTCGGCAGAATCTTTTCATCACATTTTAACTTTTTATTCTGCTGCATTTTGAAAAGGACGACAAGTGTACATACATCTATATTTTAACATATTTTAGCAAAAAGTTGTTACTCGTTAAAAACATGCCTCTACTACTACCTACCTACTACTATTTTTGGGGCTTTTAATTCTATGTTTTTTAAGAAACTAACCCATATTCACCAAAATTTCGCCATAAAATTACTTAAAATTTAACATATAAATCTGCTGAATTAATTTAAAAGGTAATCTAAAGCGCGTAAATTAAAACATCCATACTCCACACACAAAAACATTACGAGTAATACGACTAACTGACGGCCTGTGCCAGGGACAAAATATCTTTAATTTTTCCTATTTAAACAGCGCTAAAATCTATCATTTTTCGAAAAAGTCAACAGAATAGTGGCACACACTCTTTGGGCAGCGTGTTCTTTATATGCTGCATTGGGTTTGATGGGCCCATTCATTGCGTCGAATTGGAGTGAGTGTGATCCACTGCATTGCATGGGTTATCAAATTTTATAAAATTTATAAATTAAAAAGAAATGAATAAAAAAAACTGTTGTAAAAATAAAACATTTTTGCAGTAAAATAGGGTAGTGCCATGGCTCCGTGTCAATCAAATTGGCAGATGGATTTTTCCATTTATAAACAGATATGTAATAAATCATAAAAACTATAATACTTACTCTAAAGTTTCAAAATTAATACATGTCGGCTCACAAGTGGAAATTTCCGCCATCTTAATTTTTTTTCAATTTAATTTAATTATAAAATTCAGCGGCCTTACACACCCCAAAGTGCCAAATTTAACTCACATCGGTTTACAAATGCAAAAATCCGCCATTTTAATTATTTTCAAGTTTAATTCAAAATTCGAAACCACTTTGAACACCCCAAACCTTCAGATTTACTACATGCATATCGGTACACATATAATTAAGAAAGTTCGCCATTTTAGATTCCCAATTTTGATTTTTTTTAAAACAATTGTCGATCCTTTACTAGCCATTTTCAAGGGTTAAAGAAGTTTTAAAACCAAAATTTTGGAAAACATACAAACAATTATCATAATACCACCATTATGATTTAAACGTATATACGTTATAATAAGTGTTTGTTTGTTTTCCAAAATTTTGGTTTTAGAAACTTCTATAACCCTTGAAATGGCTAGTAAAGCTGAAACGCGTCAGGTTGATGGATTTTAGTAATAAATTAGGCATAATTTAATCCAAACTACGCTTTTTATTTCTTAACCTATCAGAACTTTTGTTGAGTGAGGACGTTTTTCCTTAAGATTCTTTTCAAATTGAAAAATGCTCCACGTAGGAGAGTTGGAATCACAATATGTAACTTGGTAACCCTGTGCAATTCTAAGGATCACACTGCGACTCGACTGGATGTGATGAATAGGTCACTAAAACCCAAACCAGCGTAGAACAAGCTGCCCAATGAGTATTTGCCACTTTTCTGTTGGCTCCTTCGAATAGAGATAGATTTTATGAGCAGCCTAAATGAGCGACAGAAATAGAACCAATGTTCGACATTTAGCGTTGTCTAAATACGAAAAATCAAAGAAATTTTCTGCCTGGCATAGGCCATCAGTTGGTAATACTCGTATTGTTTTTGTGCGTGGAGTATTGATGTTTCAATTTACGCCCTTTACAATACATTTCAATTATTTCATCAACATTTTTTGATAAACTTTGAGTCATTTCATGGAATTTGGGTGGGCATGGGTTAGTTTCTTAAAAAAAAATAGAATTAGACTTGTCGCGTAACAGCAAAATACAAAACAATAATGGAAAGAATGGGAATCGATAGAAGCATAACGGATGACATCACTAAAAGGCAACTGATATGGTACGGCCATGTACAACGGATGAACGACAAAAGATTGCCAAAGCAAGTCCTAGAATGGCAACCAATAGGGCGCAGAAAAAGAGAGCGTCCTAAACTAGAATGGCAACAGTCAATCCAAAGATCAATAAGTCAAAAAAATCTGACAGAACATGATTGTCAGGATCGAAGGAGGTGGAGAATAGGTGTAGGACAACGTAGAAAAACGTCCTAAACCGAGATAGTAGTAGTAGAATTAGAAACCGAAAACATGATAGTAGGAGTAGCTATGTTTTTTAATGACTTGTCCACAAACATTTGGGCGTAACGCCCCAATTTTTTTTACTGACTCAGTTTTTTAGCTCTACCATGCTGTATTGACATGAGCCGCCGCAGCGCTGGTCAAGGTCAAGAGCAAAGAAAGTATAAAATAAAAAAAATGTATGCCCGAAACACCCTTCCATTGCAAATCAGGCAATGTCTTTTACTTTCAAAGAAAGTTGGGGTTCAGAGATATCAGCTACCAGCACGCCCCTGTGCTGGTTTTGATTTAGGCTAATTACATAAGTTACACTTCGGTGTCTACGCTATACGACTGTTCCAAATCCTATTACGGGACACAGTGAATAAAACGAGCGAGAGATCCTAATAGGATTAATTACAACTTTGATTTTTTTGCCCTAAATAAATAGTATGTAATAAAATAACGCTTTCAAATCAATTTTTTACTGGTAGGTACTGGGAAGCGAAAAATAACATGGATCCATGATGGATCTCCGGGCCGCGTATTTACGTTTCCGTGCTGATTTCACGGCAGCGCTATTTTGAAATAGACACGGAAATGCTACAATATATTTGGTTACAAATGCGTGTTGATTTTAAGGCGCTGAGGCTCGAACAAGGCACCGATTTGAATTGAATTACTCAGCGCAGGGGTTTACTTATTAGTGCACATTTGAAACTTAAATTGGATTCACGTTGTTTATTAGTTTGATTTTGAGGTTATATGTTTGTTAATATGAAAATTATGGAGCAGTTTAAAAGTATTTTTACTAATATTTAATCAAGATTTTGAAATTCTTAAGTTTGAAGAACACTCTTCCATTAACTATACCTGCAAAATTCAGTGTTCATTGTCTTACACCGGCAACTACGACGACAGATGTTGTTCGGTTATTAATAAATTTTAATGATTTAAATGATTTTCAAAAAAAGTTTCAAAAACCTAACCTAACGAAAGCTAATCAATCAAATCTAACCGAACCGAACCAAAGCAAACTGAACCAATAATTTTTTTCAAAAAAAACCTTTCCTGAGTTCCTACCCGGGATCCTAGAGGATGTGAATCCGAACCGAACCGATCCTAACTAAACCGAACCAAACCTAACCTAACCAAACTAAACTACAACACTATTCACACCCTCTAGGATCCCGGGAAAGAAGTCAGGAAAGTTTTTTTTAATTGTTGGTTCAGTTTGCTTTGGTTCGGTTCGGTTTGGTTCAATTCGGTTCGGTTCTGATTCACATCCTCTAGGATCCCGGGCAGGAAGTCAGAAAAGTTTTTTTTTTTGAAAAAATTATTGGTTCTGTTTGCTTTGGTTCGGTTCGGTTAGATTTGATTGGTTAGCTTTCGTTATGTTAGGGTTTTAACCTGACAGTTGAATACGCTTTTGTAATAGTTTAATGAGCGATGTTCTCTTACAGATCCGTGCTCATTTCGAAATCAAAACTCTTAAAATCAACACGTATTGTAACATTTCCGTGTCTATTTGAAAACAGCGCCGACGTGAAATGAGCACGGAAACGTAAATACGCATCCGGCGTGTACCTAGGAAAAAATTTTGGGGGTGGGGATAAGAAGTTTAAAACAGAATTTTGGAAAATTTGCGTTTTATGTTAGGAATTGCACGAAATGTTAATTTCTAGCATGTTTTTGTGTATCAAACAAAAAAGTCTGTAAAAATCTGTCTTAGATTTGCACCCTGCCATTTGTGTCCCTTTATCAATATTAATGTTGATCCTGGATTAAAATACGTACACGAACTTAAAGTATATTGGATCTAATACCTTTCCAACTAAAAGATATTGAAATTGAAGAAATAGTCCATGTATATATATTTCAAAAACCAAAATTCTGACAGTATTTTAAGTTATTACAGAAATGGTTACAAGAAATTTTATATGGCGTTGACTTTCAATATATTTTTTGGTTTAAAAGTTATATAATTTTTTAAATATTGTATTCAGATGGAGTCAAGCTTGTGTTTCTAATCTAACCTAAAAAAGATATATAATAAAAAAAATGGCACCAGCAGGCGCTTACAGCCATTCGTAAGATCTAACGTTATTTTTGTTGCAAATGAAGTTTTCAATCATGTGTGAATACTACGTTACTTTAATTAATTAGAAAAAAATGGGTTTGGCACTAATTAAAGACGGTTTTCTCAAAAGCTTGAGAATAAATTCAAGTGCAAAGGTAATAATAGTAGTGAACCTAATTTGAAAAACTAATAAAAAATGTGAAAAAGGAAAAAAACTGTTAATTTTGTTTTTTTTTAAATAAATATCATAAAAATAAAACTAAGTAAGTTGGTCGGAGTAAGAAAGGTTTAGCTTCTATGAGTCCCAGGCAGGCCACATGGGAGTCCGAGGAAACGAGAAAGCGGACGATCCCACCAGGGGTGGATCCCGGCCGAAATGCGTCGGGCCAGAGCCTTTTCTGGAGCTCACAAGAGGGTAAATGAAATCAGCCCTAACAGAGTGGGCATAGAAAGAGATATAAAAGGAATGGACCAACACAGGAATTACAGCAGCTTCCGTAGGGACTGGCTGCTTCGTAGAACACGAAGATAGGTACGAGCCATAATGGGAGGCCTAACCGCACACTGCGTTCTACTAGGAAACTTGGCGAGGATCACGGTCTCTAAATATATCGGTTGTCTGGTAACTCGGTGTCATGACGGCTGTGACGTCAGAGCTACGTCACAGTTTTCCTAGGAATCTGTAGTCCAACGCTGTTTATTAGTGTTTATAACGTAATTTCGTCTTTTGTCAGGAAATTTTGTACATTTTGGGTCTTGTAAGTGGTATTTATACCTGTTCTGTGCTTGCTATAAATATATTAAAGACTAACTAAAATAAATTTTAGCCGCCTGTTATTATTCTATACTAAATTTAGGTCAAAAATCAAACGTAAACAATTGCCTACACTACTTCATCTTCTGTATCAACATCTACAAAAAATATGTGTTGAAGAAATGGTTTAGTCTATATTGCAGGATTCTTAGCACGAAAGCATCACAATGATTTCCCTGAACTTGGTTGCTATACGTATGAAAATGAACCAACAAACATGCATTCATATGCCATGCCATCTTGGGTGCAAAGCCTTTCTTTTGGAGGCTTAACTGAGCCTTCACCATCATGGAAAGAAAATGTTAACAAAATGGACAAATGTTTCATAAAATTGCATGGTAGCAATTTTAAATTTAAAACAAATATTGTGAAGCGATCCACTAAATTTATATTTAAAAAAGTTTCTATTCCATAAAAATTGAAAAATTCCTTTGTAAAACAAAGAGTAATGATAAGAATCAAATTTATAAATACCAAAAAGCAAAACGAATCTACAATGAAACGAAAGCTTGATGATACCGGGAGTGATGAGAGTCGAAAAACAATAAAAAAGTTAAAGAAAATTATTTTGTAACTATTCTATAATTAGATCGGTATAGTTTATTGTTACTTGCAATATAATATTTAAAAATACTGATGAGTACCATTCTTAAATTATATACTGGGTGTTCCAAGGTAAATGTCCACCATTGCTAACTTATTTGTTATTAAAAGTATAAAAAAGTTTAAATTGACTAGCTGGTAGAATTTTGGAAAATTATAAAATGCAGGGGTGCTTAAATTAAAATTGGTTTTAAGTTTTTTGAAAAAACTCGAAAACTCGATGTTCGATTTTTTTATGATTTAAGCATCTTAAAGATCATCAAAAATTCTACTAGTTTCCCAATTTAAACTTTATTATATCTTTAATAATCAAAAAGTAGCAATGGTGGACACTTAACTTGGAACACCCTGTATAATGCTCAAACAGGAGGGATGGAATATTAGCCTTGCGTTACAGTCAATGTATTTTTATTATAATTTTTCTTGAAAATGCGTTAAGAAGGGGGGATCAAAAATCCTGAATCTTTGCCTTATGTTTTTTATGAATGTTCCCGTACTGCCATAGTCATTTTAATTTCCTTTCTTCAATTTTTTTGATAAAATTTCTCAAAAAAAAAACTCATTTTAATTACTTCCTATCCACCTAAAAAATGTATATTATGTGGCTAGTTTGCTTTAGTGTTCGGCGAAAAAAGTTTAATTAATATGAACAGAGAGTAGAATTAACTTAGGAAAACTATTTATAATCGTGTCCTGAAACTGATATTTATATTTTTAAATTATTGAATTTTTTAATAGATTTTGGTATTTTTACGGCGTCTATTTTTATTTCTCTCATAATATTATGTATAGGTCTCTCTTTATTGATCGTGGAGCAGGAAAATTGCCGCGTCATAGGCTGCCGAGTTCTTATTGGCTGGGAGGTACCAGACAACCGGTTTATTTAGAGACCGTGGGCGAGGATAACAGTGAAGAGGACGCGTCGTGCGAGCGATGTTGGGCCGAAGACAAGACCTCGGCACATTTCCTTCTGTGAAGCAGAGAAGGAGGCAATTCGAAGACGAAGCCTTTGAGACGGAGGACCACCTGAATCTGAGGTAGCCTGATATAAATTAGGGGCAATAGGCCAACAGGTGATTGAGGAGGTCATGTCTGATAAAAAAGTTCCTATAATGCATGAATCAAAACTCTTTCTTTGTCGAGATACAGAGAGCATCAAAGTTGGCAATTTTTTAAACTTTTTTAATAATAACTTTTTAAAAAAACGCAGTAAAAATATGAAATTTGGTAGAGTCACGTATTGAGGCAAGAGCCCGAAACTAAAATAAAAATTATTTCGCAAAAAATTAGTCCGTCAATTTTTTTTGAAAAAACCATGTTTTTGGTATAAACTTTTATAAATGCCATATTAAACGCAATGTTTTTCTTATATTTTTTGTTAATAAAAACATGTCTCTAGCAAGACATAATAATAAAATATTATTAATATTTTTTAAAAGAATAAGTAAGCAAAAATTTTTTTTTTTAAAATTGTCATTTTTTATACGTTTTTGGAGGTTATTTTGAGAGCCTGTATCTTGTAATTTTAGTAAAAAAAGGAATACCACATTTTTGAATCACAATTAGGTGAGTATTCAGCCGGCTATGACAGATTTTCTTTTTTTTGTAAAAACCTTTTCCCCCACTCCTCTAACTTTAAAAATCCTATATCTTAAAAACAGATGTGTGTTGACCCCCATGTTATATAATTTTTTTTCTCGGAAATAACCTCCTCTATCACCTGCTGCACTATGGCCCCTAAGTTATGAGGCACCCTGTATAGTGGCGGCTATACGCGGTTAAAATTCGTTAAGAAACATGCATTCATTACTTTCTTAGTGGCGCAAAACCAAGAGCGCATAGTTTTGTATTATATGTTTACTATTTTTAGGGTTTCTATTTTTAAAGAAGCTAACACAGACCAAATTACACCATGAAATGACTCAAAATTTATCAAAAATTAATTTAAATAATAACTTTACTTACCCTTAGTTTAGAGTCTTTAAGTATCGATATTTACAAAAAAGATATAAAAATAGACATCTATATATTATATATCACAAATAGTTTTATCAAATTTACGACAACGCGTCTGTTGTCCACTTCCACGTTTGTCTTTCAAGTATTAAATCCGGTACAGACCAGCCTAATTCTTTAATTTTTAGTTTTTCCTCTAGCGAAAAACCACTAAAAGAGTTTTTTAGGACGCTGATTTTATTCATTTTCACTTGAAAAATTGAACAATATGCAGAGTATATTGATATCTTTTTATTGCGTAATTTAGAGGGCGTAAATTAAAGCATGCATGCTCCACGAACAAGATGACTAACTGCACTAACTGGCTGGTGTGCCTGGCACAAATTTAAGTTGATCCTTTTGATTATACAATGTAAAAATTGTCCAACTCTGTCGCTCATATAGGCCACTGGTAAAAATCTTTCTGTTCGACGGCGGCAGCAGACAAGCGGCACACATTCCACCCCCCACTTACTCTGCGTTTGAACGGCAGGCAGCGGGCAGCTATCGCATTCGCAGTATGATCCACTGCATTGCACAGGGTTTACCATATATTATATAAATTAAGAATTGCATAAAATAACAAACATGTTTAAAAAAAAACGTGTTCTTATATAAAATAAGGTAGTGCCATGGCTCCGTGGCACTACCCCACGAGCAGCCACTGTAATATATTTATTATAATAATAATATTTTATCCTTTTTGTCGCGCCGTTGGTCTATCTGTCTGTCTGTCTGTCCGTAACGACCAACGCGCATAATTCAAAAACTGCTGGCCCGATTTTAATGAAATTTGGTAGCTAGGTTGGGTTTTGGCTATATAATAAATTAATAAAATCAAACAGCCAAGCCGAAAAAAAGGGAGGGGGTAGATTTCAAAAATCAGAGTTTTGGTTTTGTACTATATTATACAGTCGAACTTCTCTAACTCGAACCTCTATAACTCGAACCCCTCTATAACTCGAACCTTTTAAGTGGTCCCTGCACTTTTTACATGTATTTTAACCTATGCAACTCGAGTTTCTATAACTCGAACTCTCCATAACTCGAACTGTTTTGGTTGTCCCTTCAGGTTCGAGTTATAGAGATTCGACTGTAGATCATGAAGAGCATCAAGATGCATGAAGATCAAAAAAATTCATTATAGTTTGTTTTGTTCAGTGGGGTTACACTGGGGGGGAAATTTTAAAATTACAATCACACAATAATCTGTGAGCCCATTAGGTGCCCATAAATTGGCAGAGTATTTTTGTTTGTTTTAATTTTGATGTTAGTTTATTATCGTTTTCGCATTTAGATGATGAGGACATTTTTTTGGTTGTAGGATATTCGAAAAATGGATGTGTTTTATATAAAGTGAAAGGTAAATTGCACATAAATGATGGCAGATGAGCTAAATTGAACATGAGTCTCCAAATTGGCCCTGTGCAATTCGGTCCGTTTCAATTGTGGCTTTTCATAATGACGAATGTTTAAAACGCCAGAGAAGAAAAAACTCGGATCACCCACAACGCGGTAGTTTTTTTTTCCGTACCGCACAGACAAGCGGGAATTTCGGTTTGTCTCTAAGTTATCGTGCTCAAATATTATAAGGTAGATTACCTTGAAATAAATCAGCCGTGGTCTTTTAACTAATCGCAAAAAATAAAACTCTGGATTCCTTGTGTTAAAAAATTACCCTAGTCCAAAAGGTGATAATTAACAGGTTGGTTATTAGATAGTACCGGGTTTCGAGATTGTAGCATTTAAAATTTATAATGTAAAAATCGACATATTTTTTTCACTTTCATAGTTAGATTAATTTTAAGATTTTTTATAATTCTTAAAATTATAATTCAACAAAACTTTAAAAAATCTAGATCAAATCACTTTAACCTGACTACTATTATAATCTGAATTTATAACGACACTGGACTCTTTTACAGCATTTACAAAGTATATATTTTTGCGTAAAAATGATGAAAAAAGTATTTTATAGTTAGGTTTTTTACCTATTTTATCTTTATCAACTTCTTTTAGTTTTTACCTCTTTTTAAATTTTGTTTTAATTTTAATGTTTTCAACTTTTTTAGGATTTCTTAGTTTTTAGATTTTTCAACTTTTTAAAGTTTATTAACTTTTTTAGCTATTTTGATTTGTAATTGACACACAGCTGTAGTGTGGATGGACGCCATATTTTTTGTTTATTTACATTTTGCGGTGTTTTGTGTTAAATTGTGTTTATTCTGTCAAAGATGGGAAATAATTCACGCAAAACATGTGCGGTTTGTGAAAAAATGCCCGGGAGAAGCAAGGGAGATTTCATAGAAAAGTACTTGTATTTTCCTTTATCATTTGTTAATAAAGTTAAAAGTGGTTTATAGCTACCATTAAACACTCTTCATGGTGTCCACAATAAATTTGCACACAAGTTTAATCCGCAATTTTCACCTAATCAACGAGTTTTAAAAAGAAATAATAGACAAAACCTTAAATTTTCGACAATTGTTAAACAATGTAGTGACGTAGCGGAGTATGTTCCAAAACTACCAAAACTGATGCATGCGCATTTACCGAAATACTGTCTACCCGAAAAAGGAACATTAAGAATTAAAGGGGGTCCTGGCTTCAAGCATCGTGTGTTAGAATTAGAGATGTGCTTAGCAGTTCATTTTAATGAACTAGTTTAAGTGAATTTGTTCACCAAAATGAACTAGTTCGTTTGAACTGTTAACGGAATGGCTATCCTGTCAGTGTTGCTGACGTCGTATTAGGCTAGCCATTCCTTAATTTTCCGTAATCAACACAAAATTTCAAATAGTTTAGTTCACTGTAGCTTGAGCGTGCCACTCGACTAATCGACTGAAAGAACGCCGGATTTCACTTATTAGTTCAACTTGACAGTGCATTTCTATCAGATCGTTCGTTCCTCGTAGAAAGCACCGCGGTATCATTCAGTATTTCACGAACAGGAACACAGATAGCCGCGTTCCTAATGCACAATATAATGTACAGAAATAATTGGGTTAAGTTAAGTTTATAGTTCATTTTGAACTAGTTCGTTTTAGAAAAGTGAACTAGTTCATTTTCCTTGTTAAATGAACTAGTTCATTTTTCCTGTTCGTTCGCGAACTACCCATCTCTAGTTAGAATGCATGGGTATGCCCCGTATTTATTTTCCAAAGTATTTGCATTTTTTAAAAAGACATTCATTTGTGTGTAATTGAAAAGTTGATTGTGATAAGTTACAGTTAGCTTAAGGTAGACGAAATTTGTTTTGAGAGAACCTCATAATTAATGCCGGAGGAATTAAAATAGGTGCGCCCGAACGTAACCTCAACAATTTCAACGGACCGACCGAACTCCTGGTCCATTTAAATTTCTGCCACACAATTCAACAATTTCTTGTTTTCCATTTATTATTTATCGCTGTGCCAGTCGGATCCAGGATGGAAACATTTTAAATATTTCATGTTTCTTCCAAGCGCCGCTTTGAGCGTTTTTTACGACAGTTTGCCCCGAAGAATTTTTTGCGATCGCCGCCAGCGAGGCCGTTGCTCGCGGTTTTTCGCACACAGATCGGGGTTTTTTCACAATTTTCCAAAACAAAAAATTCGTCATATTTAAGCGGGCGCGACCAGTATTGGGTTTACATACTTACTATAGAGGCCAGCGAAGTAATGTGCGCTTTTATATCTGCATTTCGTCAAATGGTAAGACTTAGGGGAATCACCAGGAATTACTTAGTTTTACTCTGTTGTTTGTTGTAAATATTAGTACCATTTTAACATTTAACATTGTGCTTTTTAAAATGGTAAAAACCAAGAAGTATTTAATTCTTGCTCCCAGAAGTAAGTTTGGAAGGCAAATCTGACAACGAAATGGAGACACCTGAAAAAGTTGCAGTAAAGTATGTTTTGGAATCACTTAAAGTGGTTACATTAGAGCCAGAACCAAACAATATAGGTGTTAGCGATCTAGAGAGCCTAAGAAATATTGAGACCGAGCAGTAGCCACTCATTGGTCAGCTAGATAAGTTCGGACTAAAATAACATCGTATTTTACCTAATGATATGTAAATTTTGAAGTTTCATAAAATTGTAGTATTTATCGATACTTTAAATTGTCATTTTCAGCAGAAACTCATAGATTTCCTCTAAATTATGAGAATAGTTACATTTAAAAGTAGATAGGTATGTAGTAGCGCGAGTCTACTGTAGTGTTTTTTGTAGTTACCCCAAAAAGTCAACCCCAATCTTCTTTGATTTGGAAATTAGAATTTAAATTTTTAATCCTTTGTTGCTTTTCAGCAAATCTGTCCCTCACTAACCATCAGGCACTCTTTTTTGTTTGGAACAAGCAAAACTTTTTTCTGAAAAAAGAAAACTTTTTGTTACAGAATAAATTGTTGTAAACTGAACGTGTCAGACCTTAAACTATTATGTGTCACCAAAAGCTAGCAAGATATATGTGAATTGCGTTTTTTTTAAAGGAGTTTTTATTGGAATGGTAATTTTTTGTTCCTTCGGTAACAAGGGAGTTTTTTCCATATTAGTTACCCAAAATCTATCAAATGGGTCAAAATATGCCTAAAATAAGATTGCTAGTGAAAAAATTAGTAAAAATTCATACAGCGCAGTAATTTCATTATAATAACTAGCAAAATATTTCTTGGAAACCAATTTTTAGAGATTTGGGTTAGGTATTTCCAGTATTTTTTTTCTTAGAAAAAATACACATTATCCGAAAAACTATTTATTCTTTTACTTAAGTTCAATCTAAAGAACAACTTAAAATTGAAAAAAAACGGTTTAAAATAACACTGGACTTTTTGACAAAAATATCAGGTATTTTAGGTGTTACAGAAGGGACAAAAACGTTACAGAAGGGACAACAATTTATAAAACAATTTTTAGCCCAAAACAAAATTACAAAGATAATGGGAAAAAATATCATGATAGAATCTATATACCACTATTTTCCAAATTTAAAAAAAAAAATATGTCCCGATCGGTAACACAGGACAATTTATGCAACATCTAAAAATAGCGTTACCGAACGGGATACATCGTGTTACGGATGGGAGAGTTTCTTTACATTCTAGCATTTTCCGGGCAAGCCAAGTTTATCACACAACTTTTTTTCATTTTTGTTCAAAATTTCAACGGTTTTGTTTGGGAAAATGTTGATTTTATTACTTAAATTAGGTTATAAGAAAGACAGTCACATTACCGAAAGGACGACTTCATTTACCTCAAATCTATAGATATATTTAGTTTTCAAATATAAAACGTCTGTCTATCACTGACTGCCACTGTTTATGTTAAACTAATTTCCAAATTCCAAAAAAAAAAAATTGAATGTCCCGCTCGGTGACACAAGACAATTTCTGTAACATCGAAAAATAGCAATACCGAACGGGATAAATCGTATTATGGATGAGATGCATTTTAGCATTTTCCGGCCAAGCCAAATTTGACACAACTTTCTTTTTTAGTTTTGTTCAAGATTTCAGCGGTTATTGATTTTATTACTTAAATCACGTTACCAAAAGGACAACTTCATTTGCCTCAAATCTATAAATATTTATTTTTTATAGAAGAAGTAGATAAAATGAATCATTAGCAAGAATTCAAAGATTAAAAAAAAAAAAAATAATTTCACAAACATCTAGTGAAAGGTTACCGAAGGCATATTTTCATGGTTCAAAGTTTTTTTAGTTTTTTTGGTTTCGACCAAATAATTGGCGACTTTAAGTAGTGTTATAACTAAAGTTAACCGTATTCTTTATAGTAAAATTTAAACAGCTTAGGTAAAATTCCAATCATTTTCTTTTGGTCTTTGATAGCCAAATTTAGGTTTTGTTTAAAAAAAAATGCCTCAAATAGTTAGTTTTCAGGTTTTAGGTATTTCTAGCGGGAGCAGAAAAAAACTGATAGGCCTCGATTTTCAAGAGATAATAATTAAAGGTGGAAACCGCATCATGATATAATAAGCAGTTTTCAAGAAATATTTTTTTACTGTCAATGCTAATTTAATTTGTCACTTTTAGTTTTTGCCATATTACATAAAGTTAATATTTTTTACGGAATGGCCCTTTTTTTATTCGATTTTTGAGATCAGCGTTAAATTTCCTTTGAAATGACATATCTCACGCAATATTTAATTTTCTTATTTTTTATAGTCTTTAATAATTAAATGTTTTAATAACCTTATTATGTTTAATTGATTTCTTAAGTTAATCATTTAATAAAAACAAACAATAAAAAAAATTCCAGGAATATAAAGAAATAAGATAAGACAATCGCACTTTTTCAGACTATTAAATATGTTTTAAGCCCGATATATTTTGAAAAATTGACACGGTTTTTTTGGCTTTTTTCACAAGCAAAGCAAACTTAGATGAAATAAAGGGAACGTCCTTAAGTTACGTAACGCAAAAAATCAGGATTTTTGACCCCCCTCCCCCCCTCGTAACGCATATTCAAGAAAAAACACATTAAAAAAACATTAAGTGTAACGTAAAGACAAACCCCCCCCCACCTAGAGCGTTACATAATAGAAGGACAGGCCCCAAGAAACTCGCATATTAACTTTTTGATTTGCGGTATAATATGATTAGCCTGACGATTTTTTCCAAAAACTATTTTTCCCCGCGACCTAAACAAACTTTTTGTATACAGTCGAACCTCTATAACTCGAACCTGAAGGGACAACCAAAACAGTTCGAGTTATGGAGAGTTCGAGTTATAGAAACTCGAGTTACATAGGTTAAAATACATGTAAGAAGTGCAGGGACCGCTGAAAAGGTTCGAGTTATAGAGGGGTTCGAGTTATAGAGGTTCGAGTTAGAGAGGTTCGACTGTATTTAAATAATGGAAATTCATTTCTACAGTAAAAAACCCAACAAAAGAAAAAGGAAACATCCAGATAATCAAACCAGAACAATGGTCAGAACACTACAAGGGACTGCTGCAGGAGACGAGACCCGAATATCTGGCAGCCTCTCCGAGAAGAGACATAGAAGTACATGGAGAGGAAGTAATCATCGAAAAAGAAATGATAAAGAATAATATTAAAAAGCTTAAATCCGGAAAAGCTAGCGGACCTGGGGGAACATATGCTGAAATGCTCAAATATGGATCAGAGAAACTACTCGAAAATCTCACATATATTATTAACCAATGCATAAACGGACATCCAGTACCTAATGATTGGAAAATTGCATTCATATTCTCAATACATAAAAAAGGAAACAAGCTGGATTCTTAGAGATTTAATAGAGAATGATTTTCCTGAACAAGAAGAAGAAGAGCAAAGTGGGCAGGCAGATCTTGTAGTGATAATGTTTTTTGTCTTAAACAAGTAATTGAGAAAAGGAGCGCCAGAAATATAGAGACTCATGTTACCTTTGTGGACCTACAAAAAGCATATGATACCGTTCCAGTAGAAAAATTATGGACAGTGTTAGAGCAAACTAATATCAATCATACATACATAAAAGCGAGAAAAGAACTATACAAAGGGTCAAAATCTAAAATTAAGATTGGAAATCGACTGGTAACAAAAGGATTAAGACAGGGATGTTGTATCTCTCCAACTCTTTTTAAAATATATATCGCAGTAGCTCTAAAAAACAGGAAACGTAAAGTGCACGGCATGGGAATACAACTTAACGACCGATTTACCATATACATACTACAGTTTGCTGACGACCAAGTAATTGTGGCTAATGATAAAGAAGACATGGAGTATATGATGAGAAAGTTAACAGAAGAATACCAAAAGTGGGGATTAACAGTAAACGTGCACAAAACACAGTAGTTATGTATTGGAAACGAATCCAGTGAGTTAGTACTAGAAAATGGACAAACAATATCTCCATGCAATGAGTATGTATACTTGGGTGTCACATTTGATAAGACAGGTACAGACTGTAAAGAATTGGAAAAAGAATAGTAAAAGCAAAAAAAGTTATCGGATGCCTTAACAGTATTTTATGGAGCAGAGAGATAAAAAAGAATGTAAAATTTAACATATATGAAACAATGGTCAAAAGCACGCTGTTGTATGGAATAGAGACTTGTCGCGTAACAGAAAAATACAAAACAAAAATGGAAAGTGTCGAAATGGATGCAATAAGAAAATCAATGAGAATATCTAGAATAGATCACATAAGAAATGAGATCATAAAAGAAAGAATGGGAATCGAGGGAAGCATAACGGATGACATCAGTAGAAGGCAACTGATATGGTACGGCCATGTACAACGGATGAAAGACGAAAGATTACCAAAGCAGGTCCTGGAATGGCAACCAAACTACAATGGCAACAGTCAATCCAAAGATCAATGTGTCAAAAAAATCTGACAGAGAATGATTGTCAGGATCGAAGGAGGTGGAGAATAGGCGTCGGACAACGTAGAAAAACGTTCTAAACCGACATAGTAGTAAATAATGGTCACATTTAAATCTGGGACTTATTGGACCTTTATTTATTTCTTAATATGACTACAGATTTTGTTAACAACTTATAACGCCTACAGTGAACCAAGTAACTCTAAAGGAAGCAACACATATCAAATCATTTAAAAGGTAAAAAAAAACCCAGCGACCGTTGTTTTAAAATGTTATAATGTAGCTTAATTATTGCAAGTAAAAGAACCTAAAAGAAATAATGATTGTATTTTAGCGAAAAGGACGTTTTAAAAAAATACTTTTTAGATCTCTTAGGGCCCTTACTTTGGAGTATCTAAGAAGAACGTTTTTAAAAAGTCATGGAAATTACGTTTTAAAAACGCGCTGGACAGGACGTTTTAAAAATGTACTTTTTAGACCTCTTAGATTTAGCGTACATAACAAGTACGCTTTTAAAACGTTTCGAAAAGTACGTTTTTAAACGTCCCAAAAAGTACGTGTACGTTTTAAAACGTCTCCAAAAGTACCCTTTTAAAACGTCCGAAAAAGTACGTTTTTAAAATGTACCTTTAAGGTCCCTCACATTTCTCTTACCAGCATCATCATCATTATCTACATAAATAGGCTAATTAGAAAAACATAAATTTAAAACTTCTCTACAATACTCAGATTGGAGTGGAGTAAAGTTTTAAGAGGGCCAATATGAAATGGCTCAACACTGAAGGGCCCATACCAAGGGGACCGAGATCTTTTGTGTTGGGCCGCTGAGACGTTTTTAAAACGTTCCTGAAACGTTTTAAAAATGTCCCTAAAACGTTTTTAAAAGTCCCTGAAACGTTTTTAAAACGTCCCTGAAACGTTTATAAAACGTCCCTGAAACGTTTTTAAAACGTTCCCTGAAAGTTTTTTAAACTTTCCCTGAGACTTTTTTTAGGCGTCCCCTGAAACATTTTTTAAACGTCTTGTGCACGTTTTTTAAACGTCCTTGAATGTTAAACGTCTACTGAACGTTTTTTAAACGTCCCCTAAAACGGTTTTTAGACGTCCTTGAACCGTTTTTTGTACGTACGTTTGTACGCTTTGGAACGTTTCCAACCGTCACTGAAACGTTTATTAAACGTCCTCAAATTTTGCAAAAGATATAAAAAATTAAATTTGACAAATGTAAGAAAAACATTTTAAAAACATTCTGTTGGGACGTTTTAAAAACGTAAAAACACCCACAAAAACGTTCCAGGGGACCAGAGGGACCCAGGCGTACGTTTTTAAACCGTCCCCTGGGTCCGAAATTTAAAAAGTACTTGTGTACTAGGGATAGTCAGAGTAAAGCGTATATAAAGGATACACATTTATTAGCAAGAAATAAATAAAACTATAAACCTGACTTAAACTATATTATGTCTGACTTAAACTGTATTATGTCACCTTAAAACCCCCTCGTGACATATGTGTCTCTTACTTCTTTAAACTACTTATTACATAATTCATTATAAATACTTAAATGTCATTAAATATCAGTTATTTTTTAAACTGTCAAAAAAAGACACGGGGTGAAGCAACGGCGATTTTTAAAACTAGTGTGCTACACTATAGTGACGTCAAGCAATCGTTCCATAGTTTTAATTTTGTTAGGTCCTTTCAAAAAAACTCATACTTACTTTTTTTAAGGACGGTGTGGACTGTTGGTGTGTAAAATGTGCAGGTAACGATATATTAGCAAATTTTTACTTTCATTAGTCAATAAATTTATTGGGTTTTAAAACACAAAAATTACAAAAAAAAATTAAAATCATTTCAAAAGATAATAGTTTTCATATTTGCTAAATGGTCTTTAAAGTTTTTTTATTTAAAAATACATATAAAAACTTTATAAATAAATACTCACTATTGCACATGAAAAATATTTTTTAAAATTTACGATTGAGGTTTTAATTTTATATCCTTTACAATGTGATATTTTAAACGTTGTGTCGCAAAAATAGCTAGTTAAATAAAGAAAAAATGTGCTGGCCTAATTTTTGTAAACTTATTTATGATAGCATAGCATTTGGGACACATCCCTACATCCCTGAGCTTTGCTAGAAATACGACCTCAAACGTCCAAAAAATCAGTTTTTTGCCATTTTCGCGAAAACTAATAATTTCTTTCAAAAAAAGTCAAAAACAAAAACATTCGAGCTATACTATATATTAAGCAAACAACATAAGCTAACATTTTAAAAAATATATTTTTAACTTTTAAATATTTTGTGGATGCTAAGGAATAAAAATTCAGCCAGCACCTATTTTTTTAAAGGTTTCAAGTTTTTTTTGCCTAATATGACTGGGCTAAAATATTCTACTTAAATTGGGTGTGCATTTATTATTTACCATGACCTTTTCGTGATGTCAAGTCAAATTTTCAAAAAAAGTATCCCGCAAGTTATTTAAAATATTCCAGAAAATCTCTCTAAGGACTTTTTTAGCTCTGGTAATTTTTAAAAAAATATCACCAGGGATTGGAATTTAGGAGTGAAAAACGAAAAGAAATAAGGCGGGGTTTTTAACCGTTGCCACCAAGCAGAAAGACATGACGTCCTCAGGGACTTGTAACTTACCTACTGACTGGGAATTCATAAAAAGTGGCATTTTTTTGCGTAATAAAAGATAAAATAGAATTGATTATTTCGTAAAGCTGTCTTTGCACTACATTTTTTCTTTTCGATAACAACCGGGACTTTTTTGCGAATGCCTAATCGCATGAGTCCTGGACCACCTTGTTGGTTGCCCGAGGCAATGGGAAAAACTGCTGCCCCTCATTAAAAAAAAACATATCGTGCAATCGTTTTTTTCTGCACCCTAGTAACTAGAATTCGTTTCGTGCATTTTAGATAATAAAGGTGTACTTTTAATCCCTCTTTTGAGGTACTAAAAGATACAATCCTTCGGAGATTAAAAGCAACCGCAAAAATTCAGTAAGTATGTATACAACACTCGAAACTTTGAGGAAACCTCCGTTCGAGTTAAAACATTCTCGCCTTGGGATTAAATGTGCCCAGTCTTTAGGTTTTAAATATATTTTTCCAGTCCGACATCACATAATAAAAAATGTTTGAATAATTCTAAGCCTTTCCCACTCCCCCATCAACTCAGGGGCGCTATTTTGGGGGAGCGTGAACCCAAGCTTAAGACCTAGAGAATACGAAAAATACCACTACAGAAGGGGCTGTTAGATGGTTTAACAGACACTAAGAAAGGAAAATGCAATATAAGAAATCGCGGCGCTGACAATTTTTTTTAGATATAGCGAAGAAAATTTCTGCGAAATTAGGTTCTTTTCGACAAAAATGGCGCTACAGAAGAAAATGCATGGCAGGCAAAAATCTTGTAAAATTCGTATATATTTCGAAAAAAGTTGCGTTGTAGAAAATATTTAATAATGGTAACTAGGAAGACAAAGGTCTTTTTAAAGAAATTGGCGCTATGTATAGTCAGTTCGCCCATGATGAATTATGCTCATTTCGTTTAGGAAGGCCAATTTTAATCTCGAGGGGGCTAAGCCCTCCATAATTGGGCTCCTGCATTACCTGTGATATGACACTAATAAGTATATCCAATCAATTTTCATTTGCAAACATTCCAACTAAACTACCGTTTAAATAAATACATATGTACATGTATTAAAATATGCATACCTATAAGATAACTAGGAACTATCTGTTCAAAAAACATCTCTGGGGAATCAACGCGAGCAAAATTTTGACAATATTAAAATTTGGTTGCCCTCTGAAGGTGCTTCGAGTGGCTGCCTTGCTGCCTCAGTTTTTGGCCCGGCCCTGCTCAAACCGGGTATTTTTTATCTGATAATTGAGTCCTGTAATGACTTATCGACTGAGGGAGTATGTAGCAAAGTCCGTTTTCACGAGATATCCGATCTCATCGGTCCTGGCTACCAGCATGAATGAAGGGGTAGGACTTAATTACAATTTACACCTGCTCAAGAAATAAGAAATCTTAAAAGTATGCAGCATCCGACTTCTGTACCGATGGATTTAAACTCGCCGCTGTGGCCAGCAACATTTCTAACTCACTTTTGATCAATGTGCTAACCTAACGCACTGAGCCACCGAGACCATTGATAGTAGGGGAGGGAAAGAGAATGATACGCAACTAAGCATAATTCCTCCTAATTCTGAAACTGTTTGTGTTACATATTTGACTACTTGTGAAATAATTCGTCACTAACATGACAAAGGGCGTACTCATAAATGCTAATTTTAAGTATATTTTGAGACGAGGATCTTTATTGCAATATTTTATATTAACAGCATTTTATAAGCATGTCTTAGTTAAACAAACTCAGATTGAAGTTAATAAAAATTTTACATTGGAATTACTCAAAACTTGATATTCTAAGATACGCCTCTTCGTTTTGTTAAAGACGAATTAGGAAGTTAGCTTTAATCGAGTAAGGTAAAATGTAGTTATAAAACAAAATGACGTTTTTAATCTCGAAAAAAGCACCCCTAAGATTGATAACTATTTTTAGCTCATTACCTACTTAGTCAAAAATTATTGTTTAAATCACGAACAGACACAAAAACAAAATTTATAATGAAATATTTGCTTAGGTCAAGAAATTAAAAATACCATGTTTTTAATCTCATTTTCTGATTTTTGTCTAAAATTAACTACAGAATCAAGAGGTAAAAAATATATAAAAATAATTGTGAAAAAAATGATATCTTATTGTGCGTATGATTACACGATTAACGTCAATTTACACGCAATTTATTAAAACTAACACTTAATGATCTGGCTCTAGCCAATATGCATTTAAAAAAATAGGAGATGAAAACAAATATAAATAAAAGTCTTAGCTTTGTTTAAATCACCAAACTGGAATGTATACGCATTGCTTAATAGAGTTTTGACACGAGATTAAACAAGCAGTGACCAAAATTAGCAATCCAATCCTGCACTAAGTTAATTTATATGAAATTAACAAAAATAAATGGATGCATGACACTCCAAGTGAACTCCACGTTATATCAGCCGTGAAAACAATTTTTGCAAATATCTCACAAACGAAAGCTTCTACGTCATTTGGTTAGACCACAAATTATTGAGAAAAATGTGTTTTACTATATCCCGGAAACGTCATATTTATGAGATGCTCCGTTAAAAAGTTTATTTTTCAATTGTTAAACTGTCAAAACTCTAACCAGCTGGTAACAGTATCGAACGCTATTTTACCTGAAAATTTCATGAACATCGGTTCAACGGTTTAGGAGCTATCGTGTTACGGACAGACATACACACACACACACACACAGAAATTGACGTCACAACGATATTGCTAAAATAGGCTAAAATATACCCAAATAAAACATTTTCGGCGTTATCTCAAAAAAAAGTTTTTCGTCGGGAACACTACCTTCTTCAGCCATTGCTGTGCGGGCTAGGAATTTAAAAATTAAGTTTGGCAGACCATCTTTTCGATTTTAATGATTTTTGTATAAATTGATTCTAGCGAATTTTAAACTTTTCTAATCACTATTTTTTTAAATTAATTTTTGAAAAAAAAACTGCGAATTTAGCTGAAACATGTACTAAAATAAATTCAGATTTACATAACAAGGCAATAAAATAAAATGTGCAGCATAAAAATCCTGTAATTGCGGTTTATGCACTTGCTATGTGCCCTCCTGAATCTGCCACTTTTTGCATGATTACCTATGCAAAAATTCAAAGATAAAACTTTGGCACCATAATTTAGTCAATTCTATTAAATACCTAGATTTGGATAGTAATTAAAAAAAAACAAAATTAAAAAAACTTTTTCCATCACAATAAATTTAAAGGTAAATTGAGCTTATGGACCAAAGCCCTGCCGGCCTCCTTGAGGCTGCAGAAGTCAGCGCTGCAGAGGGGTGCGAGGGGTGCGTATCATTGCCCGCTGCGTATCATTACCCACTTAACATAAGTTATAAAAATCGAAAAATTAACAAGCCCAACTGCTATTATTAATGTAAAATGCAATGTGTATGTAATAAATTTAATAATTTTATTTAGCAAATTTCGGTTGGATGGATAATTCGGGATATTTAAATTACGTGATTAAACTATGATTTGCGCGTGCATGTAGATATAGAAATGGGCGGGAATTACAGATTTTTTTATTATTGCCTAAAATGCTAAATTCAATAATGGGCAATAATTTCATAGGCGCCTCGTAAGGTGCACTTCAAAAAAATCTGTGAAACATCATTATACAAATTATTCACAGATTCGTGCAAAAATATTGATAATTGTTGAAGATATTTACAGTAGGTACATACATTTTTATATAATTGTACAGGGTGTCCCAAATTCGATATTATTGGGTGGTTTCAGGTATTTAAAAGATTTTTGCCTCATTTAAACAAATAAAAAACATTAGGGTCATTCCGTAAAAAAAATATCAACTTTGGTAAAATTATCACGTCCTTGCAATTCAACAACACGTAGGTTTAGTGGGAATAAGGACACTGTTGTTCTGGTAAATAGATATGGATTAAAGCGTATATTAAACAGAACAACAGTGTCCTTATTCCCACTAAAGCTACGTGTAAAAATATCAACTTTGGTAAAATTATCACGTTTTCACATGTCAATTCTTTAGAAAAGATCCATAAGAAAGCTGTTTACACAAAAACAAAATTTCCAAAAATAAAAAAGTTACAGACCCCCTCCCAAAATGCAGACTTTTTTGTCATCTTTAAGCTTCTCTTGAAATTTGAGCACCACGAAGGGGGGTCAGTTTTTTTCTGTCTCCCCTAGAAATACTTGAAATCCCCTAAAAACATCGAGTTTGGGACACCCAGTACAATTCATCTATTCGATTTTTGCTATATCATTGACTAGATACCGATGTTTCGCGTTTTGCATAAAAATATTTTAAATTGTATTGTGACCAGCGAGAATGAGAAAATTTTCCTTCACCTCACTGCCGCCGATTAGTTACCGGGCGAACTCGCCGCCGATCCAATTCGCCGCGGGACCAACTCGCCGTTGACTAGATTCGCTGCCTAAAATTTTGCGGCAGCTTTTTCGCCTACTAACTACTACACAAAAAAAAATCAAAATGGCGGATCCAACATGGCGGATTTTCTTATTTTTAAACCTATACCTATCTATTAAATTTGGACCTTTAAAGTCGCAATTATAAACCGACTTGTATTAAGTCTTTGGATTTCTTCGGTGTAAAAAGGTCAATCATATTAGAATTGAAAAGAAAACCCTTTCCTTCACAAATAAAGTTTTATTGTCAAAAACCTATAACTTCGACAGCTATTTCGGACAAAAGTCCATTAGTCCATTTTCAAGAGGTAACCTAATATAGTTCTTATTAAAATTTGTCCTTAAAATTAACGTTGTATATAAAATAGTAGACTTACGATTAACAAGTAGAAGCCCAAAATGGCTCAGGCAATGTCAATCGCTCCACATTCGTTTTCTTACAATCACATTATTATTTATTTCTTAAATTTTATTATATTTCATAAAATTTAACGATTTATGACTTGAATTGTCCTATTCTAAATTAAAATCGTTTTTTACTCAAATTACGCCGACAAAACACAAAATTTTTTAAAAATCATTTATCACATTAAATAATAAAATTAAATTTGGAAGTTTGGGTGTTTCAGATCTCTGTTTATGGTTCTTGAATTAAACTTGAACAAAAAAAAACAAAATGGAGGATTCAAAATAGCGGACTGTTCCATCTATAAGCCGATATGTAATAAATATGGAACTTTGGGGAGTTTAGAAACATACTTATTTTGAATTGAGAAAATAAATGTCTTGTTTTTAAAAATTCTTGTTGTTTCTTTATATCGCAATAGCTGTAAAAAACTGGAAACGTAAAGTACAACTTAACGACCGATTTACCATATGCACACTACAGTTTGCTAACGACCAAGTAATTGTAGCTAATGATAAAGAAGACATGGAGTATATGATAAGAAATTTTACGGAAGAATACCTAAAGTGGAGGTTAATCGTGAACGTGGACATGACACAGTAGTTATGTATTGGAAACGAATCAAGTCAAAAGCAAAAAAGGTTATTGGATGTCAGTGGCGTATATAAGTGGGGGGGCTGGGGGCCCGCCCATCCCCCCCCCCCGAAGCTAAGATTTTTTGAGATATTTTCCACATATTTCCTGAATACAAACATAAAATATCATAAAATACGGCCTCATGGGGTTTCGCCCCCCCCCCCAAACTGCCTCGGGCCCACCCCGAAACTTTTTTCTATATACGCCACTGTTGGATGTCTTAACAGTATTTTATAGAGCGGAGATATAAATACAAAAATCGAAAGTATCGAAATGGATGCAATAAGAAGATCAATGATAATATCTAGAGCAAATCGTATAAGAAATGAGACCATAAAAGAAAAAATGGGTATCGAAGGAAGCACAACGCATGACATCACTAAAAGGCAACTAATATGGTACGGCCATGGGCACCAATAGGGCGCAGAAAAAGAGGGCCTCCAAAACTGGAATGGCAACAGTCAATCCAACATAAGATGATTGTCAGGAGCGAAGAAGGTGGAGAATGGACGTCAAACAACGTAGAAAAACCGACATAGTAGTAGTAGTCGTTGTTTCTTTTTATATAGAATCAAAAATATATATCATTTTAAGTAAGAATATAATGCTTTTAATGTAGGAAGAAAGGAGAAGTAATGTCTTGTTTAAACAAAGTTGAAAATGGAAAGACCCCAGCCATCATGCGATATCGCCCGAGAAGAGCAAATACATGCTGTTCTCGGATAAAAGGCAGCCTTAGTGTGAAAAAGTAATCAAAAATGAAAAAACAAGTGTCATCATAATTTGTAGAATCCTACTACCCCACTGCTTCGATTTGTGAGGAATTAAAGATTTTCCATATCTAATAATATCAAATTCAATATTGATCATGCTACATTAATACCATTCAATAAACAATGAAAATCTGATGGGGTTAAGCCAACATAATTACGATAATGTAATTAGAAAATTTTATTTGGTATTGGGAAAGCCCGCAATAGCGGACACTTAAATATACAGGGTGTCCACGGTTTGAGTACCGGTAAGGTACAAATGACAACACATTTTCGATTTAGATTCTGATTTTCTGGGAATCGCTCCTGCTGGGTCTCAACTAACATGTTAAGAAAATAAGCCAAATCAATCAATATACAGGGTGGTTTAGTAGGTTGATTCGATAAAAAGTGTTAACAGTGAAGTTTTTGATTTTATTTAGTCGGTTTAGAACGTTTTTCTAGGTTGTCCGGCGCCTATTCTCCACGCCCTCTTTTTCTGCGCCCTATTGGTTGCCATTCTGGGACCTGCTTTAATAATCTTTCGTCGTTCATCCGTTCTACATGACCGTACCATATCAGTCGCCTTTTAGTGATGTCATCCGTTATGCTTCCCTCGATTCCCATTTTTTCTTTTATGATCTCATTTCTTATGTGATCTGTTCTAGATATTCTCATTGATCTTCTTATTGCATCCATTTCGACACTTTCCATTTTTGTTTTGTATTTTTCTGTTACGCGACTAGTCTTTATTTCATACAACAGCGTGCTTTTCACTATTGTTTCGTATATGTTAAATTTTACATTCTTTTTTATCTCTCTGCTCCACAAAATACTGTTAAGACATCCAATAACCATTTTTGCTTTTACTATTCTTTTTTCCAGTTCTTTACAGTCTGTTCCTGTCTTATCAAATGTAACACCCAAGTATACATACTCATTGCATGGAGATATTACTGATCCATTGTCTAGTTCTAACTCACTGGATTCGTTTCCAATACATAAGTACTGTGTCTTGTCCACGTTCACTGTTAATCCCCACTTTTGGTATTCTTCCATTAACTTTCTCATCATATACTCCATGTCTTCTTTATCATTAGCTACAATTACTTGGTCGTCAGCAAACTGTACTGTGTATATGGTAAATCGGTATATGGTTGTATTCCCATGCCGAGCACTTTACGTTTTCAGGTTTTTAGAGCTACTGCGATATATATTTTAAAAAGAGTTGGAGAGATACAACATCCTTGTTTTAAGCCTTTTGTTACCAGGAATTGATTTGAAAGTCGATTTCCAATTTAAATTTTAGATTTTGACCCTTTGTATTGTTCTTTTATCGCTTTTATGTATGTATGATTGATATTAGTCTGCTCTAACACTGTTCATAGTTTTTCTACTGAAACGGTATCATATGCTTTTTATAGGTCCACAAAGTTAACATGAGTCTCTATATTTCTGGCGCTCCTTTTCTCAATTACTTGTTTAAGACAAAAAACATTCTCACTACAAGATCTGCCTGCACGAAACCCACTTAGCTCTTCTTCTTCTTGTTCGTGAAAATCATTCTCTATTAGATCTCTAAGAATCCTACCGTAACAGTAACAGTAAAGTACCTTTGTTTTAAGAGATATCAGAAAAGGTTATTAAGAAAAGTTGTTTAGAAGTAAGAGTTACAGCTGATTCTCTATTTTCAGAAAAATCAGGTAAAAATCATCTAAAGAAAAATATTAGTAATTGACTTGACTGATTTTTCTGAAAATTGAGAATCTGCTGTAATTTTTTATTCCAAACAACTCTTTTTAATAACCTTTTCCAAATTATTTTAAAACAAAGGTACTTTACTCTTAACGCTTTTTATCGAATCAGCCTACTAAACCACTCTCTATATTAATTGGTTTTGTACATTTTTTTAACATCTTAGTTTGAGACCAAGCAGGAGCGATTTCCAAAAAATCAGAATCTAAATCCAAATATTCCGTGGACACACTGTATAAGTGATCGATATAAAAAAAATGTTCGGTAAAAACTATCTTCATTTAGTGTAGTTTTTTCATGTATGACGTTTAACTCTCTTTAATCAAATACTTTCTTTGCATTTTAATTGCAAAATTTTGGATTTTTTGAAATAAGAATGATCATTTACACCAGTATTTACTAAGACCTTTAGATCGGGTTTAAGTATCAAGTCTATAGACTTGAACCAACCGGTTTAAGTGTATTTTTTTAATACTCACAGGTCAAATATGTGCAAAGATTTGGTTCACCCTAATGTGCAATATGATAGTAAGCATTTCTCAATGAGTTTCATCTCATATAAATTCAAATTAACTTTAGAAATAAAGAAAAACTACATAAAAATTTTGTAACCAAATGTCATTTTTTGGAAAGTTAGTCCGTGCAGTCGTAGGATTCCCGTTAAAAATAGTCTCAAATTGGAGTACCACCCCTGAGGGGTGGTTTAAAGTTCGAAAAACAATAGAAATAATCCATGATTGACAAAAAAACTTACATACAAAAATATTCAAAGCCAAATAATACATAAATAACTTAAAACTATATCTGTAGATGCATTACCGTATTAAATACGTATCAATATTTAAATACTGTAAAAAGCACAAGATATATTAGAATCCCTTTTCAATTACTCATTCACTAAAACAATCGACCATCGGTTTAATCGTCTAAAAAATTAAAATGTAAAATATAGCGGACAGCTGACACTGACTTACACCGTTTTTATTCGACATTTCCTAGTGACATTTGGAGGTTTCAATATGGCTACCATTGTTAAACCAAAATATTTTATTATTTTTATTTATTTATAACCTTTGTGTGGAAATAATGTCTTTGTTACAACGAAAAAAGATTACCCATATCCCAAGGTATTTATGAACAATTTATATAAATATTAAAAACTATTGCATTGACGGGAAAAATAAGTTAAACCTTCAATCAAAATGTAGACTTTTAAACCTAGGATTGTAGCACTTAGCACTGTAGGCCCTTTAGTAAATACTGGTGTTATAGATTAAAATTAAGTAGAAATGTCCGCAAAGTTATATTTTTCAAGATATCTGTTCTTTATAGGGGCATAAATATCAATATGCATTTTGATGTCCGTTAATAAAAGTGTCCGGTATGGGGATGTGTCACTGAATTGAGGTTTCAATACATGACAAAACCGTTTCGGTGCATGTACTTGGGTGGAGAGTATTTGTGTGTATTTTATATTCATATCTAATCATAATTTTAACGGGACATGATTTAACCACAAATTAATACCACTTCCTCGCCACTAACCGGACATCGAATGTATGCACTTAATCTATAATATTATAAATAATAGGACTATCCATAGGTTACATAAAACATAGCATTGTTTAGTAAGCAGAATTATTGTTTTACCATGCATTTTTGAAATAAATAAAAGATGGATATCGGTATTAGCCATTTGTTCAAGAAAGTATAGTAATCCTACCCAACGATTATAAACACACAGGATTGCTTATTTCCATTTAACTAATGTTAGCGTCGCTCAGCGAGACGAACAGTGTCTGCTTACGTCACCAGCGGACCAGTTGCTTTGTTTGTATTCAGAGTTCGTGTGATTTTAAGGTGTTTTTGACGTTTTTACCTCCATTTTTTTGCGTTTGATCATTTATTTGACGGTGTGGTTGACTATTTAGGAGGTAAATCTGAGGGCACAGCCGTGCCTCGCCAAGTTCACGCGCCGTACCATCTTTTCTTGAAACATTACTTGACTTATCTAAAACTCTACTTCGGAATGAGCTACGAATCTCAAATTTTGCACAGTCGTAGATCTCCATGGAGTTAATCCCTTCATGTTTAGTTTCATGGAACTCCCAAAAGTACTGAAGTAGTTACGAAATTTCAAAAAACGTCGCAATTTTCACTCACTCATGTATAGATCATCAAAATTCTACTGTACTTCCAGACATGCTACAAAGCTGAAAAATGGCAGACATAAGTCTTCTGCTACTTCCCTCCCCTATACATGTAAAGTTATGTAAAAGTAACATTGCCTACTTCCAGAAATGGCAGACTGATAGGAACTATGATAAAACTATAGAAAAAAATTAAAAAACCCCAAAATTATAATTTACTTTCCTCCCCTATACATGTAAAGTTATGTAAAAGTAACATTGCCCACTTCCGGACACGCTAGAGAGCTGAGCTTTGGAAGGCCGATAGTAACTATGATAGAACTATAGAAAAAAATATAAAACACCCCAAAATTCTAATTTACTTCCCTCCCCTATAAATGTAAAATTGTGTAAAAGTAACATTGTCCACTTCCAGAAACTCTCGAGAGCTGAAATTTGGAAGGCCGATAGAAACTATGATAAAACTATAAAAGAAAATTAAAAAACCTTAAAGTTTAATTAACTTCCCTCCCCTATAAATGTAAAGTTATGTAAATTAGCATTGTCCACTTCCAGAAACGCTAGAAAGCTGAGCTTTTGAAGAAAACGCTAAAATTTTAATTTACTTTCCTTCCCTATAAATGTAAAGTTATGTAAAATTAACATTGCCTACTTCCAGGAACACTAGAAAGCTGAGCTTCAGAAGGCTGATAAGAACTATGATAAAACCATAGGAAAATATAAAAAAACTCAACATTTTTAATAAGGCATTGCAAGAGTTTTGAACAATATCCCGTATATTTTACTACTTTAAAACTTAAATATTATCCAAATCCTTTAAAAAAGCAGTGAAATCATAACAAAAACATTTCATGTAAAAAAAGCCAAGTACGCGAAAGTGGTATTCCGTAAAAAGAATTGAGATAAAAGTAAAGCCAAGTTCTACAATACAAATTTCAAAATGAATGGTTCTTACTGGCTTGGAAATCTTTTTCTAAACTTGGCTATTACGGCTGCAAATGACTCTTAGGAAATTGAACGTAAAGAAGTTTGGCTGGAATAGCAAAGTTTTAAAAAAATTTCCAAACTAGTAAGAACCATTTATTTTGAAATTTGTATTGTAAGCCTTGGCTTTACTTTTATCTCAATTATTTTTATGGAAGACCACTTTCGCATACTTGGCTGTTTTTTACATGAAATATTTTTGTTATGGTAAACCTTTATAAATGTGAATTAAGTGAATTGATATAAAGAAAGCACAATTTTTTGTTGAAATAAAAGCTTTGTGATCCCTCTTTCAGTGTAGAAATATAAATATATACACTTTTATATTATTATATTTATATAAACTTTTAATTTTTTTTTGATTTTTGGAAACTCCTTGCTCATTAAATTATTCACATTAAAGAAAATTATTAATTATGCCGCAAACGTACTTCTTTTTTTAAACTGATTATTGGAAAGTTTATTTTGTAGACAATTTCTCCAAGTTTTATAGAAGTTTTCAGAAACATATCTCGGTAGATGGCGCTTCTTGCTATAGTTCTCTCACTAATTACATTTAATTAGAGACAAAACCGTCTGATTAACTTCGCAAGATTTGTCACATTGACCAGCAGTGTTCTGAGGAGTCCCATAAGGACGAAACGGTTAACTGTCAACACTTATTAGGTGTCCATTAGATCTTGGACCCCTGTGAGGTTAAGCTTTCGGGCTACCCACGGAAAAATATGAGAGAAACAAAAACTCCTTTTTGCCCGATTAGCCATGAAACTTGTTTGATTTTTAAATTCACGGTTACGAAATTTCACGTTTGTTAGTATTATTTGGCTTACAAATTCCGTTGATTGACGCTCACTGTCTTGAAGATGGGTAAAAATGCAATCTGTGTTGATCCGGCCTGAAACACAAAGAGTTGTCGTAGGTCACGGACTATAGTTGCTTTTATTTGCATTCGATCTTTTCATTGATCGATATTGTATAGCAGTGTTTTCGCCTGCTTTTGGTTTTTTGTTTCTCTCGTATCTCGGTAGATGGCGCTTCTTGCTATAGTTCTCTCACTAATTACATTTAATTAGAGACAAAACCGCCTGATTAACTTCGCAAGATTTGTCACATTGACCAGCAGTGTTCTGAGGAGTCCCATAAGGACGAAACGGTTAACTGTCAACACTTATTAGGTGTCCATTAGATCTTGGACCCCCGTGAGGTTAAGCTTTCAGGCTACCCACGGAAAAATATAAGGGAGACAAAAAACTCCTTTTTGCCCGATTAGCCACGAAACTTGTTTAATTTTTAAATTCACGGGTACGAAATTCCACGTTTGTTAATATAATAAATATTGCAATTTTAGATCTGAAATATCAAATAAATACCTTTTTGTTACTGCATAATATAAGTGTATTTTATTATATCGGCAACAAAAACAATAAATTATAAATCTAATGATTTAAATTGATTAAACTTTTTAAAAAAAATCCTACTTCTATTCTAAAACTTTCAACTATTTAAAAAACAAACTCCAACATATCGTCTGGTAGGAAAATTCAGCTCTCAGAGCAAACTCTTGATTTATCAAATCATTTGTTTTGAATAAATGAAATTATTAATTATATCTAACACGAATAAAAAATTTGTTTGCAAATAAGCAAGAAAAAAGCGGGAAAAACTCACGATTGCAATGTGTATTATATGAAGCGCGCTGAGCAGAGGTCCACTAGTGACGTAAGCAAGGCGCCGCCTACCGCTAAAAGATTCGAGCAAATAGGCAATCCTGTGTGTTTATAATCGTTGAGTCCTACCCACCCTTTTGATGGTGTCTAGATTTCCGGTAACACTTAAATTTAATATAAAAGGAAAAGTCATAATCCGCCATTTTAAGTTTTTTTAAACTTTAATTTAAAAATCATAATTAGCGCAAACTTTAAACATAATCGGTTCATAATTAAAAAATCCGCCATTTTGATTTTTCCAAAGTTTAAATCAAAAATCAGAATTAGCCACAAAAAACATTATATAGTTCCAAATGTAGTACGAATCCGTTAATAAATGGAAAAGACCACCATTTTGGATCCGCTATTTTAATATTTTTTTAGCGTTAATTAAAAAATCACAATCAACAAACTTTAATACCCAAAATTTATTAAAAATTGGTGTTTAAATGAAAAAGTTCGCTATTTTGGATCCACCATTTTAACTTTTATTTTAAGTTTAAATAAAAAATAATTATTATCGATCTTAAACTGCAATTACATTGTATTATTACAAGTTACGTTATAGTAAATAAATAAACACCTTGATATATATATACCGGTTTATAAATAGACAGTTCCACCATTTTGGAAGCGCCATTTTCATTTTGTTGGTTCAAGTCAAAAATTGTATTACGTAGCCTAACACCATATTGTTTAAGATAAATCGGATCCACATAAAAAACTCTGCCAATTTGGATTCTGTCAGATATAAAATGTGTAGCTCAGCGGAAAGTAGTTGAAAATGTTCTGTCGCAATATTTTGAACAAAAGTATAAATAAAACGCTTAATAAACAAAATTGCAAACAAAAACTACGCCGACGCGCGGCATCCAGTTGTCTCGGCGGCAAGTTTGCCCGGCGGCTAATCGGGTCGGCTGCGAGCTCTTCCGGCGGTGAATCGGATTGGGTGCGAATCGGCCACGAGTCGGTGGCGGCGAATTATCCTAGAGCCATACCAGAAGATGTATTCTGTGCGTCAAAACTAAATATAGTTTGGAATTTGGGGGGGGGGGGTAAATTTCCCCATTATTTAGGCATTTCCGCGCGCAATGTTTTATTTGCATATTTGTCCTCTAAACAATACGCGTTATAAAAAAAAGTCAAAATATCTCGTCATAGTTTTAATGTTTTCTTGGTGGTACAGTAATATAATTTAGCTATGAATATTTTTTCAGTTGGCATTGCTTATCGTGAAGCAATACAATTACAAATCTCTAAATCGTCGAAGTGTGCTTCGAGAGCAAAAAGGATGACAGAAAAAGGGTCATTTTTAAGAGATTACGATTCTTGTACAAATTGTAAATTTTAACAAAACCTGACTTTTTATTGATAAAATTTAAAAAAAAATTGTAAAAAATTAATTTGGTCTACAAGTTATGAAGGTCTCTTTTATTTTTGACATATTAAGCGCCATCTTTGTGTCGGCTGGGGAACTTATAATTTTTTTTTGGTAGGTTTAAAGAGCTGGTCGTTAGTTTTATTATGAGGTATTAAAAATAAATATCGCACAAAAAATAAATTATTATCGCCAAGTTTATTAAAAACATGATTTCTGTTCCGCATTCACATAAACTTCCAAAAAAGATTAAATAAACTTCACTTATTTTCAACCCCTTATGTATCAGCGATCTAATTCATAGTAGCAAAATTATAGCTAAAAGACCAGTTATAGGTATTGCCAAGTTTCATTAAAATCCATTCAGCGGTTCTGGAGATTTCTTTCCCCATAGAGTTAATTCACTGTGGCCTGTGCGATCATATACGTAATATTCCAATACTCCCTGTTACCTATTTACACAATGGTTGGCGTTTGATGCAAACATTCAGAAATAAAGGTACGAAAAATGCACAGATACCAAATTTACATAAATAGAGTTTTTGTCAACTGTACGCCGATGATTTGACGTAACGAATACAAGAATAAAATAATATTCATGCGTAAAAGTATAACCAATCAGGACATAAGGGCCGCAAAGAGGATATACTAATACCTAATACTTAATATGTTTGCATTCTGCACCGTAAGGTACCGTGGGTATTGCAATAATACGTACTATATGGAAATAATATGCTTTAAAAGCAACCAATCTGGTCTTTTTTGCTTAAAGACCCCAAGGTCCTCATTAGTTCAATGAATAGAGGCCAAAATAGGGGGGTTACCCTACAAAAGTTCCGGTAGTTCTGAATTTTGGATATGTTGTTAATCTCAGGAGGGTAGTTAAAAATCTTAGTTTTCGTCACCCCCACCTCTGTGCTCCCTCCGCCATCTTGAAAATACCATAAAAAATTGGCACTTTTTTTAGTTTTTTGCCTTTAATTTCGTTCCAGTACACTAAATCGCAAAAAGAGTTTTTTAGAGGACATAATTATCTACAATCAGGTGGTACCATTGTTGTTCTACGGTTAGTAGTAACGGAGCTAGGTAATTTTTAAAAATGACTAAAATCACGTGCTTGGGCAAATTTTCATTTTTTTTCTACTTTACACGGTAATAACCGGTAATAACTCCGTAATAACATTTTGTTCCAATGTAAAAGTTCGAAGAACATATCTTGTAGAGAATTTCATTATCTACAAAACACTGTTCTTAAGTAATTTTTATAATTATTTTGAAGGGGTGGAAGTAACATTAAACAATGTTGTGCTAGTCAGTACAGCAGTTAAAGATCCGAGTTTATACAATTATCATCCATCACTGTCGACGTTTCGTAAAGGGGGGGTATCAGGGAAGAAAGGGGGCTGCTTTAACCCCTAAGCCCCCTTACTACTTTCTACGCCACTTAATTTATACAAAAGAATTTAAAAAAAAATAAAAAACGGGCCGTTTAAAGCACTAAATTTTTTGGTAATTTTTGATATTAATGGATGCTTCTGGAGTGTTACCCATAACATTTATTACGTTTTGTGATACATCGTTTAAAAGGAAATTTTATTGTCCACCAAGCAGAAGAGAAAATTTTATCGTAAGAAGCTTAGTTTTGTAGAAAATTGCATAAAAAATTTAACAAAATTAATTTGATTGGTGATTTTAAAAAATTGTTTCAAATTAAGGACACCACTGGAGCGGTAAATATAAAATATTTTTCAACATGTTATACACCGTTTGAAAGGAAATTTTATTATCTACAATGAAGTAAAAAACACTTTTTTGATAAAGGGCTTGGTTTTTAAGAAATTCAAATAAAACCTGCGCAAAACATATTTACAAAAAAAAAATTTAATGACCGGCATGTACGGACCTCGCTGGCGGGTTCGTTGTAAGTCAAACCCCATCCAGTTGTACAATGATAAAAAGGGAATTTCATTGTCAATAAAGCGCAGTATAGCAATTTATCACATTCAGCTTAGTTTTAAAAAAAAAATAGATGAAACTTGTAACAAAAATATCTTAATTTGTGATTTTTTAAAATTGGTTTAATTTACGGGCGTCTGTGAAGCTATTACCATGAAACCAATCCGACTTTGTTATACAACATTTAAAAGTAAATTTTATTATCTACAATAAAGAAGGAAACACAATTTTTGATAAAGGGCTTGATTTTTAAGAAAATTGAATAAAATATATAACAGAATTAATTTTTTTGGTGATTTAAAAAAAAATGTTTTAAATTAAGCACACCACTGGAGCGGTAAATATGAAATATTTTTTACCATGTTACACAACGTTTAAAAGGAAATTTTATTATCTACAACGAAGTGAAAAACAATTTTTTTGATAAAGGGCATGGTTTTCAGAAAATCAAATAAAACCTGTGCAAAACATAATTTTAAAAAAAATTAATTAAATGGCCCCCATTTACGGACGTCGCTGGCGGGTTCGTTGTAAGTCAAACCCCATCGAGTTATACACCGTTGAAAAGAGAATTTTACTGTCAATAAAGTGCATCATAGCATTTTTAAAAATTAGGGTTTTTGAAAAAAATAGGTAAAACTTGTAACAAAAATATTTTAGTTTGTGATTTTTTAAAATTGGTTAAATTTACGGGCGCCTCTGAATTAGAACCATGAAACCAATCCGACTTTCTTGTACAGCATTTTAAAGGAAATTTTAGTTGCTACAATAATGTATAACATATTCTGTTCTATAGACCTTGGTTTAAAAAAAAATCGAATAAATCATGGAAAAAACATGGATATTTTTTTACTTTTTTAAATTACTTCAATTAACGGACGCCGCTGAAGAGTTTATAAATAGTTGACCCCCATCGAGTTGTACCTTTTTCAAAAGAAAATTTCATTTTCTACAATAAAGTATATTTCACATTTTTCTCATAGAAGCGTATTTTTTTAGAAAATTTGAGAAAACCTAAATATGTTAGATTTTGGGGGGTCTGGGGGGGGGGTTTGAAAAGGTGGTTAGTTTAGGAAGGTGTTTGACCCCTAAGCTCTCTTACCTTTTTGCACGTCACTAAATTTACACAAAGAAATAAAAATAAATAAAAAACGTGCCGTTTAAAGCACTAAATTTAAAAAAATGATTATTTTCTAACTTAACTTACTTTAAGTTAAAAGTTACTCCCACTCCATTACAATATTTAAAAATACATTTAAAAAATGGCTTTTGTAGCTGATAAAATTCTCTACAAGATATGTTCTTGGAACTTTTACCCTAGAACAAAGTATTTCGGAGCTTATGCCGTCTAAAGTAGAAAAAATCTGAAAATTTGCCCAAGCACGTGATTTTAGTCATTTTTGGTAATTACCTAGCTCCGTTACTACTGCTCGCAGAACAACCATAGTACCACCCACTTGTAGATAATTATATCGTCTAAATAATTTCATATAACTCTTTTTGCGATTTAGTGTACTGGAACGAAGTTACAGGCAAAAAACTACAAAAAGTGCCAATTTTTGATGGTTTTTTCAAGATGGAGAAGGAAGCAGAGGGGTGGGGGTGACGAAAACTCAGATTTTTAACTACCCTTTCGACCTTAATAGCATATCCAAAATTCAGAACTACCGGACCTTTTGTAGGGTAAAACTCCTCTATTCATTGTACATACTACATGTTTGCATCATGAATGGGCAGTTACCGTGGTTATTGGAACATTATGTATATGCGTGCGATTAGGCGTACTAAGACGAACATTTTATATTCTGAAGTTTTACATTCTTTTTTGTCAATTCTCTTGGCTGGATTTTTATTATAAATGTCCACCATAATCTGTCTTTACTCATGTGCCGCAAATCCGCTTTTGATGAACATAGATCAAAAAGTTTTCGTTTTTTTTTTGTTGATAAATTGAAGGCCGGATGGACATCGTCGGCGAGAATGTTTGTCTTGACACCCCATTTCGTATAAAGACCTCTTTTGTGGCAGCAGGCGTTACATCTATAAAAATGATGGTCTCTCAATTTATCAAAAGGAAGAGTGTTAGTGTTGCCACTTTTGGTCAGTCCCTCGCTCGCTCCCTTTTTTTAAAGGTTTAGGAAATGCTCTAAAAAGAAAGTTAACCTCGCTTCGCCAAAGCAAATCAGGAACGTATCTTCCTATAAGGGCCAAAAGCAAAATAAAAATTATTTTGTGTTATTGTTATAATATTCAGGGATAAAAGGACTATTTATAAACAGTTTACATAAGCAGAACTGTGCTTCAAGATTACTTTTATAGGCACTCGGTACTACCCGCCGGATATCTATAATATGCCAGAAATTTTAGTCTGGGCAGTAAAAAAGGCTAAATCAGGACTTGTTTAACTGGTCAAAGGAAAAAGCAACATCTCAAGGGTGCTTTTGTTAGTAAGAACAATATACTTGAAGTTGTAAAAAAAGAAAATTGCCTTTCTAACCCAGTTGCTGTGAATTTTTGGCAGACAAAAAAACTAAAATACCTATACCTACACAGAAAAACCTGACTTAACGGCGACGCACAATGGGCCATCCTGTAGCAAAAAATAATTTACCTCTATTTAGTATACCAGTCAGTTGCTTTTGTTAGCGATTTTCATTAAGCATAAAACCAAAGAGTTTTTTAGGCAAAAGTTGAAAAATTTAACTATTATGGAGGAGCGAAATATAAGTAAGCATTTTACATTCATAAAAAGAAATTATATAAAGATCTTAAACGCTTATTCCGGCATAATTTTTAAAAGGCTGAATTTTAAATACAATTAATTTCTTTGTGTGCTATTTAATTAAAATTTTAAAAAAAGTACCCAAAAGTAATTTTTAAATTTTTTTATGTAATACTGTCTAAGCATTTTACTTTTTAAAAATGTGGATAGTTGCACCGCAGATGACCGCGAGTATTAAAAAAATATATTTGTTTGGTGAACCGTAGATGCTTAAAAAGATTAATGCGTTAGTAGTAGATATATGTTCCTTCCAGTTCAAAATGAGGAGGTAATGACGTCATCATAATAGGCGAACAGTCTGGGGTGGTCTTTTTGACTATAGCTTAATAGTGTGGGTAATCTTTTTGAGAGTTAGGCCAATAGTATGAAGGTAAATTTGTATGAGGAGTGTGGGCGGTATTTTTAAGGATAGGCTAATAGTGTGAGTGGTTTTTTGACCTTGATACGACAATCTAAAGTTATGTGAGCCTTTGTCTTTTGTGTGCAGGTGCGAGTGGGTCTTTGTCTTTTGTATGTGTAGGCGAATAGTGTGGGTGGTCTTTTTGACCTTGATATGATATCGCATAGTTGCGAAGGCCAGTAACTTTTGTGTGCAGAGGCGAACAGTGTAGGTGAAAATGTTGATATGACAATGTAAAGTTATGTGTGTCTGTGTCATTTGTGTGCAGGTGTGAGTGGGTTTTTGTCTTTTTTATAGGTGGTTTTTTTGACCCTACATACAAAGCATAATGAATTAACACCTGGTGTAGTTAGTAACAACAGAATGCGAACTTTACTTAAACTTGTATTGACTTGTTGGGTAATTTCGGGCTCAAGGCCATTCATTGTCGAGGTCGAAATAACACCCTTTGTTGGGAAATATATACAACCTTGACTCATAAATCTGTAATTAATGGCCGACCTTGAAGTATTGATTGGAACTCAAGGGCATTGACAGGGTCAAAAGGACCACCCACAATGTTCGCCTCCACATACAAAAGACAAAGAGCCACTCGCACCTGCACACAAAAGACAAAGGCACACATAAATTTACACATGTCATATCAAGGTCAAAATACCTCCCACATTGTTTACCTCTGCACACTTATTATAACCTTCGCAACTATTAAATATCATATCAAGGTCAAAAAATTACTCACACTATTAGCCTATGCTCAAAAAGACCGCCCACACTCCTACAAAATTACCTTCATACAAAATTGCCTTCATACGATTGGCCTATACTCAAAAAGACTACCCACACTATTCGGCTAAGGTCAAAAAGACCACACAGACTGTTCGCCTATTATGATGACGTCTTTCCTTCTCATTTTGAGCTGGAAGGAACATATATCTACTACTTGCATTTTATTTGGAGGAGAGCCGAAGCAATCCGAAAGAAGAAATGTAGAAAGTCGAAAAAAGCTAGATAAACCGGAATTTGTTATAAAATTATATTGTTTTAAATTTTTACCTGAGGCGCATTTTATTTTCATGTATTGCTTGACTTCAGAGTTCACATTTATGAAAAACAGCAAAAAAAGTTGTTTTGGTTTTTGCCGCCTCTTTCCCCCCTTCCCCCTCGGTACTAAAATTTATAGTTTGCAAGGTTTCCATTTTACCCATTTAAGGAGCCCACTGTGCGACGTCTGTTTTCCAACAATATTTTTTTTTCTTGATATCTAGTGTTTGAGTTTTCTTGAATTTATTGATTAACCTCTCCTAAAATTAAACAAGGAATTTCTTAAATTAAAAAAAAATATATAAAATACCGGGTGGGCCAAAAAAAACATAACAATTTTTTTTTCACTATAACTTTTGAACCATATAATCGAATTTAATGGGACAAACTACACTTGACAGAAAATTAATCAGAGGTTTGACTGAATATATTTTTTTGTCCGTCATCTCAAAATCCAAGATGGCGGACGAAATTAAATTGTACCCTTCAAAGATGCTCGATTATTCTTGTGTTGCGAACATGTTTTAATTATTTTTTTAAATCAGTAAAAAAGCTGCATTCTTGTTACGCACAACAAAATATGTATCAGTAATATCGGTTTGGTGGCTCTAAAAAAGGTATTTTTGTTTCAACCATTGTTTTACAGATTATACGATTGCATTGCCAATCCTGTTTGCATTAATTTCCTTATAAATTCGTTATTACAAAAGTTTGACATTAATTTTCCTGGAAGAAGAATCAAAATATTTTCAATCTTACTCGATTGATTTTAGCTGTTTGGTTTTCTTTTTTTAGTTTAATTTTATCTTCTTTTGAAGCAGATATTGCTTTGACGCATAGGAAAGCGGTTTTTGTTTTGATCCGATGCCATTTGCTTTGATTTAATATAAAAAGAGTTCTGTGTACAGGTGGAATTAAGTAAATTTAATTAAATTGGGTAGTTTATTACTGATAACGAAAAAACCCTTATTAAACTGATTAACTAATTTTTCTGTGATTTTAATTTGTGGCTATTACTTCCTTTTGACAATAAAACATAGGGTTAAGTAGATAGGAATAATAAGAGAAACTAATGTAATATAATCTCTGTCAGCTAGAGAAAACACGATTATTTCCTTCGGCAAGCAACCTTTTAAAATATATCCAGGAAGAAAGATGAAGAATTTTAATGTAAATGCTTACTGGTCAGGTAGACTAAAACAAACACCTACCTAATTCACGAATTCACGATACAGACACCAACTATAAGTATAGTTCTTTTTTAAGTTTTATATTTAGTACAAAAAATTAAAATTGAAATAATCAATATGATATGAAAAAATAAAAAAGATAATTTAAAAAAGTAGACAAGAAAGAAAAACTAAATGTTTATATTATATATAAAATTTGTTTTATTAGGTTAAAACATACATAAAGATAGAGAAGGATCGAAATGTATCGTTTCGACATTTATTATACCTTGTCAAAATTGTTTTTATATTGCTGTAAAGTAATCTGGTGGATAAGGAATTATAAAACAATACATGTACTGTGTTATGGTAATAAGCCAGCAATAATAATAAATGTTTTATTGTTCCAAAAAGGGACTTTAGTCACTTGTCAAATAATAAATAATAAAGAACACGAAAAATATTTTAGTGAATACCTAATCATAAAAATATACATAATATCAATACTATTTTTAGAAACGACACTAATTATAATTAAAAACATTAATTAACCATTCTGCCACAATCAATTTTAAATACTTCAGACAAAGATTATGATTTCGCTTTAAAATCCTGGACTGATTTGTGCAAAGTTAACGAAATTCCTATTGAACAACCAAAAAATCTTATGAAAATCTTCTTCTGGATCGTCAAGATTTTGATTTGAGAGACACAGCGCGCCTTCTAGCTCTTTAGAACTATGAAAGTAGTGCATGTAACCGCTCACTGTCTCTGGGGAATCATCTTGAAGACTTCACGTTATCATTGAATTAAGACTTCATGTGTGTGAGCAGCATGTCGGTAGTTGTAGTGAAAAACTGACAAATATAGCCTTCGCGGGCTAAATTGCGATAAAAGTACAGGCAGGTTGCTCAGGTACAGGATGATTAATGAAATCATCAAGCGTGGTTTAAACTCTGCTGAAATTCCAGTTACGTTTGAACTAACTGGAATTTGTTGACCCTACGGGAAAAGTGTTGACGGAGTTTCTTTTATTCCTTGGAAGGTAGGGAGAAGTTTAGTCTGGGATGGCACGTGCAGACACACTTTAGCTGATAGCTACATTGCAAAAACATCTAAAGAATTAGATGTGGCTGCACAAATTGGTAAAACAGAAAAACATAAGTTTGACGAGCTGGAGGATCGCTATACTTTTATTCCTTTTGGTGTGGAAACTCATGGTCCTTGGGATGGAGAGCCCAAAATGTTTTTGGATGAACTAGGTTTGAGAGTCCAGAAGCTTTAATGCCTTTTTCAATTAAAGGATCATAGAGAAATGCCATTTCTGTGTTGTGAACCCTTCGAAGTTTCTCGGATACTGGCTTGGAAGAGATTGTCGCTTTTTAGTTGACTTGATTGTTTATTTATATTTATCTATTTCTATTTTTTTTGTGGTATTTAATTTTTATACAATGTTATTAATTTATTTTATTGTTATAATTGTTTATAATATTTTAAATTACATTGATATAATGAATTTAGGTAAAATTCGCTTGATACATATACATAATTGAGATACTACCAACCGTATTTCTGTATGAATTAATAGAATTTGTGTAGATACACTTTTTAATATAACAAAAAACTTGAGAAAAAAAACATTCAGTAAACTAAAAAAAAAGCTTTTGTATAAGAGTAATGCTTAAATTAAGACCTTATATGTTGTCATATGTTCAAAAACTAGAAGTTCAGAAGAGCTACTCGCTCGGTGAGCAGGCTACTGTTTTTCAAGCAGAAGTCTACGCCATAATAATGGCGGCAACCCTAGAAGAGGTTCGGAACAGCGAAGAGGAGCTTATATATATATATATATATATATATATATATATATATGCTCTGACAGTCAAGCCACCCTGAAGGCGCTAAACGCACCCAAGATTGCTGACGGCTTGGTGGAAGAATGCGCCGAGGCGCTGGAGACCCTAAGCGATGGCAAACGGGTGACGCTGGTTTGGGTTCCAGGACATACGGGGGTACCAGGCAACGAGAAGGCGGACGAACTCGCACGACTCGGGGCAGGAACCGCCTATGTAGGACCGGAGCCACTTTTGGGCGTGACAAAAAGACAAGTGCAAAGCGGACTCAACAAATGGGCCCAGGACGCGCTATTAAACTCCTGGGAAACAGGAACGGGTTGCAGACAGACCAGAGAATTCGTAGACCGTCCAAAAGCGACCAGAATTAGAGGAATGTTGGGACGGACACGAAAAGACCTCGGACTGCTGATAGGTACTCTAACCGGACATAACCGGACATGACACGTATAGGAGTCGAGAATGACCCTACCTGCCCAGCCTGTGGACAGGAAGAAGAGACATCAAGACACCTCGTGGCAGAATGCGAGGCCTACGCAAGGATGAGACAACAGGCACTCGGAGCGCCAACTCTGAGCGAGGAAGAACTGCACATGCTCAAATGGGCAGACTTACTGGACTTTGTAAAGAGAACAGGAAGGCCCAATGAGTTACCTGACCATCAAAGGGAAGTGCAGAGAGTGGGTTAAGGGACAGACTTGGGGCATGGCAAAAAGGGCCTACTCTGGCCTACTTGTCAGACCTGCGGGTCAACCCCCCCCCCACTACTACTACTGTCATATGTTCACTCATATCCTATCGTATTAAAATAAATAAACAAAATATTATTAGATAACAGTCGTGACAGTAGGTAAGGTTGGTATATTATATCTAATCACGAATTTGCTACACCAGGCAAACAAATTACATAGAAGGTGTCGATTTGATTGAGGTAATACGGCTATTTAAATTACCATTAATAATAAAGTATGTATAATAGCCATTCATTGTTATTCGGTAACGTCAGACGGGGCTATTTGGTGTGATCTATGCACAGTCACTTGAATAACTCCTAATACGGGGTTCTATCGGTTTCATAAAATTTTGCTTGATTCTGCCCTTTAAAAGTTATCCAATTTCATATAAAATCTTCCTGGTATAACTTCAACCCTACAGACAGAGAAGAGCCGCGGCTCTTTTCGGTCCGACCACAAAGTATTTGTTTTCCGACCGACCGAGCCCAGGTGGATGGACGGCACCTGATTGGCAGATTTTTTTGAAAGGCGCTCTTAATTGCTTTCGGGTGTACCTTTCAAGACCTCTTTAGTCGGCAGTATGCAGAGTTAGAAAATAAATCAGTGTCCGAGTGAGTGAACAGCTCTCACAATCGGTGTACACATTTCTCACAATCTGTTCACAATCCTTCACAATCTTTACACAATCCCTCCCAATCACCCACAATCTGTCACAATCTCTCACAATCTCCCACAATCCTTCACAATCTCTCACAATCCTTCACAATCTTACCACAGTTCTTCACAATCCCTCACAATCTTGCACAATCTCTGATGGGGATTCGTCTCCCCCCCCCCCCCCGCCCGATGATCCTGGCGCCCCATTTGTGCCCGAAGAGCCCTAATCATTATTAAGTAGGAGGGACGGTAACAGTAAATTAAGAGGGCGGCAAAGGAAACTATAGACATGATGACCTTTTTTTTTTTTGGTCGCAAGAATTTTTGATTTGATGGGCGCCCGTTTTAGCTGTCGGCCCCCCGCCCCTTTAGGCACGCTACGCCGCTGCACAGCCCTCCACAATCCCTCACAATCTTTCACAATCTTACCACACTCCCTCAGAATCTTTACACAATCTTAGCAAAAGATTGTGGATTTTCACAATCGGTGTACACATTTTAGGTTAGCTGTTCACCCCCGTCAGTGTCGTTCCTGTAGGTGTAGAAATAGAAAGTTTTATTATCTATTTTTATTTGTTTAGTTTACGCCATAATTAAATCAAATAATTTTCATGAGTATAAAGAAAATGCCGCTGGTCGGCTTTTATCTTTGTTCAATTGACTTTGCGATCACCATACAACAGCTTTAATAACAAAATATCTTTCAAATGAATTTGTTATTGCCCTACCTAAATATCGCAAGTACTAGACTAGTTCCTCCCACAGTAAATCGAAAATGCTTGCCATCCCTTACAAGGGATACCCACAAGGCAGGTCAAAAACGCCGATAAACGCGTACAAGACAAGTGAGGATGGGCTGACATTGCATTGTTATCAAGTTAGCTTATATTTGTATCTCTAGAAATGTTATTATTCATTACTCCGAGTGTACATAGTTGTTGCTCTGTAATTCCGTACATATCGAAATCACCCCATTTTACAGCAATTTTGTGCATGCATTTTTTTCTTATTTAGGCCCGTTGGGGTCGCCTTAAGCACGTTCAATAATAATCGTGTGGTTAAGACTTTCATTTGCATTTTTATTCGTCTTTGATTCATCGATTTATTCCCAAGATATAGAATAACAATGGTGGTTTCGCCGCTAATATACACATCACAGAACCATTGGGAGTTGTGTACTGTTTTACCTTGCATCGAGTTCTTTTGACGCTAAAATTACAGGTCACTGGCCGCCTTACATGGATTACGGCAAAAACTGATAAATTCCATTTGTCCTTGATTACGGTTAAAGGAGCGGAGGGAAATAACGTTCAACGGAATAAAATGTTCAACAGAAAAGCGTTGAACGGGCAATAACGCTCAACGGGAATTAACAACGTTAAAAAAAGTAACATTCAATGGCAATAACGTTCAACGGGTAATAAAGTTCAACAGGAAATTGCGTTAATCACATTTTTATAACTGTGGTAAACTTAAGAATATTTTAGGTGCCTTTCAATGCGCGTAGAATATTTCAGGTGCCTTTCAATGTCTTTCAATGTGCCTATCGAACCGAGAACCTACCCGTCTGCAAGCGCTGGTAATGAAAGCTCACAAATCAGTTATTTGTGTAATCAGTGGCGCACCCAGGAATATGTCTTGGGTGGGGAGCGAAGGTTTTGGGGCCCAAGGCCTCCTGATGGCGTATTTTATGCTATTTTATATTTTCATTAATGAAATATTTGGAAAATATCTAAAAAAATCTTAGGCTTGGGGGGGCCGGGTTCCGCCCCCCCCCTGGGGCGCCCAGGTATGTAATAGTATTACACTACCCCGTAATAAAAAATAAAGAAACGAAATAACCCTATTTTGTGTATATTTTGTCTAGTGTGACGTGTGTATTATGTAACTCGCGGAAGGAAGGAACTATAAAATCAGCCTCGTGAAACTTGACATAATTACCTTGTAGCAGATGTTTATGACTTGTATATCCTGTTATCCATCGTGCTTGATTTTTGTGTACCTGCAAGCAAAATAAAAGAACGTTATTTTAGCTCACACATAGACTATACATAGTAGTGTGAGCTATGGTGATCCTAATTTTTTCGAGAAAAAAAAAGTTGCTTCGATTTCAAATTTTTTTATATATCTTTGCGTTTCAGAAGATTTTGAAACATTTTTGTCGCGCCGTCTGTCTGTCTGTATGTCTGTCTGTCTGTCTGCCTGTCTGCCTGTCTGTCTGTCTGTCTGTCTGTCTGTATGTCTGTCTGTAACGACCAACGAGCATAACTCAAAAACCGCTTGCCCGATTTTAATGAAATTTGGTACCTGAGCTGGGTCCTGGGTCGAGATGGTCCCATTTAAAAATGAACAAAATCCACCCAACACAAACCAAATAAAAGGGTGGGGGTAGATTTAAAAATTTAGAGTTTATGTAAATATATGGCGTGTGTGATATCAAACGAAAGGTAATTGAGTCTGGAGTTAAACAAAATAGATTTTAGTTTAGAAAAAGGGTGGGGGTAAATTTCAAAAATTAGAGTTTACATGAAAATACGGCGTGTGTGATATCAAACGAAAGGTAATTGAGTCCGGAGTTAAACAAAATACATTTTAGTTTTTTTTTACGGGTGTGGGTAGATTTCAAAAAGTTGAGTTTAAGTCAAAACATGGCTTGTGGGGTATCACACGAAATGTAATTTAGTCTGGAGTTGAATAAAATATATTTCAGTTTTTAGTTATATTAGCTCACACGTACACTATAACTATAGTAGCTAGTGTGAGCTTAGGGGCCCATATATTGGCAGAGTATTTTATTTAAGTTATAGACGATATTTTATACAATATTTTAAAAGTGGACATAGGCTAAAAAAATGTTTGTGTTGTTTTTACTGCGGTTTCTACGAGCTGCTTTTACATTTAAGGGATTCAAAAATTGCTCTAATTACATAATAGTAACGTCAAAATATTCTACAAAACATTTAATCTTTTCATCCGTTACCATCATAACATAATGTGTGAATAGCACAATAATTATTTATTGTTCCTCCTATTAAAGATTATGTGTAGGCATTATGCCTTAAAGACCATTTTGTTCGAATGTGGCATGAGGGCCATATCAACAAATTATTGGATAGAAAAAAACAACAGTTATATATCTCAGATTAATATTTTTCTTTGTTGTATGTGCTACTTCTTTAAAATGTATACCCATGCTTTGATTAATGAAAAATTTCGGCCGGTAAGCAGTTATTATATTTTAATTAATCTGGTCCTGTAATCATGATTTTTTTAAAACAAAAGAATGGTACGACTTTAAGTACTGCCCATATAATACGTTTATGAATTATTTCAAATCAACATAGTGTGTCATTACCAAGGTACTAATTTTGTAACACCACTTCCGAGGGGGAAATTGTAATCAGAAAAAAATCTTTACGTCTCAAAGCATCTCAGGTTATTTAAAAAAAAAACTTAAATGTACAGTATTTAGAAATAGCCATTTTTTTTTTAAATATAGGTACCTATAAATTAAAACACAGTAAGGTAAAAAAAATCAAATACGTCTTCGTGGCTAACAGGGTTAAAAACAAGGGTTTTTTGTTTCTCTCGTATTTTTTCATGGGTAGCTCGAAAACTTAACCTCACGGGGTCCAAGATCTAATGGACACCTAATAAGTGTTGGCAGTTAACTGTTTCATCCTCATGGGACTCTTCAGAACACTGCTTGGTCAATATGACACCCTTGCTAAGTTAAGTATACGGTTTTGTCTCTCACCTTATGTCTCTAATGAGAAAACAAAGTCATGTACTCCGCAAGAAGCGCCCTCTACCAAAATACGAGAGAAACTAAAATAGCAGCAGGCGAGTAAAACTGTTATAGCATCGATCGATGAAAATATCGATTGAAAGAGAGAATTCATCACGTGACCTACGACACACATTGTCTTTTAGCGCAGATCAACGCTGATTGCGTTTATTCCGCCAGTAAGACGTCGGCGTCGCATCTGTCAGCGGAGTTTAAAGCCAGATACCAACAAAACGTAAAACTTGGTACCTGTAAATTAAAATCAAACAAATTTTTGTTTCTCTCGTGTGTTTCCATGGGTAGCTCGAAAGCTTAATCTCACGGGGGTCCAAGATCTTATGGACAACCAATAAGTATTGACAGTTAACTGTTTGGTCCTCTTGGGACTTTTCAGAACACTGCTTGGTCCATTTGACACCCCCTAGCTAAGCTACGTATAAGGTTTTGTCTCTCACCTTATGTTTCTAGTGAGAAAACAAAATCATGTACTCCTCAAGAAGCGTCATCTACCAAAATACGAGAGAAACTAAAACAGCAGCAGCGAGTAAAACTGTTATATCATCATGAAAATATCGATTGAAAGAGAGAATCCTGGTATAGCAGTTTTACTCGCCTGCTGCTGTTTTAGTTTCTTTCGTATTTTGATAAATGGCTCTTCTTGTGGAGTACATAATTTTTTGTTTTACTAGAAACATAAGGTGAGAGGCAAAACCGTATACTTATACTTACCCAAGATTTCCCATTGACCAAGCAGTGTTCTGAAGAGTCTCATAAGGACGAAAGGTTAAGCTTTTGAGCTACCCACGGAAAAATACTAGAGGAACAAAAAACCCTTGTTGTGACACGCCATGAAAACTTATCTGATTTTAATTTAGGGGTAGTTTTACGTAAAAAATAAAGTCAAACGAAAATCAAACAACATTTTCTCGATATATTTTGAAAACTAACATTGTGTAAAGTGCCATCCAGTTTATATCGAAAAATGTCCATATATTTTTAGTCAGCCATGTTTTTCTTGAACACATGGACGGTCGGGTAAACTTCAAATTTTCAATATACAATGTTTGTCTTTAATTTTTATTAAAGATAACTCCAACTATAAGGGGATATAATATAAGCTCCCTTGTCTACGGTGAAAGTCTAACCGACGCGACATATGAAACAATAGGAATTTTATGAAGTAACGTTAATAAAAGGTTCCTGTATGGTTTGCACTATGCTTTGTAATATAATAAAGCTCATGTTTGACATGTTTTTATCCCCATATTCTTTTACATAGGTTAGTCGTTATAATTATACGCTACCCCGCAGTCAGTTGAAAAAAGTCGAGACGCATTGCTGGTTTAGCGCGGATTTGGTTCAAAACCTGGAGGATGGGGTTTAAGAGTTGAAGCAAAAACTCATAAATTAAAAAAACGTGATGAGCTGTCGCAGTCAAAAATTGCATTACAAAATTGGGTACCCAAATTTCGTCCTTACCTTACCAATATCCAAAAGATGCACCCCAATATGCATTTTTTTTCTAAATAGTACTGAATATGGTAATTTCGAATAAGTAAGTGAAAAAATATGACTCTAACCAGTGGCGGTTCGCCCAATGACGCAGATGAGCGCTGCTTCATCCCCTTTTTGCCAGACTACTAAGAATCTAAGACAGGACAAAAAATTGGTCACCTTATTACCTGTTAACCGCCGCGGATTCTGTGTGGGCCCAGAGTACAGACAAGGAATTGTTGAAGCGATTTTTGTTTTTCGTTCGCCTGTGTCTACTCGATGAGCCGCGGGGTGAAGGCTTCCGTTGGTTGTCATCACAACGTCGCAAGCTTTCGGAGGGCAATGAATCAGGTGTTGAACATGCGTACATTATTGAAATAGTGTCTGGCGTATTATTGACCATCGGTTCTGATTCGGTTTTTATTTTAATTATTTTGCACAACGTTCCCTGTGTACGACGCAGTATGTGTTTTACTGGAAAAACCGTTTTCAAGGTGGAACAACGATGACGAAAAAGACTTTTTGAACTGTGAAAAGCCGTCCCCTATATTGAATGTAAATAAACCGGCTAAGGTTAAAGATAAAGTGTACATTCGACATTTTAGAGAATGGTGGTACAAACATTTAAAGCATAGACAAATTGCCTCACATATAAGCAGTAAAATTTAAATTAAATTGCAATTGCATCATCGTGAACCTACTACCTACCTGATTTCGTTGATTTTACTGAATTTAGGTAAGTTCTTTATAGAACAAGTTTTAACATTATTAGCATATTATTATATTTTTATTTTAGCTCACACATATACTTTATTATAGTAATGTGAGCTATCGTGATCCTAATTTTTTCGAGAAAAAAAAAAGTTGCTCCGATTTCAAAATTTTTTATATATCTTTGCGTTTCAGATGATTTTCAAACTTTTTTGTTGCGCCGTCTGTCTGTCTGTCTGTCTGTATGTATGTCGGTCTGTCTGTCTGTCTGTCTGTCTGTGTGTCTGTCTGTAACGACCAACGCGCATAAATCAAAAACCGCTTGGCCGATTTTAATGAAATTTGGTACCTAGGCTGGGTCTTGGGTCGAGATGGTCCCATTTAAAAATGAACAAAATCCACCGAACACAAACTAAATAAAAGGGTGGGGGTAGATTTAAAAAATTAGAGTTTATGTGAAAATATGGCGTGTGTGATATCAAACGAAAGGTAATTGAGTCCGGAGTTTAACAAAATACACTATGACTAGGGTTACCAGATGAAAACGTCTCTAACCAGGACCAGCCGTCAAGAAAATCCGGACAAAATCCGGACGTCAAAATTTTTTCGGTGCCACACGGCAGAAGTGTAAACTTCAACAAGGTGAAATTAATAATACTACTGTAAGCGGGGTCTTTACATAACGTTTTACCTTACGTCTTGCCTGTCAGTCAAAAGGGTCAAGTATGACGGTTGAAAGACTAGCGTAGACACTTGATAGTTTTAACACGGATCACCTAACATATAAGGTCATCTGTGGTTTTAACGTACGTTTTTAGATCAGTTTTTGATAAAAAACGATGGTTTTATTGGAAAACAATGCGTGATCCGGTCAGTTCTCTAGGCGGTCTTTCGTCTTAAATCAGTTCAAGTAAAACGTCCGTTTTTCCGCCTACACACAAAGTTTTACTTGATGCGTTTTGACTGAACAGGCAAGATGTAAGATAAAACGTTATGTGAAGACCCCACTTAAAGGTGAATTCAAACTGCTAAATTTATCGACGATTATTGTTTAATTACATTTTTTGAAACTAATTTATTTTGCATTATTTGATGTTTATAAAGGCGGCTACTTTAAAATCCGGACGTTTATGAAAAATCCGCCCGGACCCGCCCCGACGTAGTAAAAATCCGGACATGTTCGGATTAATCCGGACGTCTGGTAACCCTAACTATAACTATAGTACCTAGTGTGAGCTTAGGGGCCCATATATTGGCAGAGTATTTTATATGTGTGTATAAAAAAATGGGGGGAGAAAAATCCTGCGTCACCTATTGCCGAAAGTCACGAGCCCTTACTGACTGAGCCCCCACGAGCACCCACAACAAAAGAAAGAGAGCTTATTTTTTTATAGCGGACTTAAAGTACTTGTGTTCCGCTTTTGGTTACCTTAGTTCCGCCATTAGTGCACAAAAAAGTAAAACGTTTTATTGCAAGCGTGTTGCTACAATGTTTTCAGTGGGGTTAAAGTTTTAGTGCATTATGTCGCCTACACGGGGATTTTGAGCTCCTAGATTTCATGGCTACATAACACAAACAAGGTATAAATGTTTAGCGAAAGAGCCTTCCTTTCTTGCACCTTACTAATCTGCCAGACGGGTACACTAGCTACATCGGTAGCACATATTTTTCCCTTTAAGCTAACTTAGCTAAATTAATTTTAAAGAGAAGGATTATTGTAGTCTACACAGAAAAAAAAATTATACAGTGCGGACCTAAATTGACCCCTCCCCCTTCTAACTTTTGAACACAAAGAGTTTAAATTGGAAAGGGGGCATGTAATACCTCTTTTGAAAGGTATTTTGATTCTCTATACAACACATTAATTTTTTTTTTAAATCGGTTTAGTTTCCTAGGGGATATGTTTATGTTTATTCACGGTGGATTAAAAAAAGTCAATTATTTATCAAGCAAAATAAAATAATTTAAATTGATTTATTTGATCAAAATTTGAATTAGGTTATGTCAGAACCTCACAATAGGTACATTCCACTTCGAAATTCTCCGAGTAACTGAATCATAGACACAAGACGCTAGCCCTACCAAGTGTACTTTGGCTGCCTGACTTCTGCATGCGCAGATCTACCAATATTATTTACCTCATGTATTACAATAGATGAGCAGGAGCACTTGATTTCTAACCACATGAAAATAGAAAGTTTCAAAAACCTAACCTAACGAAACCTAATCAAATCCAAATAACCGAACCGAACCAAAGCAAACTGAACCAATAATTAAAAAAAAAAACTTTCCTGACTTCCTACCCGGGATCCTAGAGGATGTGAATCCGAGCCGAACTGAACCGAACCTAACTAAACCGAACCAAACTTAACCTAACCAAACTAAACTACAACGCTGCTAATTAGGTTTAGTTGAGTTTGGAGTATGGTTAGGTTTGGATAGGTTCGGTTCGATTCGGTTCGGTTCGGATTCAGACCCTCTAGGATCCCGGAAAAGAAGTCAGAAAAGTTTTTTTTTGAAAAAAATTGTTGGTTCAGTTTGTTTTGGTTCGGTTCGGTTTGGTTCGGTTCGGTTCGGTTCGGATTCACATCCTCTAGGATCCCGGGTAGTATGTCAGGAAAGTTTTTTTTGAAAAAAAATTGTTGGTTCAGTTTGTTTTGGTTCGGTTCGGTTTGGTTTGGTTCGGTTCGGATTCACATCCTCTAGGTTTCCGGGTAGTAAGTCAGGAAAGTATTTTTTTTAAAGAAAATTATTGGTTCAGTTTGCTTTGGTTCGGTTCGGTTAAATTTGATTAGGTTTTGTTAGGATAGGTTTTTGAAACTTTCTATTTTCATGTGGTTAGAAATCAAGTGAAAATCACCCTGCTCATCTATTGTAATTGTAATACATGAGGTAAATAATATTGGTAGATCTGCGCATGCGGAAGTCAGTCTGAAATGCAAAACTTCGTTTTAAGTTTGTAATTAACTTGGAAGGGGAAAATAGTTTCATGTAAGAAAGTTTTTTTCTGGAGGAAGTAAGCCAATATGAATTTCTTTTAACGAATGGAATATGTATTTTATAATGAAGGATGGTTTGCCTTCAGTGAATGCAATATTCCAATATAAAATTATCTCCTTATAGGACAGCACTTTTTATTTTAAACCCACCGCCCGTCTTATTTATTTTATTATCATACCCCTAACACTTTTTGCCCCCTCTATAACTTTCCATAACGAGACGACTGTGTTCTTCCCCCTGTCAACCATTACGTAATTTGTGAACAGCTTCCAAACACTGTCATACTGATCGCCAACATGTCAATTTAGGCAATAAATTAGCTTAAGGCCAAAGTGTATTGTCTGTTGCAAAATTGAAACTGTTGATCTCTTGCCAGATTAAAATTAAATTTCAGGAAAATAGGTATTGGAATCTATACCTAGTTCGATTTAGTTCTGTTAGTAGTTCGAAATAACATCCTATATAATGTTTTTGTATTTATAAAAGTAGATAAAGTTACAAGTACTTATAGAGATTATTATAATACTGATGAATTCATAAAAATAAATAAATATATCATGAAAATATTGCTGAAGACGTCGAATGCATTGTACTAAAGAATTTTCACAGATTCCGAAACTTTAAGTGTCAGATCAAAAAGGAATTTCAAAAGCAATAAAAATTTATCGAATCCGAGAGAGAAGCATAAGTATATATAAAAGTACCTTATATATTTTCCACGAAATCCAGTTTGAAATCGGATCGAGGGAAACTAAAGCCCAAGCTTGAGGATCTTTAAGTCGATGAAACTTAAAACGAGCATCCACAAATACTTTATGCAAGAGATAAAAAGGTTTAACTACAGTAAGTGATAAGAGCAAGAAAAAGAATCGCACAGTAAATCCAGCAATAAGGGGATTTCAACGTTGTTCCCAGGTGTGTGCAGTAACACAGTAAATTAAGTCGTTCAAGAGGTACATCTACTAACATACGTCAGTCCCGTAGCTAGGCGTAGGCAGCTTAGGAACCTGCCTAGGGCGCCAAGCTCCAGACGAGCAAAAATGGAAATTAAAATTAACATCCAAAGAAATTAGCATAATTTATTAAGGACTAACTGACCAAGTGCGACGTTACACTTCTGAAACTAACCAAACCATTGCATTTGGACTCATTTTTCCTAAAAATGTATGGTCTGCGGGTGCGCACCGGCGCTTTGTTTCTTTAAATAATATATATTTTTTTCTTTTTTGGCGGCACGTTTTTCGCTAAATTAAAAAATTTCTTATATATCCCACTAGTATACCATTACGACTAAATCTACTTTGGAAAGCGTTGGAAAAGACAAACATAAGCGTACAAGTAATTAAGGCCATCAAAGAGTTATACCGCAATAGTAAGGCAAAAGTTAAAATAAAAGCAAAACTAACCAAAGGCTTTCAAGTAAATAAAGGTCTTAAACAAGGTTGCTGTATCTCGCCTACGCTCTTCAAGATATATTTGGAACAGGTCCTTAAAGTCTGGAAGAGGAAATGCCAAAACATGGGAATTCCGTTGGATAAAACCACCTTGTATACTTTATGTTTCGCCGATGATCAGATAGTGGTGGCTAAGGATTAAGACGACCTCGAATATATGATACGAAAACTAATAGAAGAGTACAATAAGTGGGGACTAGAGGTTAATATCAATAAGACAGAGTATATTTGTATTGGTGGAACGAAACAGGATCTAATCTTAAATACTGGGCAGCGAATTCAGTCCTGTGATGAGTATAAATACTTAGGTCTGAATATTACAGCTGACTGAACACTAGACAAAGCTATAAAAGATAGAAACGTACAAGGAAGAGAAGCAATAACTTTATTAAATGGAATAATTTGGGACCAAAATATATCAAAACATAACAAAAAGCTTATATATAACACCATTGTAAAAAGTATTATTACATACATTAAAACCTGGAGACAAGCCCCACAAAATGTCCCGGCTAGCTGTCCTACTGCCACGTATGTTCGATTCGAAATTGAGTCCTTTGGGACAGATTTAGAACCGAATTTTTACCTGAGAGTAGTGGCGAAACCTACCTGTAGCTAATGTTTTAGTTTCAATGAAAAAGTTGCAAATACAAAATTATTTTTTTTTGCATGAGGTACTAAACTTTAAACTTCAGACTCATAAAAAAAATTAAATTATTTTTTTTTTGGTTTTTGCTTGTTTCTTGGCCCTTTTTCCCTAAAATATTCTGACGTTTGCCTTTTGCACAGCTACCTTTAAGAAAACCTGTAGAGCTGTGGCTGTATATTTACCTATTTTTCTATTTCTCACACTGTCCTAGTAATAAAGAAGGGCAGATTTCAAGTTTGTATTAATTACCTGGCAAATCCTCTGGATTAACAGACCTTGCACTTCCAGAATAAAAAGTTTTTGACTACTTAGTTTGATTGGTTAAGTTTATTTCTTTATATATAAGGTGGGTTAACGCTATCAATGTTAACTGTTTCGTTGTCGATCGTCTTTTCTATGTTTGGAATTTTTATTTCTCTGATTCTTTTATTTCTTCTTTTTTTTCTTTTTTTATGTTTTGCAGGTTTAACTAATTTATTTGAATGTTTTTGTCGGTTGCATTCCCACTGAGTATTTATTTGTTTATTGCTTGTTTATTATGTGATTTAAAATCTTACTGTTCTCCTGTATAATGTTATAATTATATAGATTTATAAGATCTATTTCTAATTCTGGATCTTGAACGAAATCTTCGTATTCTTGCAGTTTCGGTTCGTCATTGTTTTTTGCTCCTACAATTCTTATAGCTTGTCAATCATTGGTTGGATACTGTCATATGCCTCTTTGAGATCCATTGATCATAGTTAAGTAATTCAAATCTGTTTGTTCTGCCAGTTTGATCTTTTGGATCTCAATGTATTTATTTTTTTAGAGTAAGTTTACTAGTTTTTATTTGGCTTATTTGAGTGTAACACCTTATTTTAAGAAAAGGCTATTATTTTAGAAGTTCTAAGCCGCGATTCAAGCAAGGAAATAAGGACATTTGAATGTAAACTAAGACGCATTGCCACGCTACTCCAAGGCAGCATCACTTTCGCGAACGAGAAAAATATATTTATATTCTTTTGTCGAGGAATCTTGCTTCGACATACAAAAGACATAAATTCTGTCTCTCTGATCAACAATACTCCGTGCCATTTTCCAGAAGACGGATTTTCCTCGTTAGCACACGTTACTTTATGCGCGGATATTTTTCACTCTCAAATATAAAATATGTTTGATCTAATAATAACGAGGAAGAAGCATATTATAAATAAAAATGATAAATATGCACACGAGATAAAATTACAAAAACTTTAAAAGGAAAATGCTTTATAAAGCGAAAAGGGTTAATACGAGTATTTAAAAATTAAATAAAATGTGTATCACAATTTACATTAATATTTAAAAAATGTGAAACTAACCCAAAGACCAGTATTTACTAAGATCTTGAGACCTAGTGCTTCAGACAGTGGCGGCCCGTGAGCTATAAAGCTGGGGGGGGGGGGGCGCAAATGGCATAAGAGTGCGGGTTATGGATTTTTTTTTATTAACATAAAAAATTACTCTAAAAAAACACCAGAAATGAATATCAACAGAGAATGTACCTACTTACATTGTTTCTAATTTTCCTTTTTACTTTCATAATGTCTAAAAAATTGTCTTATCAGGTTATATTAATCAGACCATAACATATTGTTGCACAGCGGACCGAGCCGTGACATTTTGTGAATCAGACTAGTCGTAAAATAAGTGCACCCTACATTGAATTAAAACAGAGGTCTGCCTCCCTAACTCTCCCCCCGTTTCTATGGTAACACGGGCCGCAATCTGGTTTGCTGCCCGAAAAACCCGAGCGGCTAGCAACTTAATCGTGTAGGAAGATGGAGAAGAACTTTATTCATGGTATAAGCAAAACATTTAATAAATAATATTTTTATTAGAATATTTTTGTGTATTTTCTAAGGGGGGCGAGCGGCTATGCGGCCATAAAGAGCAGCCGCCCCTCACTTCAGACCAGGATATAACAACTAAGTCTTTAAATCTCGCACTGACTAGAAAAGTGCTTTTTTAATACCTACAAGTTAAATCAGAGCCGTAGACAGAGGGGGGCTGAGCCCAGATATTAAAAAAATAATAACTGGTAAAAATAATTTAGTTAAACATGTTAAAGAGAATTATATATATTTTTTTTATGACAGAGTTAACTAATACACAAACTAAAGTCTGATTATTATTTAATTAATGATAAATATCACTCATGTCCCCCTTTTTCTTCCAATTTCTAAAAAACTCATTAGCACTGCTTAATACCAATAATTATTCTAAATAAGCAGTTGTGTTTTAAATATTATCTCTTGACTGGGCTGCGAAATTCTTCCAATATTTAAGAAGTGGCTGAAAAATAGTTTAAAAAATTTTTTTACTTGATTTTTGCTCATTTTGTTCAACGATGATGTTTAGTTGACAAATATAATTTTGACTTAAAGAGGATGCCTGAATGACGTTTTTTTTTATTTAGTTAAACACAGGTTATAAAAATATTTACAAACCTTCCTTAGGGCAAGCAAAACTAGGGAAATAATAAGTTTCTAGGCGAATTCTCAATATGGGAATATTAGTAGCTCGTATACCGGGAGTTTTGAGCACTCTTCGGTACGAGCGTAACTAATGTTAACAGATGATGAATGGTGACGATGATGTCTGAAAAGGAAATATAAAACGTGGACATATACTTACTAATTTATTTAAAGGGTAGTATTCGAGCTACTAATATACATCTGTTAAGGATTCGGCCACAAGCTTATTGTTTTTAAAATTACATAACTTTTAAGCTTTAGAAGACGGCATTCGGCGTTTGATAACATAATTTTTGAAGTGTAAACTTCTTTAGGCGCGTTTAGCAGTTTTGTGGGTAGTGAATTGACCTGAGCCGTCAGGCTCGGCTATGTAACGCTCATTCGGGTGAAATCGGCTCGAGTCGACTAACTGTGAGAAACATTCAGCGAGCGATATGATGATGCAGATGAAGGCCAGTACACAGAAGAGTTCGGTTCGGTCCGCTTTGCAGAATATGTTATGGGCCAATATTATTAATTTCGCCTTGTTGAAGTTTACACTTCTACCGTGTGGTTTTAAGCATACACAATTTTTTTTTTGCTACAATTTTTGTAATTTTCATAAATTTGTCAGAACCATTTGAATAAGGCACAGGCTCGAGCAGTTGATTTGACACCTAGAAGCGCTCGGCAGCTCTTCCAGATTTTTTTTTAATGGGTTGACTTCGGAGCGTCAAATCAAACGTTCGAGCCTGTAAACACCCTGCGACGGTGCTTCTGCTAACTACCTTATTCATATGTCACAATAATAGCACCCAGGAAGATGTCTCAGGAGGGGGCGATGCCCCATGATGTTATATTTCATGCTATTTAATTTTTTTATTAATGAAACATATGGAAAGTTTCTAAAATTCTCCTAGGCTTGGAGGTGCCCGGGCACCGAGACCTCCCCCCCCCCCTGGGTGCACCCATGACGTTAGATTTAGAGATATGAAGAAAATGCAGAATTCAATTTTAAAACGCAGTATCTCTCAGATGGGAAGGTAGGCTTCTTCATTTTAATCAAGCAGGTCTGTATTAACAATAAATTTAAACAAATTACGAATGTATTTCTGCTTACTCGATTTTCTTTCTCATAACCTTGAGAAAGAGACACAAGTCCACCAAGTGACAGGGTACACAAGTGACAAAATAATGATATTCTCAATTTCTAGAAGAAGAAGAGAAGTAGAGATTATACAAAACAGTGATGTTTACTTTTATTTCATCAGACGGCTTTGCTTAAGATAATTATTAAAATTCTGGAATATTATGCACCTGGATAACTGATAATTTGCATTATTTACTTTTTAAAAAATTAAATATATTACAATATGAGAATATGGACCATGGTAGGAACTTTTATAACATTTAAATTTTAAAACGGTCTTATAAGACGAAAATTTTAGTACCACTCCTGAGAAATGATTTACATTTTATGAGACTGTCGAAAACATCGACGTTCTATAAAAAAATCTATAGATAATAGTTGTGTTCCATCAGGACATTCGACAGTCATCAAACCGTACGAAAAATCCAATTCGCGTTCCAGGTCGACCTTGTAATGTTAGCGGACAGAAAGTTTTCTGTTCCAACAGGTCACTTAAACTGGTTTCGGATTCCTCTAAAATAGTAGGATCGAAGACAGGCGCATTAGAAATGTTTACAATTCACTCTTTTCTTTGTCTGTGTTTATCATATGTTGCACAGGAAAAGTTAAATGTAAATTCTCCTCCAATTCGTGACAACACATTTCTAGTTTACTAGTATCACCTGAGATAAAAATATACCATAAATTTACATTAAATTTAAATTTATTCTGAGAAAATTACAAAAAACAGTGAATGACCAAAAAAATTAAATCTTTATATATCACATGCACATAAGTATGTAGTTTTTAGCTTTTAATCACTTTATACTCCACTTACATATGTTTTAACTTCCTTGAACTAGAGTAATTCTCAAGGCCGTACCTAGGGAGGGGGGCAAATTTTTATTGAAATCTTTTAATCTTTCCCGAATTTTTTTCGTAACTGGCTATAACAAACAGTCATAAACTATATATACCTACTAAAGCACAAGCTACAAAATGTGATTTTCTCTACTTCTTAGAAGTATCACGATCTATATTTGCTAAAAATGGATACAATCACAAAAACTTGCTTTAGTGTGTAAAATCAAATTACAAAATACAAATAAATAAATAAGATAAATTTCACATAAAACTTATATATATTATATATCAAAAAAAATATATAAAAATCATTGGCCAAAAAATAAGTGCTAATGCAAGTTGGTTTCAATTTTTGGTATATTAAGTTTATATTAGGCAGTCTCTAGTGGTTTATAGTTTGTGAATATAAATTAAATTACTGTAAAAACTACAGTAATTTAATTTATATTCTGCATAATAAAACTATGTAATTTTACAAAAAAAATCGTGCAGAAGTAAAACTAGTGTAGCTGTAATTATTTTTCATAAAATTTACATACAATAAGCAATTTCGCAAAGTAATTCAAAAATCTCTTGACTTTCAATTTAAATCTCTTGAATATGATCACCTGACTGACTTGGACTAGTTATTTTGTCGTTCAAACAGTTTTAAAACGTACGTACTGTCGAATGTGATGATAACTTTCAAAGCTAACGGATAGCATTTCGCAAAGTAATTCAAAAATCTCTTTTTCCTGTGTGCAACTTTAATTTAGAGCTCTCGAGTTCATGCTTTACATTTGATCTACTTTTACGAGAGACAACGAAACCTACCCTTTCTTTTAGTCACGTGACTTTCAATTTAACTCTCTTGCATATGATCACCTGACTGACTTGAACTAGTTATTTTGTCGTTCAAACAGTTTTAAAACGTACATACTGTCAAATGTGATGATGGAACGGACTTAATAACTTTCAAAGCTAACGGATAGCATTTAAATGGTGTACACAAGTTTTTATGTGAAAAGTGAACTTTAAATGTTTAAATATGGCTGCCATTTTTAAATAAAAAATATCATTTTTTAAATTTAATTAAAGTTTTGTGTTGATATAATAAACTTGTAATAGTATAAAAAAATATATTTAAGTTAAAACCCTTTGCATTTAAAATAAAAAATTATTTAAACCTTTAACAGAACCAGAAATTAAGTTTTATGACCTAGCACCCTTAAATGGGAAGCTTAGTTTTTAAATACCAATTATTTCACTAGAATATGAACTAATATAGAAAATCTATATCTATGCATCTATATTTTTTTTAAATTTGTGTCAAATACTCCTAAATTTGCATGCAATTTTGACTAAGCGCACGCGCAATATAAATCCAGCTGATTGTTGCAGGCTATTCATTTTTATAGGTCGAGTGCTATTTCTTTTGCATTCAATCGGTAAGTCTGGGAAATATGAACTGACAATTCTAGGCATTACCAAATAGTATGTCAGTTTTTCGCAAAGATGTCATTTTTAGTGATTTTGTTGTTAATGTTTTTGGGTGGCTTATGTTTTTTTAAATCTCCGATGAAAAAATTTACATAAAATCTAAATATATACAGCTGAATATCTAAGGTTTGAAAATGTATTTGTATCTTGGACGTGTCTATCTATTAAACCAGAAGGTTTAAAAAAAAATTTTAGCCTGCAAATATTAGTAATTTATCATGCATTATGTCAAGCAGCCTTAAATACAATAAATAACATAATTTAATTCATGCACTAAACACATATTTACAAACTTGAGTAAGTCTTTTAATTCGACATTAAAATTTCCATTACCAAATTATTAATATAATAAAAATTGTTTGCAGACATGACGACTAGATATAGTTTTAGATAACCATTTATTTATAACTTACGACTCATATTATTAAGGTAATAAACCTTGCATCCTAAGAACACGGTTATTTAATTAAACGGCTGAAAATGTTTGAATACTAAAAACGAAAAAATCACTAAACACATTCTCATACAAGTAGACAATGTTTTTAGCAATAAATTTGAAAATTTATTAACTTTGACAGAACAAGATTCAAGATTTGCCAACAATAACACACCAAACCGGAAAAATATGAACTTTCGACACTAAATGCCTCGTAAAATCGCTAAATTACGGTTTTCTTGAATGGTTGCCAAAACAAATAACAAAAGAAAAATACTAACTTAAGTTTTTGGTGTAGTGGGTTTGTTCTAAAGGTGACTCAACATCGAACATCAATCTTTTTAACCTGATTTTTTTTCCGGAGAAGAATTCTCTTAGCAAAAGCAGGTGGAAACTTTGAGGACTAAAACACAAAAACTTCACGTTTAAAGTTTTTTCTCAGCACGCGCAAAAAAATAGATCCTTTCGGGAATCTGGTCGCACTGTAAACTGACGGCGAGATCCAAACTCACTGATCTCTACCTGTGCATGGAAAAACAACAAACTGGAATCTGCCTGACTTCCCGACGCTGTGCGCAACACGCGGCAGCACGTGCGCAGATAGCTGCCCGCTCTACGGTTTGTCCGCTTGCTGGAATATGCAATGCCAGAGAAGCGAATGCATTAAAGCGACTGTTATCCCTCAATCCAGCGACTGGAGTTTTCCAAACATCTAAGCGCTTTTAGTCTAGGAATCGTGCCTCAAATTAACAGCCCAGAAAACTTCTTTACCTTCAGTAATTACTTTTTACACCTTTATTCATTTCACATTTGACTCACATTGGATTGTGCCGTTTTTTTTAAGTTTTAGTAGACATGAACCTAGGTAAAGTAAAATTTAAATAAAAAAAAACCTTTTTTTAATGTAGGAAAAAATTATATTGTGTTCATTTTTTGTTTTTCGTAGGGTTTTATTACGAAATTTTAATAAAAAAACGAAGCAACCCAAGTAACATTATTACCACTCAAGGTTTTATTAATTTGGCTCCGGGGTTATTTAGAGGGTGCTGTTATGCCTTTAAGGATCAATTTATATAAAGGTAATTTATATTGCCAATTACCTAAGGAGGTGTTCTACAACCAAAAAGTGATTTATAGATACTTTTGATTTTATTGATTTCTGATTTATAAAGATGTCATTTAGTTGTTTTCATTACTTTAGGTCACAACAAAAGTGTTTTATAATAGGGCTATAAGGTTACTTTATATCTTTTTGTTTTTATAGTTGCCAGTAGTTTAATAGTAAATATGATTATATAGGCGCCCATATAGAACCTTGTTTCCAAGAGTGCTAAATATAAACTTAAAGGTAAACTTAATTTTTTTGTATTTAGTTACCCATAGCTGCAAATTAAATATTATTTAAATAGGCGGCCATATAAAACATTGTTTCCTTAAGGGTTCTAACAGAAGTAAATAAATACTTTCGTGTTTTAGTTTTTTTAGGTACTTCTGGTAAAAACAGTACAAATACCTAGGTACAGATTGGTACCTACCTATTGCAAGATTGATTATTTAAAGCACAATAATTAATAATTGTTGAGCTTCCTTGCTCCTGGGTAGGGCACCCAGGAGTAGATAAGGCCTGTTTAAACGACCAATATAAGATGTTTCCCTCCAACCTGCAGGCACAACGGATATCATTGCACTGGCCCTCTTGATTGTGTGCAAATTGCACAATAAAAAACATTAAAAAGTGTTGAATTATACGCTTTTAACACAACACTTTAAAAAACAAATACAAAAAATTTAAGTGAGGTTATGTTTTTTATTGGTTTTATAAGGGCACTCAAAAATCCTTGTTGCGATAGAGTAACAAATAAAACCAAGTGACCACTATAAAACGATAATAGCGTATATAAAATTATTTAAAAAATATTGTAAACAGAAAATATTTATCTAGTCGTTTTAGCAGTGTTTTTTAACAATAATTTTACTTTTATTTTGATTTATGTAAACCAAACAAACTTTTTTAATGCTGAATAGTGTAAATTATTTTTTTTGATTTTAAATATTTGTTATTTTGTTATCAAAAAACGATTAAAACGCATTTTTGAGCTGGCGCGCTTGTTTTGAGAGCTTTTCAGATACGCTTTTATCACAAAAATAAGTCTGGCAGGCAATTTGATGATCAACAAAACGACATACTCCTCATATATAGTTATATTTTTATGTGATAAAATAATTTTGGGACTCTGACATTTTTGGCAATTTTGTGACCAAAATTATTTTATATAGCCATTGTAAATCTAAAATATCGCTAAAGCTTTTATAGGAAAAATTCTTTACTCTAAAGGTATGGTATTCAACAGAATCGCCAGGATACCAAATTACCAAATCTAGTTTTATAATAGGATAGAGGACGTTTCTGAGTTGCTTTTAAAACTTGGCATAATAGCTTTAGGGTCTAAAAGGTTCTATACTGGTGGAACCACTAAAGGGCGAAGCAAGAGTTTATTTCTTATGGTTTTATAGTGAGTTTAATACATAGGTTGTCACCACCAATAGGGGAGTCCCATTTAGGAGGTCTAAGGGGTATATAGGGTAATGGGAACGTGCTAGCGACCAAACATTGAAACGAATGGTTTTAAGGAAAGGCGCTGGCAACCTTTTAGCTTCTGCTATAAATAAAGAAATGTTACTTGGGAAAGTACTTTGAGTACACCAAAATATACTTTAAGTACAACACTAAGTACTTTTATATGTACTTGATAATTAAAGTACATTTGAAAGAAAATCTACTTAAAACGTCAAGTACTTTTAAAATGTTTAGCAGTGTACTTACAGCTCTAATTATATCGATAACCAAAGACTACATAACTGAAAGTATATTTTAAATCGAGATAACGTTTCTTTAAAGCCGAGAAAAATACTTCTTTTGATTTGAGAAAATGCATGTGTTCTTTGTAAAAATTCGTCATTCTAATTAAGACAATAATGGTCGGGTCGTCACTTTTAAAATATTAAATTTTTGAGTGATTTTGATATAACTTGGCACGCTGTTTAAGGACTCCATACGAAGTTAGGAAAAAACAGTGCTTTGCTCGGCGTCGCATTATTGGTAGCGTCGTGACGCCCTAAAACTTATGATTGATAGTAACCTACTGTTAGCTCCCGGTAAATTTCGCGGTTGTTTTTAAATTTTAAAACCACACAATTGGATGAAGGACAGAGTACATTTTTCGCGCATTTGACATGCGCACCAAGAATCAGAGAGATCCTTTTCTACCGCCTCGAGAAAAATGGCATGTTAATTACTTTCTCCAACTATTACAAATTTCTACACTTGAAAGTGCTCGATTTTGGTGTACTGAAGCATAGAACTGGAAACTTCAGCCTTTCAGCTATGTGGTGCTATCATTAGATCCAGACAGGGGCCCAGGAACGTGGAGAAATTGGCTGCAAACTGGTGAGTACTTTGTCTCTGATTTCCGTTGTGTGGGTAACAGCAATTAACCTATGGACCTTTTAATTATTTCGTGATTTCGTATCAATATAAATTTCATTTCATTTAATAAAATATATACAGTCCATTGCAGTTATCGTTTTTCCAACTGCGGGAAGACATAAAGTGTTCCTCCGAACCGAATAAATAGATTTACTCCATACGACGGTATTTAAGTCAGCCATTTTCACACGGCGATCACACGGCCTTGAATTTTGCCAATCGTATAGAACCGTAGTTTTTCGTTCGACCTTCGGTTTCGGCGCAATTCACCTGTTTTCGGTCCGCTGCTATGGTAACGCAGGGTCTACCGCGTGGTCATTTCAGTAAACAAAATCGAGGATCAATCAAAACGAACAAACAACATTTCTGTGATTAGATTTGTTCCATACCATTTCGATATTTAAAACAATTTTCATCAATTGCGATAAATTAGTGCATATTTTCGACAATTCGTCATTTTTCTATTTCAGAAGCATTAATTTAGCGTTAATTGTATATTTACCGACAATTTCGTCATTTCAAAGATAAAATCATGTCTATCAAAAAAGCCGTGCAAAAACGCAAGGGTTTTTTATCTGCGATCACCAAGTGTTATGTGTTTTCACAAACCGCGGCAACGGACGCAAAAGCGAGAAACGAGTCTCAAGTGAGGTATTCCGATTTGGATGAAACCTTCGATAAATGCATGTTGGCACATAATGATGTCATTATGATGATAGACGACTCGGACGACGAGGAGTTTAAAACGGAAGATGCGATCCTTTCAGAAGCTCGTAAATATTTTTATGCGTGTAAGGGGGTTTACTCTAAAATATTTCCGGTTGAGGCCCCATCCTTTTCGGGATCATATGTTCGACAAAACGAAACTCCAAAACTCAAAGAGTTAGGTATTCCCATATTTCGAGGTGATCAAAAATTATGGCCAAGCTTTTTCGATCTTTTTAATAACATTATAGATCAAAATCAAAGTCTAAGTAACGTCCGAAAACTTCAATATTTATTTTCATATCTCGAGGATGAGCCTTTAAAATTGATATCAAGGATTAGCTTATCTGATCAAAATTATAAAATTGTTTACGACAAATTAGTCAATAAATATCAAAACAAGCGAAACCTCGCAAATAATGCTTTAAGCACAATTATGAACTCTACATTAAAAAACGAGTCAGCTAAAGAATTGCGTAATTTAATTGACACCTTTTCAGAATCGCTAGAAATTTTAAAATCACTTAGCTTTGACGTTGACAGTTGGGACTTTATTATTTTCTTCATTCTGTTAGAAAAATTGGATATTCCGACGCGTTCAAATTTCGAAATGAGTCACGCCAATACTAATACTGAAATTCCCAATTTTCAGTCACTTTTTCAATTTCTAGAAAAAAGATGTAAAGTTTTGGTACTACCTATAAATCATCCAATTCGCCTTTTATAGGACTGGCTGGCACCTCAACTAATTCAAGTACGGGAATAAAATGTTTCCGGTGTAATCAAGGTCACGTGCTTTCGAAATGTCAAACATTTCTTGACCTCTCACCTATCGATCGCCTATCTTTCGTCAAGCAGAAAAAATTATGTCTAGCGTCTATGTGCAAATCAAAATATTTATGCAGGACTTGCAATAGTAAAAGGCACCACACTTTAACTCATATCTTAGAAACTAATAAAGAGTCTGGAAGCCAAGATACTAGTCCTGTCATTCACACACCACCTGTCAATAATCTTCATGTGTCATTAAATACCTCAGGACCTTCAGGTACCTTTCTTTTATGCACCGCCATAATAGATGTTATGGACGGTTGCGGAAATTTTCAACCTGTAAGGGCACTGCTTGATTCTGGATCACAGACAGGATTCATCAGTGAAAAGTGTATTCAGCGTCTTAATCTTCCTAGGCGAAGTTACAGTACTGAAATATTCCGATTAAATCAAATGTCTTCTCTTACTTCCAAAGGGCTCGTTCAATGTCACATTAAGCCACAAGGACAAGTCAATCCTTTACTTAATTTCGAAGCAATTGTTGTTCCACAACTAGGTTCCAATATGCCTACATTCACTTTGAACGATAATCAGTGGAAACACTTGGAAAACCTTAAACTTGCCGACCCATCTTATTTCAAATCTAGACCTGTGGACCTAGTTATTGGTTGCGAGCTATTCGCACAGATATTCAAGGAGGGCAGGGTTCTTGGACAAATAGGGCAACCTTCAGCCCTTGAAACCATCTTTGGCTGGGTCGTCATGGGAAAAGTGGACGAAGTAGGTAGTCTTACGGAACGAACCAGTTGTTTTTTACCGAGTCATTCACCTCCTTTAGAGGTCATTATCCCTAGGTTTTGGGAAATCGAACATTTGCCTAAAAAACAAATCTTATCAAAGGAGGAAAAATAAGCGGAATCAATTTTTACTGCGAGTGTCGTACGGCAACAGAGCGGTAGATTCATGGTAGATCTTCCGTTTAAAGATATTCATGCAAGACTATATCGATTCTAATCACATGAGTCTAGTTTTATCTAGTCAACCAAAAGTCGACGTATCATGTTTTTGGCACATCATTGCGTACTAAAGCAGGAAAGCTTAAGTACAAAATTAAGGGTAGTCTGGGATTATTCGGCAGTCACCCCAAAGAATATTAGTCTCAATGACACGTTGTTGTCTGGACCGAAACTTCAAAAGGATATTGCTTCTTTACTCCTTACGTTTCGTCTTAATCCTATTGCCTACATTGCTGATATCAAACAGATGTTCCGTCAAGTCCTTATCAATCCTTATCACCGTCCTTATCAAAGGATATTGTGGAGGTTTCCACAGGATCCACTTTCAGTGTGAGAACTTTCAACTGTCACTTTTGGCATGACATGCTCACCCTTTCTAGCCATGCGTACATTAAATGAGCTGGCAGAGAGAGAAAAGGAACGTTTTCCTATGGCTAGTAGTGTTCTAAAAACGTTAATTTACATCGACGATATCTTGGGAACTAGCCCTTCGCTTTCTGAGGCCCTTTCCCTACAGATGGAACTCAATGATTTGTTGAAGTCGAGAGGATCTGAACTTAAAAAATGGGCAAGCAATTGTCCTGAGTTATTGGCAACATTGCCAGAATCCGATCGTCAAATGCCTCTCTCTTTTGACAAGGAGGAACCACACTTTATCAAAGTTTTAGGACTTCAATGGCATCCAAAAAACGACATTTTTTCTTACCAATGCCGAATGAAGGACAAACCCCCAACTAAACGTTCTATTTTATCTATCATAGGAACAATCTTCGATCCCTTAGGTTTTCTTTGTCCCTTGTTGCTACAAGCAAAATTTATTTTGCAACAGTTGTGGATATCGAAAATAGGCTGGGACGAAGAACCAGATTCTTCTATCATCGACTCTTGGAACAAACTTCGTTCTGAATTCCCGCTTCTTTCCAATTTTCAATTACCCCGACAAATCAAACTGTCTAAAACCAATACCTGTCAAATCATCGGCTTCTGTGACGCTTCAATTCGAGGCTACGCAGGCGTCGTATATTTTCGTGTGGAAGAGAAAAACAATATATCTGTTTCTCTCATATCTGCAAAATCTAGGGTCGCGCCTATAAAGTCACAAACTTAGGCTAGGCTAGAACTCCTAGGCGCATTTCTTTTAAGCGAATTAATTGATTTCGTCTTATCTAGCTATGAAGGAAAAATAACTTTTACAAATATCGTTACTTTCTGCGATTTGCAAGTCGTATTGCACTGGCTTTCATCCCCTCCTAATCGCTGGCAAACCTTTATTGGAAATCGAGTCAGTAGGATCCAAGAAATCATTCGCTCAAACTCATGGCGCTACATTCCTTCTGCTTTAAATGCAGCCGATATTGCGTCACGAGGGGCCACCCCTTCACAGCTAATTTAACATGACATGTGGTGGAACGCACCGTCGTTTTTGTGGTCTCCCGAAAACGAATGGCCCGATTTTCATAAATCAAAAATGCCGATTGATTTCGGAGATTTTAATCTGGAGGAAAAGCCAAAGGTCTGTTGCAATGCGATAATTGACGTTAACTTCTTAGATCAGCTTCTTATCAAATATTCATCTATATCAAAAATTCAACGTATCATTTGTTATGTCCTTCGAATAGTGAACCTTTTTCAAAACCATTCCTATCAAAAACCCACTAATCTACCGGACCAAAAAATTATTTTTAAAAATATTGTTTTTCCTACCACCGGTGAGATGCAAAGTGCGTTATATCTTCTTATCAAACGCGTTCAAGGTTCTTGCTTTTCTGAGCTTTTTTCCGCGTTATCTAAGGATAAACCAATACCGAAACCTTTTCGAAAACCTGCACCTTTTCTTGATGAAAATAATATCATTAGAGTCGGTGGCAGATTACAAAAATCTGACCTTTTGTCTTATTCTGCAAAACACCCCGTCTTACTTTCGAGTAACCATCGTTTAACTACTCTTCTTATCGAGTCCACTCATCGACAATACCTACATCCTGGGTTTAAAACATTACATAATCTGCTTTTACAGCAATGTTTTAGAATCAACCCTAAACCCTATAGACCGCCCATAATGAGTTCTCTTCCCGCTCATCGAATCAATCGACTTAAACCTTTTTCTAGTGTAGCTATCGACTTTTGTGGACCTTTCTTTGTGATTCCTCATCGTTACCGTGGTTGTAAAGCTTTCAAATCGTATGTCTGTGTGTTTGTCTGTACGGCCACACATTGCGTGCATTTAGAATTAACCATGGAACTGTCCACCGAAGGGTTTGTAGGTGCATTCCTTCGATTTATTTCTAGACGTGGAAGCGTGACGCAATGCTGGTCAGATCAAGGCAGTAATTTTTTTGGGTTTCGTAACCAATTACTTGATTACGCAAGAAGTGCGTCCACCAGACTTTCTATTCGTTGGCATCTGGGACCCCCTCTCAGTCCACATTTCAATGGCCTGGCAGAAGCTGGCGTCAAAAGTTTTAAAACTCATTTTGTTCGAGTTGTCGGCGACCAGAAGTTGTCCATCATGGAAATGTCTACCCTTACATGTCGCATATAGAAGCTGTACTTAATAGTCGCCCTTTATCTCATGCCTCTTCAGACCCACACGATCTTCAACCTCTTACCTCTGGGCATTTTTTGACCCTAGAACCCCTTAATTCAGAAATTCCGGAGTCAGATTTGTCCGAGGTTCCCCTAAATCGGCTCTCGAGATGGCAACTAATCCAAAAACTACATAATGATTTTTGGAAAAGGTATTCTGTAGAGTATTTGCATACGCTACAACAGCGACACAAGTGGGCTGATTCTTCCCCAAATATCAAATTAAATGATTTGGTTATCATAACGAGTGATCACATCCAATCACCTTTGAAATGGCCAGTTGGTCGGGTTATCGAATTGCATCCCGGCGGAGACGGTCAAGTGCGTGTAGCGACGGTACGAACGGCTACCGGTGTTTACAAGCGGCCAGTTATAAAACTGTGCCTCTTGCCGAATTAAAACTAATTTTCATTTTTTCTACCTATTGAAGTCAATTATTACAATAGGTAATTCTTTATTATTTTTTTTTGAATTTTTGTTTGTTTGTTTTGCCTTTTTTCGGGTTTTCGTTATCTATAAATAAACTTACGCTACTTATCTGTTTTTCATTCAGTTATATTTATCGGTCGATCATTTTTCTTATATCTATATCTGTCCGGCTGATATTCTAAAATTGTGTGTTTTGGAAGGCAGTTATGTTAGCTCCCGCTAAATTTCGCGGTTGTTTTTAAATTTTAAAACCACACAATTGGATGAAGGACAGAGTATATTTTTCGCGCATTTGACATGCGCACCAAGAATCAGAGAGATCCTTTTCTACCGCCTCGAGAAAAATGGCGTGTTAATTACTTTCTCCAACTATTACAAATTTCTACACTTGAAAGTGCTCGATTTTGGTGTACTGAAGCATAGAACTGGAAACTTCAGCCTTTCAGCTATGTGGTGCCATCATTAGATCCAGACAGGGGCCCCAGGGACGTGGAGAAATTGGCTGCAAACTGGTGAGTACTTTGTCTCTGATTTCCGTTGTGTGGGTAACAGCAATTAACCTATGGACCTTTTAATTATTTCGTGATTTCGTATCAATATAATTATGTTTGTTCGCGCTTTCATTTAATAAAATATATACAGTCCATTGCAGTTATCGTTTTTCTAACTGCGGGCAGACACCTACTTTTTTTCAAATACTCAAAAACGCTAATATGTAGGACAATTTTGCTTTAACTTTCATGCAGCCAGTTGATGTATCTTTCTACCGCTTTATAACAATCTCAACAAATATTTCGAGTTTTTTAATAAAAAAAAGAAGTGAGATTTTTATCAAAAATTAAATTTGTAATTTTTAAAATTTTTGGATTATTTGGCACCCTCCAAAACAGTTTAGTGGTGATTTTGATTTCGTATGAAAATTATTGTATTTTTTGTGCTAACCTATCACAATGTGCTTAAATTTATATATTATCTTTACTCGGAACCGCGCAAAAAAATACCAAAATTACCAAAATCCCGTTTAATAAAAAAATTAAAAAAAATACTCTTAAAATTAAATATTTTTTTTTAAGTACTACTACTTATTTTCTTATTCCAATTTTTTGGTTAATTATTATTAAAACTAAACAAAAATATTTAAAAAAATATTGCGGTGTTCGAAAATAGTCCGGGTGTCCAATAAAAAAATTCAATCTTAAGTAATGCTATGAAAAATACTCTGCCAATATATGGGCCCCTAAGCTCACACTAGGTATCTACTATAGTTATAGCGTACGTGTGAGCTGATATAACTAAAAACTAAAATTTTATTCAACCCCAGACAAAATTACCTTTCGTTTGATACCACACAAGCCATGTTTTGACTTAAACTCAAATTTTTGAAATCTACCCCCACCTTTAAAAAAACAAAAACTAAAATATATTTTGTTTAACTCCGGACTCAATTACCTTTCGTTTGATATCACACACGCCATATTTTTACGTAAACTGTAATTTTTGAAATCTACCCCCACCCTTAAAAAAAACTAAAATATATTTTGTTTAACTCCAAACTCAATTACCTTTCGTTTGATATCACACACGCCAAATTTTCACATAAACTCTAATTTTTATAATCTACCCCCACCCTTTTATTTGGCTTGTGTTCAGTGGATTTTGTTCATTTTTAAATGGGACCATCTCGACCCAAGACCCAGCCTAGGTACCAAATTTCATTGAAATCGGGTAAGCGGTTTTTAAGTTATGCGCGTTGGTCGTTACAGACATACAGACAGACAGACAGACATACAGACAGACAGACAGACAGACAGACGGCGCAACAAAAAAGTTTCAAAATCATCTGAAACGCAAAGATATATAAAAATACTCTGCCAATATATGGGCCCCTAAGCTCACACTAGGTACTATAGTTATGTGAGCTAATATAACTAAAAACTGAAATATATTTTATTCAACTCCACACTAAATTACATTTTGTTTGATACCACACAAGCCATGTTTTGACTTAAACTCAAATTTTTGAAATCCACCCCCACCCTTAAAAAAACAAAAACTAAAATGTATTTTGTTGAACTCCGGACTTAATTACCTTTCGTTTGATATCACACACGCCATATTTTCACTTAAACTCTAATTTTTGAAATATACCCCCACCCTTTTTTTTTAAATTAATTAAAATGTATTTTGTTTAACTCCAGACTCAATTACCTTTCGTTTGATATCACACACGCCATATTTTCACATAAACTCTAATTTTTGAAATCTATCCCCACCCTTTTATTTGGTTTGTGTTCGGTGGATTTTGTTCATTTTTAAATGGGACCATCTCGACCCAAGACCCAGCCCAGGTACCAAATTTCATTAAAATCGGCCAAGCGGTTTTTGAGTTATGCGCGTTGGTCGTTACAGACAGACATACAGACACACAGACAGACATACAGACAGACAGACAGACAGACAGACAGACGGCGCAACAAAAAAGTTTCAAAATCATCTGAAACGCAAAGATATATAAAAAATTTTGAAATCGGAGCAATTTTTTTTTCTCGAAAAAATTAGGATCACCGTAGCTCACACTACTATAGTATAGTATATGTGTGAGCTAAAATTTGAAATCGGAGCAACTTTTTTTTCTCGAAAAAATTAGGATCACCATAGCTCACACTACTATTGTATAGTATATGTGTGAGCTAAAAAAAACATTCGATTTAGGGCGCAATTTGATATCACTTTATTACTGTATCTCGGATTTCTATACTTTTTGGGTGATTTTGATCCTCCACTAGAATTAGTTATATTAAGAAACAAGCTTTTAAAAACTGTATAATTTTACAAAAATTGAGTTTTTATGCCAAACATGATTGAAAATAGCACTTTTTAAAAAATGGTCGACATTCCCAAAAACCCAACATTTACATTAAATATTGTTTTAAAAATGATAATTTTTTAATGTTTAAAGTTATACAGCCATTCTAAAGAGAAACTTAATTCTTGAAAACCGGAAACAAAATTTTTATATTTAGTAAGAGTGCCGACTACAAGAACTTCAATTATTTGCTGACAAACTATTAAAATGTTTTATGCCTCAAAATGCTTTGAATTTATAAAAAACTTTAGAACCTACGGCATATTAGAATAAGTGAAGGACCCTCCCTAGATATTTCGGCGCCCTGGGCGAAACAGTTGGTTGAGCAGAATTTCAAAAGTTGAGGTGATTTTGATATAAATTGTTACGATTTTAAAGTTATAAAAACATTTACGAAAATAATATTTTTTTTCGGCGACATAATATATGAGGCGTCGCGACGCTTTAAAGTTCTCATTAGTTAGGACAATTTTAATTGCAGTCTCTGGCAGACAATGAGTGTCCCATATCACACTTTAGAAGCGTGATTAAGTTCCTTTAAATAAAAATTTAGTATTTATCAAAATTTACATTTTTGTATTTTTCCTTAATTTTGGTTCCTTAATCGATACTAGACCGCAAAAAAAATAATTTTTTTGGAGCTGTTGACCTAATATAATGTCGATTAAGCCCATCAAAATATACTGCTTACAAAAACTTAATTTTTCGAATATTTTACCAACCTGTTTGTTTTAGCTCACACATATACTATACTATAGTAGTGTGAGCTATGGTGATCCTAATTTTTTCGAAAAAAAAAAAGTTGCTCCGATTTCAAAAATTTTTATATATCTTTGCGTTTCAGATGATTTTGAAACTTTTTTGTTGCGCCGTCTGTCTGTCTGTCTGTCTGTCTGTCTGTCTGTATGTCTGTCTGTCTGTCTGTCTGTCTGTCTGTGTGTCTGTATGTCTGTCTGTAACGACCAACGCGCATAACTCAAAAACCGCTTGGCTGATTTTAAAGAAATTTGGTACCTAGGCTGGGTCTTGGGTCGAGATGGTCCCATTTAAAAATGAACAAAATCCACCAAACACAAACCAAATAAAAGGGTGGGGGTTGATGTCAAAAATTAGAGTTTAAGTGAAAATATGGCGTGTGTGATATTAAACGAAAGGTAATTGAGTCTGCAGTTAAACAAAATACATTTTAATTTATTTAAAAAAAAAGGGTGGGGGTATATTTTAAAAATTAGAGTTTAAGTGAAAATATGGCGTGTGTGATATCAAACGAAAGGTAATTGAGTCCGGACTTTAACAAAATACATTTTAGTTTTTGTTTTTTTGTAAGGGTGGGGGTTAATTTCAAAAATTTGAGTTTAAGTCAAAACATGGCTTGTGTGGTATCATACAAAAGGTAATTTAGTCTGGAGTTGAATAAAATATATTTCAGTTTTTAGTTATATTAGCTCACACGTACACTATAACTATAGTACCTAGTGTGAGCTTAGGGGCCCATATATTGGCAGAGTATTTTAATTCTGCTTGCATTTCCTTGCTTATAAATTCCTTATTACTCAACTGCTGTGAACGAACAAGGAAGCATCATTTGCTATAGCCCGCATCCCTCTTTTTTTGCATTTGCATAGGGGGTAAAAATTCCTCGCAACTATCTTGATGTTCACAGAGCCATCGATTCTCAATATGATACTTTTCTTTTAATTGAAATCGGTTCAGTTTTAATTCATTTATGAGGAAACGAATGCAGACCGATTTAGGCAGTCTTATAGTTTGTAAAACATCTTCTCTGCGATAACAAAGGTTAAAATAAAATTTAATATTTCCAAAACTGCTAAACCAATTATCGTTGGCGAAACTCTAAAAATGTATAGTTCAGGCGAGATTCGGGAAAATCCACTTTCTAGAAGCATTTTATATTACTTTTTAGCAAATGGGCAATTCCCCCTATTTTGACCCCGCTGAATCCCAATATCCCTGTTGCCAACTCGAAATATTGACAGAGGCTGAGATATTCAAGATGGCGGCCAAAATGGCGGCGGAATTTTAAATTGCCGCTGGAAAGCCCAAATTGTCACAGGTGTACATTCAAAATATATATTTGTATAATTAAAAAATAATAACATATTATTTTTTTTAAATGGCTGCCAAAACCTCCAAAAACCCCCCCAGACCCCCCAAAATCTGAAAGTTTGAGGTTTTTGTAAATTTTCTTAAAAACTAAGCTTTTAAGAGAAAAATGTATAATACATTTATTGTAGACACTAAAATTCCCTTTTCAACATGGTATAACTTAATAAAGTTGTACTAATAACAAGCTCTCCAGCGGCGTCCGTTAATTGAAGTAATTAAAAAAAGTTGAAAAAATACCTTTGTTTTTTCCAAGATTTATTTAATTTTTTAAAAAACTAATATCTACAGAAAACCATGTATTACATTTTGCTATAATCAATAAAATTTCCTTCAAAATGACGTATAACATGATTAAATCGGTTTTATAAATAAAACTTCAGGGGCATCCGTAAATTAAATTAATTTTGAAAAAACAGAAAATAAACCATTTTTGTTACACGTTCGGTTCGGTTCCTCATTTTCTTAAGAACTAAGCTTAACATAAAAAAAACTTGTTTTACACTTTTTTGTAGACAGGGAAATTCCCTTTTTAAAAATGTGAAACACGGTGGGGTTGGACTTATAGCAAACTCTCCAGCGACGTCCGTCAATGGGGGTGATTTCAACAAATCATTAAATAAAACATGTTTTTCATAGGTTTTATTCAATTTTCTTAAAAACCAAGCTCTTTATCAAAAAATTTTATACTTCGTCATAGCCAAAAAATTTCCTTTCAAACGATGTATAACAAAGTGGAAGTTATTTTATATTTACCGCTACAGTGGTGTTCTTAATTTAAAGAAATTATTTAAGATCAATTTTTGGGTGGATAATAAAGAGCGGCGGATAAAAGGTCGATAGTACAAAAGGTCGAAAGTATAAAAGGTCGAAAAAATAAGGTCAAAAGTACAAAAGGTCGAAAATACAAAAGGTCGAAAGTACAAAAGGTCGAAAGTACAAAAGATCAAAAAACAAAAGGTCGAAAGTTCAAAAGGTCGAAAGTACAAAAGGTAGATCGAAAGTACGGCCGCGGGTCCACATCGATTGGACAGGTCAATTCGACTTGATACGGTAAATTTGTATTTTTAATATTTTGTTTTGTCGATTTTTTTTCGACCTTTTGTACTTTCGACCTTTTATGGCTTCGGCGGCGGGCCCGATAATAAAATGTCCTTTTAAACAGTGTGTCACAAAATGTGACCCATAGTATAGAAAACTCTCCAGGGGCGTCCGTAAATTGCAAAATTTACCAACTTACTTCCTAGCAGGTTGACAGGTTGGTGGTTGATCCCAATGAGTTGCATGAGATTCACCACCTTATTTATTTAAAAAAATAACCAAAAACACCTGTGTCAAAGTAACACTTTCTGCACAAAAATATTGCTTAGGAGGGGGGGCATGGCCCCTATGCTTCCTCCCCTTATAACCACCGGTGTTTTTTTGCTTTAAAGAACTTATTTAGATAAATCAAAATATCTAATCTAATCAAAAAACAGTTTATTTTAATTTGGAAACATTTTATTTTAGTAGGTATAAATTACGAACATTTTTGAAGTATTTATCATAACATTAACCTCACTTTGTAATATATCATTTGAAAAGAAATTGTCTTATCCTCAATAGAGAATAAAGGCACATAATTTTTTTTCTGAAAATCTTAGTTAGAAAAGATATTTAAATATGCAAGAGAAACTGATTATTTCAGTTATTTTTGAAAATAAGTTTATATTAGTACGCCCCTGAAGCCTTAAATATGGCAACAACCCGACATTTTAATAAAGTTTTTAAAAGAAAATGTTATGTTCTACAATAAAGTATACTACATATTTTTTCCTAAAAAGTGTAGTTTTTGAGAAAATTTTGAAAAACCTATAATAAACATGTTTTTTCTAAATAATCCCAATTTACGTACGCCACTGAATAGCTACTTTCTTTTCCTAACCTTACTGACCAATACATCGTTGGAAAGGGAATTTTATTCTCCACAAAAAACTGTTCTTCGCAATTTTTGATAAAAAGGTTAGTTTTCGAGAAAATTGCATAAAACTGAAAAAAAAACAGGTTTTTGGGGGTTTGGGGGGGATTTTCTCCGTCCCTGTCGATTTTTCGAGTTGGCAACAGAGATATTCGGATTCAGCGGGGTCAAATTAGGGGGAAATGGTCTGTTGCCAAAAAATAATATGATTTGCTTCTAGACCGAAAACGGAAAGCCTTTTAAAATAATATGCTCTGAATATTAGGACGAATTTCAGATTATGGTGTCATCTATTAGCTAAAAACGAAGCTATTACTATAGAAATTTATGTATGTCCTATAAAAACAGATTTTTTAAAATTAATAAAATAGAAAACTAGCTTCAGTCAGCTTTTATCCAATTTTTTAAAAAAAAGTGTTTTTGGTCTCTTCTGTAAATTTTGTCAAATTGGAGTTAGAGACTTTTCGGATTTCGCCGACGTTATAAATCCTTGTTTTGTGCGGCGAATTAAAAAAAAACAAAAAGTTTGATCCTAGCCGCCATCTTGGATTTTAAGAAGGTGACAAATTTCGATAGAGACCTTTAAAGAGCAATCAATTTTTGCCTTGATGCTTTTCATTTGAAGAAAATCGGTTTAGTAATAATTAATTTATTAGAAAATGAATGGAGACAGAATTGAAAAAGTAATCGTATAATCTGTACAACAATGGTTAAAACAAAAATTATTTTTTTTGAAACTACTACCTGATTTTAGTAATTCGTACCTCGTCCGTACATTTTTAATTTAAAAAAAATCCCAAAAGAAAATCCGGTACATAAAAATAAACAAGCAAATTAAAAGGGTTAAGCTTGATTTTGTGTGCCATCTTAGATTGCCAGATGGCGGATAAAAAATATTTTTTTGTCAAAATCCTAAGTTTCATACAAACTTCAGTTTTTTTCAATGAAATCGGTGGCATAGTTCAAGAGTTATAACCAAAAACATTTTGTCAGTTTTTCTTTTCCGTTTTTTTTTAAATAAACTATATGATAGTATGTGGTCTGTTAGCTCCCGCTAAATTTCGCGGTTGTTTATATATTTTTAAAACCACACAATTGTATGAAGGACAGAGCGCATTTCGCGCATTTGGACATGCGCACCAACAATCAAGAGAGATCCTTTGTCAAGCGCCTCGAGAAATGGCGTGTTAATTTCGTTCTCCAACTATTTCAAATATCTACACCTGAAAGTGCTCGATTTTGGTGTACTGAAGCATAGAAAAGAAACTTCAGCCCTTCTGTGATTAGATGTGTTCCATATCATTTCGATATTTAAAATAATTTTTATCAATTGCGATAAATTAGTGCATATTTTCGACAATTCGTCATTTTTCTATTTCAGAAGCATTAATTTAGCGTTAATTGTATATTTACCGACAATTTCGTCATTTCAAAGGTAAAATCATGTCTGTCAAAAAAGCCGTGCAAAAACGCAAGGGTTTTTTATCTGCGATAACCGAGTGTTATGTGTTTTCACAAACCGCGGCATCGGATGAAAGAGCGAGAAACGAGTTTCAAGTGGATTTGGATGAAACCTTCGATAAATGCATGCTGGCACATAATGACGTCATTATGTTGATAGACGACTCGGACGACGAGGAGTTTAAAACGCAGGATGCGATCCTTTCAGAAGCTCGTAGATATTTTTATGCGTGTAAGGGGGTTTACTCTAAAATATTTCCGGTTGAGGCCCAAACCCCTTCGGGATCATATGTTCGACAAAACGAATCTGAAACTCCAAAACTCAAAGAGTTAGGTATTCCCATATTTCGAGGTGATAAAAAATTATGGCCAAGCTTTTTCGATCTTTTTAATAACATTATAGATCAAAATCAAAGTCTAAGTAACGTTCGAAAACTTCAATATTTATTTTCATATCTCGAGGATGAGCCTTTAAAATTGATATCAGGGATTAGCTTATCTGATCAAAATTATAAAATTGCTTACGACAAATTAGTCAATAGATATCAAAACAAGCGAGACCTCGCAAATGATGCTTTAAGCTCAATTATGAACTCCACCTTAAAAAACGAGTCAGCTAAAGAATTGCGTAATTTAATTGACACCTTTTCTGAATCCCTAGAAATTTTAAAATCACTTAGCTTTGACGTTGACAGTTGGGACTTTATTATTTTTTTCATTTTGTTAGAAAAATTGGATATTCCGACGCGTTCAAATTTCGAAATGAGTCACGCCAATACTAATACCGAAATTCCCACTTTTCAGTCACTTTTTCAATTTCTAGAAAAAAGATGTAAAGTTTTGGAATCACTTCCTCAATCAACAGCACCCAAAAAGGTGCCTACCTATCAAAAATCAAATTCTATGCAAAATCAGTTTGGGCAAAAGCCTAACTATCAAAATTCAAATTCTATGAAAAATCAGTTTGGGCAAAGGCCTACCTATAAATCATCCAATTCGCCTTTTATAGGACTGGCTGGCACCTCAACTAATTCATGCAGGACTTGCAATAGTAAAAGGCACCACACTTTAACTCATATCTTAGAAACTAATCAAGAGTCTGGAAGCCAAGATTCTAGTCCTGTCATTCACACACCACCTGTCAATAATCTTCATGTGTCATTAAATACCTCAGGACCTTCAGGTACCTTTCTTTTATGCACCGCCATGATAGATGTTATGGACGATTGCGGAAATTTTCAACCTGTAAGGGCATTGCTTGATTCTGGATCACAGACAGGATTCATCAGTGAAAAGTGCATTCAGCGTCTTAATCTTCCTAGGCGAAGTTACACCACTGAAATATTCGGATTAAATCAGATGTTTTCTTTTACTTCCAAAGGGCTCGTTCAATGTCACATTAAGCCACAAGGACAGGTCACTCCTTTACTTAATTTCGAAGCAATTGTCGTTCCACAATTATGTTCCAATATGCCTACATTCAGTTTGAACGATAATCAGTGGAAACACTTGGAAAACCTTAAACTTGCCGACCCATCTTATTTCAAATCTAGACCTGTGGACCTAGTTATTGGTTGCGAGCTATTCGCACAGATATTCAAGGAGGGCAGGGTTCTTGGACAAATAGGGCAGCCTTCAGCCCTTGAAACCATCTTTGGTTGGGTCGTCATGGGAAAAGTTGACGAAGTAGGTAGTCTTACGGAACGAACCAGTTGTTTTTTAACGAGTCATTCACCTCCGTTAGAGGTCATTCTACCTAGGTTTTGGGAAATCGAACATTTGCCTAAAAAACAAATCTTATCAAAGGAAGAAAAACAAGCAGAATCAATCTTTACTGCGAGTGTAGTACGGCAACCGAGCGGTATATTCATAGTAGATCTTCCGTTTAAAGATAAAATAAACGCTGACCTAGGAAATACTTATCCGCAAGCTTATCGTAGATTTTTACTTCTAGAAAATAGATTAATCAAAAATCCTGATCTGTACACTGCCTATTCCAGTTTCATGCAAGACTATATCGATTCTAATCATATGAGTCTAGTTTTATCTAGTCAACCAAAAGTCGACGTAACATGTTTTTTAGCACATCATTGCGTATTAAAGCCGGAAAGCTTAAGTACAAAATTAAGGGTAGTCTGGGATTGTTCGGCAGTCACCCCCAAAAAGATTAGTCTCAATGACACGTTGTTATCTGGACCGAAACTTCAAAAGGATATTGCGTCTTTACTCCTTACGTTTCGTCTTAATCCTATAGCCTAAATTGCTGATATCAAACAGATGTTCCGTCAAGTCCTTATCAATCCTTATCACCGTCCTTATCAAAGGATATTGTGGAGGTTTTCTCCACATGACCCACTTTCAGTGTGGGAACTTTCTACTGTCACTTTTGGCATGACATGCTCACCTTTTCTAGCCATGCGTACCTTAAATGAGCTGGCAGAGAGAGAAAAGGAACGTTTTCCTATGGCTAGTACTGTTCTAAAAACGTCAATCTATATCGACGATATCTTGGGAACGAGCCCTTCGCTTTCTGAAGCTCTCTCCCTTCAAACAGAACTCAATGATTTGTTGAAGTCGGGAGGATTTGAACTTAAAAAATGGGCAAGCAATTGTCCTGAGTTATTGGCAACATTGCCAGAGTCCGATCGTCAAATGCCTCTCTCTTTCGACAAGGAGGAACCCCACTTTATCAAAGTTTTAGGACTTCAATGGCATCCAAAAAACGACATTTTTTCTTATCAATGCCGAATGAAGGACAAACCCCCAACCAAACGTGCTATTTTATCTATCATAGGAACAATCTTCGATCCCTTAGGTTTTCTTTGTCCCTTGTTGCTACAAGCAAAATTTATTTTGCAACAGTTGTGGATATCAAAAATAGGCTGGGACGAAGAACCAGATTCTTCTATCATCGACTCTTGGAACAAACTTCGTTCTGAATTCCCACTTCTTTCCAATTTTCAATTACCCCGATAAATCAAACTGTCAAAAACCAATACCTGTCAAATCATCGGCTTCTGTGACGCTTCAATTCGAGGCTACGCAGGCGTCGTATATTTTCGTGTAGAAGAGGAAAATAATATATCTGTTTCTCTCATATCTGCAAAATCTAGGGTCGCGCCTATAAAGTCACAAACTTTGGCTAGGCTAGAACTCCTAGGCGCATTTCTTTTAAGCGAATTAATTGACTTCGTTTTATCTAGCTATGAAGGAAAAATAACTTTTACAAATATCGTTACTTTCTGCGATTCGCAAGTCGTATTGCATTGGCTTTCATCCCCTCCTAATCGCTGGCAAACCTTTGTTGGAAACTGAGTCAGTAGAATCCAAGAAATCATTCCCTCCAACTCGTGGCGCTACATTCCTTCTGCTTAATGTCACATGACATGTGGTGGAGCGCACCGTCGTTTTTGTGGTCTCCTGAAAACGTATGGCCCGATTTTCATAAATCAAAAATGCCGATTGATTTCGGAGATATTAATCTGGAGGAAAAGCCAAAGGTCTGTTGCAATGCGATAATTGACGTTAACTTCTTAGATCAGCTTCTTATTAAATATTCATCTATATCAAGGATTCAACGTATCATTTGTTGTGTCCTTCGAATAGTTAACCTTTTTCAAAACCATTCCTATCAAAAACCCACTAAGCCACCGGACCAAAAAATTATTTTTCAAAATATTGTTTTTCCTACCACCGGTGAGATGCAAAGTGCGTTATACCTTCTTATCAAACGCTTTCAAGGTTCTTGTTTTTCTGAGCTTTTTTCCGCGTTATCTAAGGATAAACCAATACCGAAACCTTTACGAAAACTTTCACCTTTTCTTGATGAAAATAATATCATTAGAGTCGGTGGCAGATTACAAAAATCTGACCTTTTGTCTTATTCTGCAAAATACTTACTTTCGAGTAACCATCGTTTAACTACTCTTCTTATCGAGTCCGCTCATCGACAATACCTTCATCCTGGGTTTAAAACATTACATAATCTGCTTTTACAGCAATTTTGGATATTATCTGCCAGACGGGCAATTCAAAGAACCATATCCAAGTGCTTGCAATGTTTTAGAATCAACCCTAAACCCTATAGACCGCCCATAATGAGTTCACTTCCCGCTCATCGAATCAATCAACTTAAACCTTTTTCGAGTGTAGCTATCGACTTTTGTGGACCTTTCTTTGTGATTCCTCATCGTTACCGTGGTTGTAAAGCTTTCAAATCGTATGTCTGTGTGTTTGTCTGTACGGCCACACATTGCGTGCATTTGGAATTAACCATGGAACTGTCCACCGAAGGGTTCGTAGGTGCATTCCATCGATTCATTTCCAGACGTGGAAGCGTGACGCAATGCTGGTCAGATCAAGGCAGTAATTTTATAGGGTTTCGTAACCAATTACTTGATTACGCAAGAAGTGCTGCCACCAGACTTTCTATTCGTTGGCATCTGGGACCTCCTCTGAGTACACATTTCAATGGCCTGGCAGAAGCTGGCGTCAAAAGTTTTAAAACTCCCTTTGTTCGAGTTGTCGGTGACCAGAAGTTATCTATCATGGAGATGTCCACCCTTAACTGTCGCATAGAAGCCGTACTTAATAGTCGCCCTTTATCTCCTGCCTCTTCAGACCCACACGATCTTCAACCTCTTACCCCTGGGCATTTTTTGACCCTTGAACCCCTTAATTCAGAAATTCCGGAGTCAGATTTGTCCGAGGTTCCCCTAAATCGGCTCTCGAGATGGCAACTAATCCAAAAACTACATAATGATTTTTGGAAACGGTATTCTATAGAGTATTTGCATACGCTACAACAGCGACACAAGTGGGCTGATTCGTCCCCAAATATCAAATTAAATGATTTGGTTATCATAACAAGTAATCAAATTCAATCACCTTTGAAATGGCCGGTCGGTCGGGTCATCGAACTGCATCCCGGCGGAGACGGTCAGGTGCGTGTTGCGACGGTACAAACGGTTACCGGTGTTTATAAGCGGCCAGTTGTAAAACTGTGCCTCTTACCAAATTAAAAGTAATTTTAATTTTTTACCTATTACCGGGTATTACAATAGGTTTTTCTTTATTTTTATTTTTTTTTAAATTTTTTTTGTTGTTTTTTGTTTGTTTTGCCTTTTTCAGGATTTCGTTATCTCTAAATAAACTTACGATACTTATCTGTTTTCATTCATTTATATTTATTGGTCGATCCTTTTTCTTATATCTATATCTGTCCGGTTGAGATTCTAAAATTGTGTGTTTTGGAGGGAGTTATGTTAGCTCCCGCTAAATTTCGCATATATTTTTAAAACCACACAATTGTATGAAGGACAGAGCGCATTTCGCGCATTTGGACATGCGCACCAACAATCAAGAGAGATCCTTTGTCAAGCGCCTCGAGAAATGGCGTGTTAATTTCGTTCTCCAACTATTTCAAATATCTACACCTGAAAGTGCTCGATTTTGGTGTACTGAAGCATAGAAAAGAAACTTCAGCCCTTCAGCTACGTGGTGACATCATTAGATCCAATCAGGGGCCCCTTAGAACGTGGAGAAATTGGCTGCAAACTGGTGAGTGCCTTTGTTTCTGATTGCCGTTGTGTGGCACAACAATTAACCTATGGACCTTTTCATTATTTCGTAATTTCATATCAATATATTTATGTTTGTTCGCGCTTCATTTAATTAAAATGTTTACAGTCCATTACAGTTATCGTTTTTCTAACCGCGGGCATAACAGTGGTCAGCACTCCACTAATTAAAAAAAAATTAACGCTTTATAGAATGGAAGTACAAAAATTGTGTAGAGTTAAGTTCAACTCATAGTTATAGCAAGTTAATAACGCTAATGACTTGTTTTTATGATATTTCATAGATTCTCTAAAAAAGAGCTATTTTTGGCAGCTTTGGAGCTATTATGCCATTTGGTCAATATGGTTTTTGGAGATTCATACAAATTTTGAAAGCTTGTTCCTTGGGAAAGCTAATTCTGCTGCAGGAATAAAATCACCCAGGAAATTATAAAATCCCAGGGTCATGAATGAAGAGATTGAAAATTTACTCAAAATTCAAAGACATTTAAAGTATCATTTCTTGTGGATGAAATTCTCAACCTCCCTGACTATTTTTTTTGCACTGCAATATATTTTTTAAAATTGTCTTTAAATTCTAAAACCTATTTATAGGAACTTAATCAAGCTTCTAAGATATGATACCTTGTTAGAAAATGACACTCTTTTAATCTATTTTTTTTTAAATTTACACTTTTCCTACTATTTTCAAAAAAACAAAGATAGCAAAAGCGCGTGTGGCGTCCTTGAAATTACTTGAATTATAGGCAAATGGAAGCAAATATCGTTATGGCTTAAGGGCAAAATATAAGACATGTGTTAATAGGTGAAGATCTTTTCAGAAAATATAAATTTTTGTTTCAAAAAAATAATGAAACTGAATGTATTCAATTGAGTAGGTGGTGACTGAAAGGGTTAATACCTAGCTCATAGACCAGAGTCTTATAATTAGACCCTGGATAGATAATTATTAGTAGGTTCATAGACTTCCCGACCGGTTTAAACTATAATTTTTAATGCCTGGTTTGTTCCCGCCTCTATTTCACTTTTGCAATTAGAAAATAGTTTTTGTTTTCACTTTTTTTATTATTTTCAGTTTTTTATTTTTACTTTTGCTTGCACTGCAAGTTTACTTAATTTAATTAATTTTACACTCGATAAGCTTTTAGTGTTTATCCCAATTTTTCTACAATTACCCTACATCCTTTGGGCCCTTTTTTCCTTGCTATCCCCTCTTTACCTTCCCGTAAAGCAGTGCGCGCTAGGCGAAAAGGACAAGAAGCGCGCGAACGTCTCCCCACTGCGCGGAGAAGTCGACCCATCGATCGACCGAAAAACAACGTCTACGAAAGGTATCGCCAATGCCACGTGCGAACCCAATCAATTTTACTACATGTGAAAATTACAATTTCCTTTAAGAAAATTACGGATTATTCCAAGAAAAATTAGTGAAAGTGCCAAATCTATACGGATTTCCTCTTTTACCCGGTGTTCCCTAGCAGAATCAAAGGTAAGTCGAGTGTACTTTTTTTTCTTTGCGAATTTTCCTAATTTTTCATATAAAATTTTATATTCAAAAATATTATTTACAAGTGCTATACGGCACATCATTCATTATTGCCAATTACGGCAGCAGACATCACCAAATAGTCGAGATATCCACGGGAGTAGGATTGACGGTTGTTGGAGAGTTTCCGAACCAGTTTCCCTTATTTTATACAGTCCACCCTTTGATTTCTTAATTTAGGACTGCCCACCTTGTCCACCCCGAACATTTGGCCTTCTAAAGCCGGATATTCGGGAAACGCGAAAACAACCCTTAATTTTCTCTGGTGATTTCTCGATTATTCGCTTATTTTCTAAGTGCAAAAAGTCCATACTTTGGCAAAGCGATTCATAAAAATTACATTTTAAAAAATAAAATTTTTATATTCAATTAAAACTTTGGTTTTAAATTTTTAAATCTCAATAATAAAAAACTCGCCACTCTGGGTTACCTACTGCCTAAATTCGTGCCGACCGCAAGGTCAGTGATCGTGTTTTTTGCTTTACAAAAAAGGTGTTAAAAATAAACTGCATTTCAAATCAAATCAGCTGTTTATTATTACCTTTTAAACATTTACTTTATAAAAGAAAACACATTTTGGGATTAGTCGCATAGAACCTTTTCTATTTTGTGAATTATGGCTGATTCGACAAAAATAGCGCGAGCTAAGGCTCTAAGACAATCGGCTATTGATCAATTACAGTTGATCTGCGACTCAGCTAAAAAGGCTAAAACTGACGCTAGTTCAAAAAATCGTTTTAAGGTTTCTTATAGAAACTTAAAAGTAGTACAAAAAGCGTTCGATAAGCATCATAATAGCCTTTTAGTGCTGATTTGCGCAGATCAAACTCAGCTCACAGCTGAAGCTAAGTTAGCCACTTCTGTCATGACCTTGTTGCAAGATGTAGAAACAATGTATTACGAAATATTTGAGTTGCCACTGGAAGAAGCGTCCCACGCTGGGGCGTCTCCCGGATTTCATAGTACCATGTTTCCAGCTCAAAATACATCCCCTGAGATATCTTTTATGCCAAAACCTAGTTTGCCATGTTTTCAGGGTGACGTCAGATCTTTTCCCAGTTTTATTCAAACTTTTGATTCTCTTTATCATAACAGTAAATCTATTTCAAATATCGACAAACTCAAGTGTTTGCGTATGTGTTTGCAAGGCACCCCGTTAGATTTAATTTCAGATTTACCCGTTTTAAATGAGAATTACCCAATTGCTTACAAAATTCTGCAAGATCGGTATAATAACCGCAGATTACAAGTAGTAACCCATTGGAAAGAGATAGAAAACTGCCCTGCATTAACTCAAGAAAATGCGCAGCAACTGCGCAGTTTATTGGATACTTTCAATAAAAATATTTCTGCTCTAAAATCCTTAAAAATGAAACCAGACAATTTTGATTTTGTTTTAATGCAATTTTTACTTGATCGACTCGATCCCAACACGCGCAAGGCCTTTGAACAACATCATGCATCAAATGAGATACCCTTGTATAATGACGTCACAAGTTTCTTGCAAAAACACTGTACTGCTTTGGAATCGGTACCTACAAAGGGCCGCACAGATTCTAAGCCCAATTCTTTGAATAACCCTAGGTTTTCGAATACGAATATGCAAAATACTTCTAATAAAAAATCTAAAAATGCATTTATGTTGCAATCGCAACAAAAGAGTCAAAATAACCCCCCAGGTACATGCTTATTATGCGGCCCTACGGCTCAGCATATTATCTATAGGTGTAGTAGTTTTTTGAGTAAGACTCCTCGCGAACGCTTTGAAATAATAACAAAAAGCCGCGCATGCACCAACTGTCTAGCTTCTGCGCATGTGCAGACCCAATGCAAGTCTCAAAAACGCTGTTTGACGTGCCGGGATGCTCATCACTCATTATTACATGACTACAACCTCGCTCAAACTGGAGGTCAATCCTCCTCCTCAAACACTCAACATTCCGATTTACATGTTGGTTTTTCGAATATTCAATGCAAAACTTCAGTTTTACAAAATTCTACTCCAGAGTCAGAAATTCTGTTATCCACAGTTTTACTGAAAATTAAAGACTCATTTGGAAATTGGCATATTGCTCGTGGTATTTGTGACACTGGTGCGCAAGCGTCATTTTTAACGAAAAATTTGGCCAATAAATTAAATTTAAATAAAATGAAAATTAGTCTCTCTTTAAACGGATTAGAGGGAATGAATTCTGTAGCCAAATCTTATGTCAACTGCAACTTGGGGTCTTTGCACGATTCTGAATTTAGTCTTATTTCTGATTTTCTGGTGGTAGATAAAATTTGTGAAAATCTCCCCTCTAACACTTTTAACATGTCAAATTTTGATTTTTTCAAATCCTTGAGGTTAGCGGACGAATCTTATAACCAACCCGGAAAAATCGATGTACTTCTTGGAAACGATATTTGGCCCTACACCCTACGTGAAGGGAGAATTTGCAATGGTCCTGATCAACCGGTTTGCATTAATACTGTCTTCGGTTGGACCATTGGGGGTAAACTTTGTTCTCAACCTACATTCCCAAAAAATATTCAAGGCCTACTTACAATGTTGCCAAACGACTCACTTAGTACAACATTACAAAAGTTTTGGGAAATCGAGGAAGTTCCTGACATAAAAGCGATTTCACCAGAGGACTCGTATTGTGAAAAATACTTTTTACAAACTACTACAAGAAACGCCGAGGGACGGTACATTGTCTCTATGCCCTTTAAAATCAACTGCCCTGATTTTGGAGATACACGGGCCCTTGCCCTTAAAAGACTCTTTTCCCTTGAAAAAAGACTTGTACAAAATAAATCTTACTATGATGCTTATTCTGAGGTATTTCAAGATTATTTAAGTCAGAATCACATGCAAGTGGTCCCTAGACCCCTCGATTCTGAAATAAATAATTATTTTTATATTTCCCATCACGCAGTTGTGAAGAAAGATTCTTCAACGACCCCTTTAAGAATTGTTTTTAATGCGTCGAACTTTATTAAAAACAAATGTTCTCTTAATTCTGCTGTCTATGTAGGACCCAAGCTGCAAGCCGACATAGTCAAAATTCTACTTAACTTTAGATTACATAAAGTTGCATTGGTTTGCGATTTGCGACAAATGTATCGTATGATACTAGTAGAGCCTGATCAAAGAAACTATCAACGCATTCTTTGGCGATTTTCCCCTGATACTCCCATTCTTGATTTTCAAATAAATACTTTACTTTTTGGCGTAAGTTGCTCTCCATACTTGGCTATTCGCACACTTTTACAATTATCTAATGACTATCTTGATTTACCCTACGCATCGGAAGTTCTACGCAACTCCACCTATATAGATGATTGCGTCATATCTTGTTCCACTTTTGAGATTGCGCAAGAAGTCAAGACTCAATTAATTGAACTTTTGCAAAGAGGCGGCTTTCAAGCTCGCAAGTGGGCTAGCAACTGTCCGGATCTGCTCTCAGATTTACCAGAAACACACGTTCAGACTAAATCTTTGTCATTTGATTCCGAAAATGACAGTTCTTTAAAAATTCTAGGACTTAAATGGAGTCCTCAAAATGATAATTTCTTTTTCTCAGTGGATACCAGCCAAAGCTCTAATCAGTGCACCAAAAGAACCAGTTTAAGTTTTGTTGCTAGGCTATATGATCCTTGTGGTTTTTTGACACCTGTCACTTTTTATGCAAAATATTTAGTGCAACATTTGTGGTCTTTGGGACATGATTGGGACCAACGAGTTCCTGACAGTATTTTTGAAGTCTGGCAAAACTACCAATCTGACTTTTCATGTTTACAGAATTTTAGTATATCTCGAGAACTAGAGATTTATAATTCTAAGTTCATACAATTGATAGGGTTCAGTGACTCTAGTGAAAAGGGTTACTGCGCAGTTACATTTTTTCGTGTTATTTATCATGACAATACCATAAAAACTTTCTTTATTTGCGGTAAATCAAAAGTTGCTCCATTAAAACGCAAAAGCTTGCCACGTCTAGAGCTTTGCGCATGCGTTCTTTTGAGCAAACTTATGCATTTTATTTTGGATACGTTTTCTGACAAAGTTCAATTTTCCAATATTTATGCTTTTACAGATAGCACTGTAGCTTTACAATGGATAAAAGCTTCGCCCCACAATTGGAAAACTTTTATCAGTAACCGAGTAACATATATTCAAGAAAGAATTAGTGCAAACTACTGGTTTCACGTTGGTTCTGAACATAACGCGGCCGACTGCGGCAGTCGTGGGTTATTACCCTCTCAGCTAATAGATTTTAAATTATGGAAGCAAGGCCCATCCTTTTTATTTGAACCAGAGGACTCTTGGAATTTTTTACAAGTCGAAATTTCTAAATCTAACGAAGCTTTGGAAGAAAAACGAAACTTAATACTTTCAACTATTATTTCACATAATTTTCTTGACGAGCTTTTTGAAAAATATAGTTCTTTGGCAAAAATAAAAAGAATTGTTGCCTACTTGTTACGCGCTGTCAAATTATTCAAAATTAAAAGAGAAAATAGACCTGCACAAAAGCACTTGGTTCTTTCTGAATTAAATTCCGCTGTTTTGTTTATTACTAAACATGTACAAAGCACGGAGCTCCAAAATGAAATTGTTTCTGTTAAAAACGGACAAATTCCAACAAGTTTAAAAAGGTTAGATCCTTTTTTAGATGATGCGGGTTTTTTACGTGTCGGTGGGCGTATCTGCAATTCTACACTTTCATACGACAGAAAATTCCCTATTCTTTTACCAAAAACATGTAAATTTACGGATTTACTTATTTTGGATATACACCGTACTTATTTACATTGTAGTATACAAACCACTCAATTCTTACTTTTACAGAATTTTTGGATTCTTTCGGCAAAAAAGGCAATTCAAAAAATTCTTTTTCGTTGTCTAACGTGCTGGAAAACTAAGCCGGTAAGCTTTCAACCTAAAATGGGTAACTTGCCAAGTTATCGCTTAGTAGAGGCTCGTGCGTTTTTACACACCGGTGTAGATTTTTGCGGCCCTTTTAACCTGCATGTTTCTGCGCGACTGCGCAACTCTCGCACGGTCAAAGCATACGTTGCTCTCTTTTGCTGTCTCAGCGTCAAAGCTGTTCATTTAGAGCTTGTCTCTGACCTCTCAGGAGAAGCTTTTCTCGCGGCGCTACGCAGGTTTTTTGCCAGAAGAGGCAAAAGCCAAGCTATTTATTCGGACTGTGCAACAAACTTCGTTTTTGCTGACAAATACCTCCGTCAAATTTTTGCTACCTGCGTGGAAACCGAAGCAGTTTCGTGGCATTTTAATGTCCCGACCGCCAGTCATATGGCTGGAATATGGGAGGCAAACATTAAATGTGTAAAAACTCATCTAGTTCGCGTAGTAGGTAATCAAATATTAACCTATGAGGAACTCTACACAGTCCTTACCCAAGTAGAGGCAGTGCTGAACAGTAGACCAATTAGTAGCATGTCATCTGACCCCTCGGATATGACCGCGTTGACTCCTGGTCATTTTCTTAATCTTGCGCCCTTGACCACAATTCCTGACCCAGACCTCACAGAGGTTCCCTTGAACCGCATTTCTCGGTGGCAACTTCTTCAAAGAATGCACAGAGATTTCTGGAATCGCTGGAAAAATGAATACCTACACACTTTGCAACAAAGGTCGAAATGGCACAAAAGTAACTTTTCTTCAGTAAACCCAGGAACTCTAGTCTTGGTTAAAGATGATAATTTGAAGCCTCTTGAATGGTCACTGGCACGAATTAGTGAGGTAATCTATGGGACTGATGGAATACCAAGGGTGGCGATTGTAAAAACCGCTAAAGGAACCCTTAAGAGGCCTTTGGTAAAACTCTGTCCGTTGCCGGACCCCTTACACTGAAATTAATATTTCAGGGGGGTGGGAATGGTTTGTTCCCGCCTCTATTTCACTTTTGCAATTAGAAAATAGTTTTTGTTTTCACTTTTTTTATTATTTTCAGTTTTTTATTTTTACTTTTGCTTGCACTGCAAGTTTACTTAATTTAATTAATTTTACACTCGATAAGCTTTTAGTGTTTATCCCAATTTTTCTACAATTACCCTACATCCTTTGGGCCCTTTTTTCCTTGCTATCCCCTCTTTACCTTCCCGTAAAGCAGTGCGCGCTAGGCGAAAAGGACAAGAAGCGCGCGAACGTCTCCCCACTGCGCGGAGAAGTCGACCCATCGATCGACCGAAAAACAACGTCTACGAAAGGTATCGCCAATGCCACGTGCGAACCCAATCAATTTTACTACATGTGAAAATTACAATTTCCTTTAAGAAAATTACGGATTATTCCAAGAAAAATTAGTGAAAGTGCCAAATCTATACGGATTTCCTCTTTTACCCGGTGTTCCCTAGCAGAATCAAAGGTAAGTCGAGTGTACTTTTTTTTCTTTGCGAATTTTCCTAATTTTTCATATAAAATTTTATATTCAAAAATATTATTTACAAGTGCTATACGGCACATCATTCATTATTGCCAATTACGGCAGCAGACATCACCAAATAGTCGAGATATCCACGGGAGTAGGATTGACGGTTGTTGGAGAGTTTCCGAACCAGTTTCCCTTATTTTATACAGTCCACCCTTTGATTTCTTAATTTAGGACTGCCCACCTTGTCCACCCCGAACAATGCCTACTGGTCAAACAACTAAAAACGTTAGGATGACCCTAACGTGCATTATCATAATAGGCTTTTTCCACTGATTTTTATTTCACAAAAATTTAAATTAATTTTAAAAATTAAGAAAAACTAAATAAAAATGTTGTAACAATATGTCATTTTTTGTTGGTTTTCCCACAGAAATATAAGTCGGTTAGGTTTGCTTCTCTATGAAGTAACTAATTGGAGCGTGTTTTACAAAAACCGCAAGTCCAAATTTGACGAAAATGAGTTAGTGGCGTCATCCAGTCGAAAAAATGGATGGCTTTAAGACCATGAAATAAGTGGCTGCAAGAAATAGTAAAAAAAAATCAATAATAGTTACTGTGAGATATTTGAGAAAATCATTCGTTTTAAAATAAACCGTTTTTTTTTATTTTCTGAAAGTTTTTTGTTTTGGACATATGTTGTTTTTGTAAAACACGCCTCAATTCCTACTTATTGCTGCTAATTTTATTAACATACAAAAATATGAGACTTCCCGTATACAAGGAACTTTTGGTCTGAATACGGGAAGAGGAGGAGTCCCGTAAAAAACGGGACGGAAATAGTGTACTTACTCCGATTCTATTCGACATCCCCTAGTGACGTTTGGAAGTTTAAATACTGCTGTAATTTTTATAGCCTATACAGCAAAAAAATATGGTCTATAATGCAAGGTATTTATAAACAATTATATAAATATTAAAAACTAGTGCATTCAAGGCAAAAGAAATTAGTTAAACCATCATACAAATTGTAGACCTGTCAGGATCAAGATAGTACTTAGCACCCTTAGTAGTAGTAGTAGTAGTTGTGCGGAGACCATTTTTGGTCTAGCGACTAGGCACACGGCGCGCCCTTTTCGCAAACTTCCATTTCTCCGTCCATCATATATCAAACTGATGCACGTGCCCCTTAGGATGAAAGTTTTCTTTCTCTACGAGGACCTAATTTTGCCTGGCACCTCTTTGTCAAGGGTAGGGATCTTTATACTGCGGAGCAAGTATACACAGTGGACCCACGCTTTTACACCCCTTCCGAAAGGTGGTCCTGCTACATGTTAGACTTGCATCTATCTAACACCCCTATCGTCCCAGCAGAACTTGGTTATAGACGATAGACTTCTTTCCTTTTCAGCGCAACAGTCGTGGTCGTCGTGAGTTGACTGTAGGAGATTTCTGCTGGCGCCATCCTGGTTCCGATTATATAGCACATATAGCAGGCTCCTGGACTATTATCCCTCGTTCCTCTGCTGGCTGCGTGTCGGCTCCTGGACTACACCTGCGTATATTCTCGATATTCAAGGTCAACTTGTATTTTTGTGGGCATCGCATCGCATCGGATGCTTATTCGATGACGGCTGTTGAACGCTGCAAAGAAAGTGAGCGACAAGGTGACGGATTTTTTTTGTTGTTTTTGCATCGTTCGTGACGCAAGCCTGGTACCTTCTGCATGTGAAGCCGACGACCATACCACGGCACTACCCTGCCGCCCACTTAGTACTCTTAAGTAAATACTGCTGTTTGTGTCCCGAAATGACTCTTCGCATCTTGTAGAAAAATGTTCCTAGACTATTTACCAATGCGCAATCTGCATCTTTTGTCTTCTTCGGCGACAATTTTCCTTTATCCGTGGTTTAGCCAAAAATTTATTAGATTTGAGTGTAATACTTAGAAGGGACGCTTTGTTCCCCAAAATACTGTGTTTAATTTAAGTGAATTTAAATTACGGAAAGTCTATTTAAATGAAAAAAGGACAAAGTATGAAATATCTAATTTCATTATCAAAGTTTCTAAATTTTATTAAACAATTACGGATAGTACTGAAATGTTTTTTAGTAATTTATTTATTATTTTATGACTTTTTTGTTCTGTAGTGGCAATGATACTTAATACTTTAGATAGACATCGATATTATTTACCAACTTTAATTTTTCTAAAAGCTTCTGTTGTCAACCAAACGACGAAAGGTGACATTAAAAATTGATTTGGTCATTATTCGAACCACTACAAAAAAAAACTTTTACAAAATGTGTATTTGTTTCTAGTAAATCTAATTGCCTAAAGTGCAATAAAGATAATTTTATACATTTTGAGGGTACAGGAACTATATTACAGAACATTATTTAGCCGCGCTTAATGGGCTATAAAATACACATCAATGGAACAAAGATTATGAGATACCCTTTATATGTTAAAACAGCATGTGGAAATTAGTGGTTTTAAACATCGTCAAGGCAGGATTTCGTAAAATCGACTTTTTTAAAGCAATTTGTATTATAATGTATCTACCACTGAATCTGAATATACCCCCCCCCCCCAAAATGTTGACAGGAGCGGAGATATTCAAGATGGCGGACAAAATATTGCCGAAATTATAAATTGGCGCAGTAAAGCCCCATTTAGATATCATATTATTGTTTTTAATTAGGTGCAAAATCTCCAAAAAATTCCCCTCAGGCCCTCCGGCCTCTCGTGATAATAATTGAAGTAAGATAAGAAAGTAAAAACAAAAGGTTTTCCCATAATTTATTTGATTTTTTTAAAAAACAAGCTCTATAGAAAAAAAATTAGTTTTATAAGTAAAAGTTAAGAGGCGTCCGTATATTAAATAAATTTCTTAAAATTGCAAAATAAACCATTTTGGATCTACTTTTATCTTATTTTATCATAAACTAAGCTAAATAGGAAAAAAATTGTGTATGCTTAAGACCACACGGCAGAAGTGTAAACTTCAACAAAGCGAAATTAATAATACTGGCCTCCATCTGCATCATCATATCGCTCGCTGAATGTTAATCTCATAGTTAGTCGACTCGAGCCGACTTCACCCGAATAAGCGTTACATAGCCGAACCTGACGCCTTAGTTCAATTCACTACCCACAAAAACTGCTAAACGCGCCTAAAGAAGTTTACACTTCAAAAATCTGAGGGCACGGCAGTGTCTCGCCAAGTTCGCGCTGCCGTACCATCTTGTCTTGAAACATTTCAGCCCATATTTGACCTATCTACAACTCTACTTCGGAATGAGCTACGAATCTCAAACTTTGCACAGTCGTAGATTTTCATAGTCGTAGATTTTCATTAACAACCCCTCTAAGTTTCGTGGACTTCCATAAAGTACTAAAGTAGTTACGAAATTTCAAAAAACGTCGAAATTGTTACTCACTGACTCATTCACTCATGTATAGATCATCAAAATTCTACTCTGCTTCCAGACATGCTACAAAGCTGAAATTTTGCAGACTGATAGAAATTATGACCAAAGCCCTGGAAAAAACTCAAAAAACCCCAAGATTCTAATGTTCTGGTTTCAATAAATTTAGTTACGACTTCAAAAAGTATTTAATTATTTTGAGCAGTGTATATTATTGACTTGACAGAGAAGTTTAAATATCTTTAACGACAGGACGATTAAGGTAACTAATTTTACTACACCGTCGTACACTAAGGTTTCCACTTTTACGGTTAAAAGTTAGAAAAGAATAGGATTAATAAATATTTTATTAATGACAATATTAAACAACACGCAAACGAACTTAATGCAAACACGTCAGAAGTAAAATTAAAATACCTAATATGAGAACGCTATTAAAAGTAAAAAAATGTACCTATCTATTTACACCATTTACACAACTAAAAACAAATACTTGGTCATGTCACCATTTGCATCGATAACCTTTTGGAGTCTATGAGTCATAGATTTATAAAAGGGGATTGTAAAATCTTCCCGTTCAGCAAGACTTTCCCAAATATTTAAAATGCCTTCCCAAAGATGCTCAGCCTTTTGTGGCAAAAAGTTCCGCTGGTATAATTGTTTAACTATGACACCCCAAACATTTTCAATTGGGTTCATGTCTGGGCTGTAACTGGCCCAAGGAAGGGAGTCAATATTTCTGTCCTGCATCCATTGTGTCACAATATTTGCTGTGTGCAAAAGCGATAACTGCAATGGACTGTATATTTTTTATTAAATGAAGCGCGAACAAACATAAATATATTAATACGAAATCACGAAATAATCAAACGTCCATAGGTTAATTGCTGTTACCACACAACGGAAATCAGAAACAAAGCACTCACCAGTTTGCAGCCAATTTCTCCACGTTCCAGAGGCCCCTGTCTGAAGGGCTGAAGTTTCCAGTTTTATGCTTCAGTACACCAAAATCGAGCACTTTCAAGTGTAGAAATTTGTAATATTTGGAGAAAGAAATTAACACGCCATTGTCTCGAGGCGGTAGAAAAGGATCTCACTGATTGTTGGTGCGCATGTCGAAATGCGCGAAAATGTACTCTGTCCGTCATCCAATTGTGTGGTTTTAAAATTAAAAAGAACCGCGAAATTTAGCGGGAGCTAACATAACTGCCCTCCAAAACACACAATTTTAGAATATCAACCGGACAGATATAGATATAAGAAAAAATGATCGACCGATAAATATAAATGAATGAAAAACAGAAAAGTAGCGTAAGTTTATTTAGAGATCACGAAAACCCGAAAAAAGGCAAAACAAACAAATAAAAATAAAGAAAAACCTATTGTAATACCCGGTAATAGGTAGAAAAATGAAAATTAGTTTTAATTCGGCAAGAGGCACAGTTTTACAACTGGCCGCCTGTAAACACCGGCAGCCGTTCGCACCGTCGCCACACGCACTTGACCGTCTCCGCCGGGATGCAGTTCGGTGACCCGACCGACTGGCCATTTCAAAGGTGACTGGATGTGATCACTAATGATAACCAAATCATTTAATTTGATATTTGGGGACGAATCAGCCCACTTGTGTCGCTGTTGTAGCGTATGCAAATACTCTACAGAATACCGTTTCCAAAAATCATTATGTAGTTTTTGGATTAGTTGCCATCTCGAGAGCCGATTTAGGGGAACCTCGGACAAATCTGACTCCGGAGTTTCTGAATTAAGGGGTTCAAAGGTCAAAAAATGCCCAGGGGTAAGAGGTTGATGATCGTGTGGGTCTGAAGAGGCAGGAGATAAAGGGCGACTATTAAGTACAGCTTCTATGCGACATGTAAGGGTGGACATTTCCATGATAGACAACTTCTGGTCGCCGACAACTCGAACAAAGTGAGTTTTAAAACTTTTGACGCCAGCTTCTGCCAGGCCATTAAAATGTGGACTGAGAGGGGGTCCCAGATGCCAACGAATAGAAAGTCTGGCGGACGCACTTCTTGCGTAATCAAGTAATTGGTTACGAAACCCTATAAAATTACTGCCCTGATCTGACCAGCATTGCGTCACGCTTCCACGCCTGGAAATGAATCGATGGAATGCACCTACAAACCCTTCGGTGGACAGTTCCATGGTTAATTCTAAATGCACGCAATGTGTGGCCGTACAGACAAACACACAGACATACGATTTGAAAGCTTTACAACCACGGTAACGATGAGGAATCACCAGGAAAGGTCCACAAAAGTCGATAGCTTCACTCGAAAAAGGTTTAAGTTGATTGATTCGATGAGCGAGAAGTAAACTCATTATGGGCGGTCTATAGGGTTTAGGGTTGATTCTAAAACATTGCAAGCACTTGGATATGGTTCTTTGAATAGCCCGTCTGGCAGATAATATCCAAAATTGCTGTAAAAGCAGATTATGTAATGTTTTAAACCCAGGATGAAGGTATTGTCGATGAGTGGACTCGATAAGAAGAGTAGTTAAACGATGGTTACTCGAAAGTAAGACGGGGTGTTTTGCAGAATAAGACAAAAGGTCAGATTTTTGTAATCTGCCACCGACTCTAATGATATTATTTTCATCAAGAAAAGGTGAAAGTTTTCGAAAAGGTTTCGGTATTGGTTTATCCTTAGATAACGCGGAAAAAAGCTCAGAAAAGCAAGAACCTTGAACGCGTTTGATAAGAAGGTATAACGCACTTTGCATCTCACCAATGGTAGGAAAAACAATATTTTCAAAAATAATTTTTTAATCCGGTGGATTAGTGGGTTTTTGATAGGAATGGTTTTGAAAAAGGTTAACTATTCGAAGGACACAACAAATGATACGTTGAATCCTTGATATAGATGAATATTTAATAAGAAGCTGATCTAAGAAGTTAACGTCAATTATCGCATATCATTTTTGATTTATGAAAATCGGGCCATACGTTTTCAGGAGACCACAAAAACGACGGTGCGTTCCACCACATGTCATGTGAAATGAGCTGTGAAGGGGTGACCCTCGTGATGCAATATCGGCTGCATTTAAAGCAGAAGGAATGTAGCGCCATGAGTTTGACGGAATGATTTCCTGGATTCTACTGACTCGATTTCCAGCAAAGGTTTGCCAGCGATTAGGAGAAGATGAAAGCCAGTGCAATACGACTTGCGAATCGCAGAAAATTCCTTCATAGCTAGATAAGACGAAATCAATTAATTCGCTTAAAAGAAATGCGCCTAGGAGTTCTAGCCTAGCCAAAGTTTGTGACTTTATAGGCGCGACCCTAGATTTTGCAGATATGAGAGAAACAGATATATTGTTTTCCTCTTCTAGACGAAAATATACGACGCCTGCGTAGCCTCGAATTGAAGCGTCACAGAAGCCGATGATTTGACAGGTATTGGTTTTTGACAGTATGAATTGTCGGGGTAATTGAAAATTGGAAAGAAGCGGGAGAGTCGATGATAGAAGAATCTGGTTCTTCGTCCCAGCCTATTTTCGATATCCACAACTGTTGCAAAATAAATTTTGCTTGTAGCAACAAGGGACAAAGAAACCCTAAGGGATCGAAGATTGTTCCTATGATAGATAAAATAGAACGTTTAGTTGGGGGTTTGTCCTTCATTCGGCATTGATAAGAAAAAATGTCGTTTTTTGGATGCCATTGAAGTCCTAAAACTTTGATAAAGTGTGGTTCCTCCTTGTCAAAAGAGAGAGGCATTTGACGATCGGATTCTGGCAATGTTGCCAATAACTCAGGACAATTGCTTGCCCAAGTTTTTAGAACAGTACTAGCCATAGGAAAACGTTCCTTTTCTCTCTCTGCCTGCTCATTTAATGTACGCATGGCTAGAAAAGGTGAGCATGTCATGCCAAAAGTGACAGTAGAAAGGTCCCACACTGAAAGTGGGTCCTGTGGAGAAAACCTCCACAATATCCTTTGATAAGGACGGTGATTAGGATTGATAAGGACTTGACGGAACATCTGTTTGATGTCAGCAATGTAGGCAATAGGATTAAGACGAAACGTAAGGAGTAAAGAAGCAATATACTTTTGAAGTTTCGGTCCAGATAACAACGTGTCATTGAGACTAATATTCTTTGGGGTGCCTGCCGAACAATCCCAGACTACCCTTAATTTTGTACTTAAGCTTTCCGGCTTTAGTAGGCAATGATGTGCCAAAAAACATGATACGTCGCCTTTTGGTTGACTAGATAAAACTAGACTCATATGATTAGAATCGATATAGTCTTGCATGAAACTTGAATAGGCAGTGTACAGATCAGGATTTTTGAGTAATCTATTTTCTAGAAGTAAAAATCTACGATAAGCTTGCGGATAAGTATTTCCTAGGTCAGGGTTTATTTTATCTTTAAACGGAAGATCTACCATGAATCTACCGCTCGGTTGCCGTACGACACTCGCAGTAAAAATTGATTCCGCTTGTTTTTCTTCCTTTGATAAGATTTGTTTTTTAGGCAAATGTTCGATTTCCCAAAACCTAGGGAGAATGACCTCTAAAGGAGGTGAATGACTCGTTAAAAAACAACTGGTTTGTTCCGTAAGACTACCTACTTCGTCCACTTTTCCCATGACGACCCAGCCAAAGATGGTTTCAAGGGCGGAAGGTTGCCCTATTTGTCCAAGAACCCTGCCCTCCTTGAATATCTGTGCGAATAGCTCGCAACCAATAACTAGGTCCACAGGTCTAGATTTGAAATAAGATGGGTCGGCAAGTTTAAGGTTTTCCAAGTGTTTCCACTGATTATCGTTCAAAGTGAATGTAGGCATATTAGAACATATTTGTGGAACAACAATTGCTTCGAAATTAAGTAAAGGGTTGACCTGTCCTTGTGGCTTAATGTGACATTGAACGAGCCCTTTGGAAGTAAGAGAAGACATTTGGTTTAATCCGAATATTTCAGTGGTGTAACTTCGCCTAGGAAGATTAAGACGCTGAATACACTTTTCACTGATGAATCCTGTGTGTGATCCAGAATCAAGCAGTGCCTTTACAGGTTGAAAATTTCCGCAACCGTCCATAACATCTATTATGGCGGTGCATAACAGAAAGGTACCTGAAAGTCCTGAGGTATTTAATGACACATGAAGATTTTTGAAAGGTGGTGTGTGAATGACAGGACTAGTATCTTGGCTTCCAGACTCTTTATTAGTTTCTAAGATATGAGTTAAAGTGTGGTACCTTTTACTATTGCAAGTCCTGCATGAATATTTTGATTTGCACGTGTCTACCGCATGCGAGGGATGAAAACAGGAGAATCAAAAGGTGGTAGACGCTTTTTACTCATTGGGCGTCGACCGGTGAGATACCACCATGCCAGAACTGAGTAGCGCTAAGTGGTATCACCACGTTCCGCTACTGCGCTGGCAGTCCGGTTCCAACAATGAGTAACAGATAGCATGATGGCGCCTCCAGGATCAAAATATTCCGGAGGTAAAATACCCGACCACTCGGATCTCCGGGCGTCGGGTGATCCTGGGGGTCCTTCATGCAAAGATATTAAAAGAAGACCAAAAAGTCAACTCAGAATTGATTTTAGCAATATAAGAGGATTAAGTACCAACATGAATTCAGTTCACCAACATCTTGAAGAACAAAGACCTGATATCCTTGTTCTCACTGAAACTAAAATCAGTTCTGCAACACCTATTGTGAACTATCTTTATCCCGGCTATGACCTACACCTCCGATTTCGACATAATTTTGGGATCTGTGTATACATTAAAAATGACCTTTCATGTCATCGAGAGGAGAAGCTAGAACCAGCGAACCTCGATATCATATGGCTGAAATTCACCTCAAAGTCATCGACCAAGTTCATTTGCTGCCTCTACCGACCGCCAAGTAACACCGAGTATCAAAACTTTTTTGCGACATTATCCGAAAACTGTGATAGTATACAGTCTAACTATCCACATGCGGAAATTGTTTTTTTAGGCGATTTCAACGTCCACAATATACCCTGGCTAAAACACCACAACAAAACAGATAACGAAGGCAGGGAAGCAGAAGCTTTTGCCATAAGTTGTGGTCTAACGCAGCTTGTCGATGAACCTACCCGTATCTCAGAAAGGGGTGAATTTGCAGCGCTTTTAGACTTGTTCCTAACTACAAATCCTGACTTGTACACTATTCAAGTAGATCCCCCACTTGGTTCATCCGATCATAAACTTATAAGAACAAAGTGCGAAATGTTCATACCGCCAATCCAACAATCACTTCCTCGTAAAATGTGGCACTATAAATCGGCAAAATGGAATGACCTTAAACAGTTTTACCTAGATTTTCCATGGCAAGAGGTTTGCTCTAAAACAGCTGATCCCACTATTTGCTGTAATGAAATAACAAAAGTAATCTTATCTGGAATGGATGCATATATCCCACATACAATAAAACGCAGAGCTAATGCAAAACCTTGGTTCAACAGCCAGTGTGAAACGGCTGTACAGAAACAACACAGAGCATATAACCTTTGGAAACGACAACAAACCGCTCAAAACCACACAGAATTTATAGAAGCCAGAAATAGTTGCAAAATTACTATTGACGCCGCCAAAGAAACATACAATCAAAAAATAAAAAACAGGTTGCTGAATTATCCAAGTAGTTCTAGGTCCTTTTGGTCTCTTGCAAAAGCCGTTGGATCAAACTTCACCAAGTCATCCATACCACCACTTACAGATAAAAATACTCACTTAGTCACAACATCAGAGGAAAAAGTCAATATGCTGGCCAAAATCTTTTCCTCCAACTCAAACCTAACAGTGCCAAATGGAAAAACTCCACCGTTCATTGAAAGGGTTTCCCACAGTATGCCAGAGGTACCCTTTTGTCACAGAGAAATACGAAAATCCCTTAAAAAGTTGGATACAAACAAAGCAATGGGTCCAGATGGCATTCCCGCGATAGTACTCAAAAATTGTGCTAGCGAACTCACCCCAACTTTCGCAAAATTATTCAATTTATCTTATAGGCAAGGAGTATATCCATCATCATGGAAGTCTGCCGCAACCCATTCCAAAGAAAGGAAAAAAGACAGATCCGTTAAACTATAGACCAATTGCTCTACTTCCGGTGATATCAAAAGTAATGGAAAGAGTTGTGAACAATCACCTAACCAAGTACTTGGAAAAGTACAAAATTATCAACGACAAGCAATACGGATTTCGAAAATATAGGTCAACTGGCGATTTACTTACATACGTCACTCACTTATGGCAAAAAGCGATTGAGTTGCGAGGTGAAACAAGAACAATTGCCTTAGATATATCTAAAGCATTCGATAAAGTCTGGCATGAAAATCTGCTCAACAAGCTCAAAGCAACGGGATTGTCGCCGAGACTTTGCACTTGGTTTGAAAGTTACCTTAAGGATAGATCCATTTATGTTGCACTGGATGGCCGGAACTCCAACTCTTACCAAATAAATGCTGGTGTGCCACAGGGAGCAATCCTTTCGCCAACACTTTTTATTTACATAAATGACCTCATAGATAAAACAGTAAATCCACTTTATTGCTTTGCAGATAATGGCAATGTAGTCTCCTCAGTCATACCACCCACATGTCTCTCCGCACGTGAATTTCATTACCTTAGACTAGCTGAAATATCACAGATAAATAACGACTTGGAGATAATAAAGGACTGGGGCAACAAAAACCTTGTACAGGTCAACGCGCAGAAAACCCAAGCAGCCCTGTTTTCAAAAAAGACCAGCACCGGTGAGCCAAACATCATGCTGTCTGGAAGTGCTGTCGTATTGCAGAGCCAGTTGAACATCTTAGGAGTCACTGCAGAGACCAACATGTCTTGGCACAGTCACGTGGCAGATATAGCTAAAAGGGCGTCCCAAAAGCTTGGGGTGCTATTTCGTACAAGACATCTGTATACACCAAGCCAACTGCTGACACTCTACAAAGCCCAGATTCGACCAACTATGGAGTACTGCTCACATATATGGAGTGCGGCACCCAAACATACGTTAATGCTTTTGAACACCGTGCAAAAACGAGCTATCAAGCTGATCAATGACCCCGCACTTACCCGTAGCTTGGATAGTCTCGAACATCGAACAACTGTGGGCGATCTATCTCTCTTCTACAGGTATTATCACGGAAAGTGCTCTGAAGAGTTGGCACGTATGATCCCCCCGGGAGTAGCATCTACTAGGCGAACACGTCAAACAGACGGTAACCATCAATTTATTGTCAAGATGGAGGCACCAAGAACCTCATTATATCAGAATTCATATCTCTGGAGAACAGCATCGCTATGGAATAAACTCCCTGCGACAGTTTTCCCTGCAGGTTACAACCTGAACCGTTTCAAAACCAACACACACCAACATTTCCGCGCACTTGCCGCTTCTCGAGCATGATAGGGATCTCGTTGCGAGTGCGCATACCCGTAAAAAACACGCTAGACATAATTTTTTCTGCTTGACCAAAGATAGGCGCTCGATAGGCGAGAGCTCAAGAAATGTTTGACATTTCGAAAGCACGTGACCTTGATTACACCGGAAAGATTTTATTCCCGTACTTGAATTAGTTGAGGTGCCAGCCAGTCCTATAAAAGGCGAATTGGATGATTTATAGGTAGGCTTTTGCCCAAACTGATTTTGCATAGAATTTGAATTTTTATAGGTAGGCTTTTGCCCAAACTGATTTTGCATAGAATTTGATTTTTGATAGGTAGGCACCTTTTTGGGTGCTGTTGATTGAGGAAGTGATTCCAAAACTTTACATCTTTTTTCTAGAAATTGAAAAAGTGACTGAAAAGTGGGAATTTCGGTATTAGTATTGGCGTGACTCATTTCGAAATTTGAACGCGTCGGAATATCCAATTTTTCTAACAGAATGAAAAAAATAATAAAGTCCCAACTGTCAACGTCAAAGCTAAGTGATTTTAAAATTTCGAGGGATTCTGAAAAGGTGTCAATTAAATTACGCAATTCTTTAGCTGACTCGTTTTTTAATGTAGAATTCATAATTGTGCTTAAAGCATCATTTGCGAGGTCTCGCTTGTTTTGATATCTATTAACTAATTTGTCGTAAGCAATTTTATAATTTTGATCAGATAAGCTAATCCCTGATATCAATTTTAAAGGCTCATCCTCGAGATATGAAAATAAATATTGAAGTTTTTGGACGTTACTTAGACTTTGAGTTTGATCTATTTGATCTATAATGTTATTAAAAAGATCGAGAAAGCTTGGCCATAATTTTTTATCCCCTCGAAATATGGGAATACCTAACTCTTTGAGTTTTGGAGTTTCGTTTTGTCGAACATATGATCCCGAAAAGGATGGGGCCTCAACCGGAAATATTTTAGAGTAAACCCCCTTACACGCATAAAAATATTCACGAGCTTCTGAAAGGATCGCATCTTGCGTTTTAAACTCCTCGTCGTCCGAGTCGTCTATCATCATAATGACATCATTATGTGCCAACATGCATTTATCGAAGGTTTCATCCAAATCGGAATACCTCACTTGAGACTCGTTTCTCGCTTTTGCGTCCGTTGCCGCGGTTTGTGAAAACACATAACACTTGGTGATCGCAGTTAAAAAACCCTTGCGTTTTTGCACGGCTTTTTTGATAGACATGATTTTACCTTTGAAATGACGAAATTGTCGGTAAATATACAATTAACGCTAAATTAATGCTTCTGAAATAGAAAAAAGACGAATTGTCGAAAATATGCACTAATTTATCGCAATTGATGAAAATTGTTTTAAATATCGAAATGATATGGAACACATCTAATCACAGAAATAAGAAATGTTGTTTGTTTGTTATTTGATTGATCCTCGATTTTGTTTACTGAAATAACCACGCGGTAGGCCCTGCGTTACCATAGCAGCGGACCGAAAACAGGTGAATCGCGCCGAAACCGAAGGTCGAACACGAAAAACTACGGTTCAATACGATTGGCAAATTCAAGGCCGTGTGGTCGCGGAGAATATGCGAAAATGGCTGCCCTAAAATACCGTCGAATGGATTTAATTTACTTATTCGGCTCGAAGGAACACTTATGTATGCCCGCAATTAGAAAAACGATAACTACAATGGACTGTTTATTTTTTATTAAATGAAGCGCGAACAAACATAAATATATTGATACGAAATCACGAAATAATCAAACGTCCATAGGTTAATTGCTGTTACCACACAACGGAAATCAGAAACAAAGCACTCACCAGTTTGCAGCCAATTTCTCCACGTTCCAGGGGCCCCTGTCTTGATCTAATGATGGCACCACGTAGCTGAAGGGCTGAAGTTTCCAGTTCTATGCTTCAGTACACCAAAATCGAGCACTTTCAAGTGTAGAAATTTGTAATAGTTGGAGAAAGAAATTAACACGCCATTGTCTCGAGGCGGTAGAAAAGGATCTCACTGATTGTTGGTGCGCATGTCGAAATGCGCGAAAATGTACTCTGTCCGTCATCCAATTGTGTGGTTTTAAAATTAAAAACAACCGCGAAATTTAGCGGGAGCTAACCCCGGACAATTAACATGTTGGAAGAGGTAATCGTTTTCTGGAAAAAATTCTGTAATGCTTGGTGCCATAACATTTCGTAATATATTAATATAAGTCTGGCCGACAAATATACAAAAAATTTATTTAATTAAAGTGGTAAAAATGTTTTTAAAAAATCAAACAAGTTTCATGGCTGATTTTTTGCTATAGTTCTTCAACCAACCTTTCATCAATTCTCCAAACTACGCGCAATCCTCTGGTTGAGATCCAGCCCCACACATTAAAGCTAAAGTGTCCAGCAGCACGATAGCGATTAACATACTGGGGCTCGTATCTGGTATTATTTGGCCTATACACGCTGATTTTTCCCTTTTTCGAAGATTGCAAAATCATTTCGTCGGTAAATATCAATCTTCTTCAAAAATCTTGGTTGTTATTGATATAATTTAGTCCAAATATTAAACGGGATTGCTTTTGTTGGAGCGTTAAAGCAGTTTTGTTTGCCGCAATTCGATGTCTAATATTTGATTTTTTAATTCTCCTCCATACAGTGGTTTTACTTCCCGAAAACTATGACAGAATTCTCGCAACTTTCGCATTTTCGAAGGGATTCTCCTTAAGCCTCCTTACCAGGGCCTCGCCTTGTTCGGCTGTGGAAACAGTGGGTCTTGCGGAACCTCCTCTTCTCTCTAAAACTTGTTCTTCCTGCCACCCTTTGTTAATTAGGAACACCTTATTTCGTGAGACATGAAACTCTTCAGCAACAGCGGTAATGGACCAACCATTTTCCAGTTTGGTAACCATTCTAGCCTTCATTTCTAATGTTGTATGTGGAGCCATTGAAATTAGTTTTAAAATTATTTTGAAGTAACGTGACAGTGTCATTTTGAATTTAATTGATTTAAAAACAATAACAATATAAATACACTGCTCAAATTTCGGAAAAAATTGTTTTAAGAGTCGTAACTAAATTTATTGAAACCAGCTCTACTCCCCTCCCCTATACATGTAAAGTTATGTAAAAGTAACATTGCCCACTTCCAAAAATGCTAGAGAGCTGAGCTTTGGCAGACTAATAGGAACTATGATAAAACTATAGGAAAAAACACCCAGAAATTCTAATTTACTTTCCTCCCCTATAAATGTAAAGTTATGTAAAAGTAACATTGCCCACTTTCAGACACGCTAGAGAGCTAAGCTTTTTAAGACACTATGGCAAAACTAAAGGAAAATATTTCAAAATACCAAAATTTTAATTTACTTCCCTCTCCTATAAATGTAAATTTATATAAATGTAACATTGCCCACTTCCAGAAACGCTAGAGAGCTGAGCATTAGAAGACTGATAGGAACTATGATAAAATTATAGGAAAAAATTAAAAAACACGAACATTTTAATTTACTTCCCTCCCCTATACATGTAAAGTTATATAAAAGTAACATTGTCCACTTTCAGAAACGCTAGAGAACTGAGCTTTGGAAGGCTGATAGGAACTATGATAAAACCATGCGAAAAAATTTAAAAACCTCAAAATTTTCATTTACTCTCCTCCCCTATAAATATAAAGTTATGTAAAAGTAACACTACCCACTTCCAGAAACGCTAGAGAGCTGAGCATTGGAAGACTGATAGGAACTATGATAAATTATAGGAAAAAATTTAAAAACACGAACATTTTAATTTATTTCCCTCTCTATACATGTAAAGTTATATAAAAGTAACATTGTCCACTTTCAGAAACGCTAGAGAGCTGAGCTTTGGAAGGCTGATAGGAACTATGATAAAACCATAGGAAAAAATTAAAAAACCTCAACTTTGTAAGTAAGGCATTGCAAAAGTTTTGAACAATATTCCGCATATTTTTCTACTTTAAAAATTAAATATTATCCAATTCCTTTAAAAAAGAAGTGAAATCATAACAAAAACATTTCATGTAAAGAAAAGCCAACTACGCATAAATGGCATTCCGTAGAAAGGATTGAAATAAAAGCAAAGCCAAGTTCTCCAATAAAAATTTCAAAATGAAAGGTTCTTACTAGTTTGGAAATGTTTTTCTAAACTTGCCTATTACGGCTGTAAATGACTCTTAGGCACAGTGCTAAATTGAACATAAAGAAGTTTGGCTGTAATAACAAAGTTTAAAAAAACATTTCCAAACTACTAAGAATTTTTCATTTTAAAATTTGTATTGGAGAACTTGGCTTTTTCTTTTTACGGAATGCCATTTTCGCGTACTTGGCTTTTTTTTACATAAAATGTTTTTGTTATGATTATACTTTATGGTAGAAAGAGAAATTTCGTTTCTCAGAATGTGCATACCGAAGGGGTTTGACCAATAAAAAACGTCGTAAATAGTAAAATTGTTTTTCTTATTTGATTTTCTTAAAAAAAAAGGTCTTTAGTTCAAACAATATGTTCTAATCTACGTCGCAGATAAAAAGTTTTATAATTACCGCTTCAGTGGTGTGCTTCATTTATGTCCATGTTTTATACAAGTTTCTTAAGAAATAAGCTTTTTACGACAAAATGTTATGTCCAGGGACGTCCGTAAATTTTGGTCACTTTCAAAAATTACCAAAAAAAACATTTATGTAAAATTTTCTTAAAAACTAAGATCGAATAAATGCAATATTCATTTTTTTCCTAGAAAGATTAGTTAAAACAATAGATAAAATATGTAACAGATATTGAATATTTTGGTTATTTTTGAAAATTTATTTATATACGCCCCTGGAGTCTTAACTGTGACATAAAATCCACATAATAAAAAAGCGTTTAAAAGAAAATAATTTTTTTTACAATAAAGTTTTTAATTAAACTTTTTCCAACAAGTGTGGTTTTTCAGAAAATTTTATAGAAACTATAGGTAATATATTTTTTTTCTAAATAATCCCAATTTACGGACGCCACTGAAGAGCTACTTCCTTCTACTAACTTTATCGAGTGTTGTTTGGAATTTTTGATAAAAAGTTTTAGGGCGGGGTGGCTTTCTTAGCCCCAGAGACATGGGAGGGGAATATATTACCCATCCTCCCTGCGCTAGCGTTGAGCTTCCTTCGGCGTCCATGTTAGCATTAAGACACGTCACTACTGGCAGCCTTTAGTCCATTCATTTATAACTGAGAAACGACAAATCACTGAAATGATCTTTCACTGATTTTTTCTTAAAAGGACTGAATGTAGGCAAAGCCCTCTGTTCTGCAGTTTAAGTGGATAAAATTTTTAGGAAAATAATGCCCCTACCTATTAAAAACTTTACCACCAAAACATATAAAACAATGTACCCGACAAAAATTAATTTATCAAGTCATGCGTGGTGGCTGCATAAACTATCAATCGGTTTAAATAGACTAGGCCATGTGGTGTGATTACAACAGAAGTGATTCGCATCAATGGATTACTTCTTTATTTTAAATTAAATAAAAACGATTGTGTTAAGATTATTTTTCTAATACTTTTAATAATTCAAAATTCAAGTATTTATCCCTTTGTAATCTAGCCCAATCATATTAGGAATTAACCTGGAAAAAAATACGTGCAAGCTGGGTTGATTGAGAAATTAAGATTCGGTGGGCTCAAAATAGGGGGAAATGACCATTTGTCAAAAAGTTATATGAAATGCTTCTAGATAGAAAACGGAGAGCCTTTTCAGATCTTTAGCCTTGACTAACAGGCATTTAGCGTTTTTAATTTATTTTAAATTGATACCTATGTCTATGCAGCATCTCCTAGAAACTTGGATGAAACATTTAAACGCCCAGGGCTATTTTGAAGGGTCTCTGCTCTGGCTGTGGAAAGGCAACGGTTAAGCAAGCATAGTCACTTCTCATTTTGACAATTACTTATTGTTAAGTAAACCTAGACAGACGGAGCAGCGGTGAAGTCAGCTGAGCTATCCTAAATAAACTTTGTATCTTGAACTGTTAATATAATTACTTTAACTAGAGTGTCAAGCCAGAACTACGAAACATCACAATTATTATTATTTCCTTTCTATGATTTAACTGCTACTGACTAGAACTTCAAAGGAGATGTTATATTTGCAACAACTTTTAAGTTACCTATTTCCTTAATTTGTCTCAAAGAAATCAAAACGATGCAAAAATTCAAAGAAGAAATAAGATCAAATAAAAGCAAACTCTTCCTGTAACAAATATGAAATGCAGATTTTAATCAAATATCTATCGAAAACCAATAAAACTGGGAATAGTTATAAAAGAAATTCTGAGTAGAAAATGTCCCAAAAGGTCGCCATTTGGGGACCTAACAATATATGAAACGATAAAGGCGTATTATTATTAGAATTCGACTCATGTCACTTGCAAAAAGACATAAATAAGTATTTTAATAACAAAACTTTTTTTATAGCCGTTAATTTGCTTACATTGCTAACTTTTTTAACAACGTACTGGCATTTTCAATTTTACTCTCCACACCGTTCGTTAATATGTATAAAAAAGTGCAGTGTTTTAGTTGATTTTTGTGTTGATTAAAAACTTCTTTAATTGAATTGTTTTCTGGTTCTAATTAATAGTACCTAGTTTCCCAATCTCACCGATATAGGATTTGCCCTAGTTTCTTAGAAGTTAAACACATTTCTTAGGTTTTAGGTTGAGTATTGGTTAAGAAACTTTTAAGAATATTTCTAATTAATAAACCCATTTTTTAAGTGTTGAATTCACTTTATTATTTTATATATTTTTGAAGTTGTAAACGATTATAACTATAAAAATGCTTAGCTATTTTTTTAGAAGGTATCAAGGGAAAATCTTGCATAAAACAACCGCTCTACTTTCGCTCCAGAGTCATTTCTCCTTTACCAGGGTATGTTTTCTTGGTCTTGAACGATGTGACCATCCACATCACATGCTTTGACCATAAGCAAGCCATAAATTAGCTCCGAGCCGTCACGTGTCATGCGAAAAGACCTCCATTGCGCAAGCTTGCTTAAGATTTCACTTCAAACACGTAATTCTGGATCTTGAGCGACATCGACATCATCATCCACATCACACCTCTTGACCAATAGCAAACTCCGAGCCTCCTTCTTTAGTCGCCTCTTACGACAGGCCTAGGGGTTACCTTGGTGTCATTTTTATCTCCGAACACCATACGGATTTCAAATGAACTTAAAGTATATCTCCTTCGGGCGGCAAAAGAAAATTAGAAGGTCATAATTTGTGTCCGATGCTATCTAGGACATTTTTTAAAATTTAAAGTAAAAATACCTTTTCCCGCTAAATCGATTTACAACCGTCGCCAGGGGAGCTATCAGACAAAATTGTATTAAAAGTATGTTGTATACAGAGTGTTCTAATAACGATAAGGAATATGAAGATGCAATAGGTTTCCAAAGTTTTATTAGTAGACCACGGATGCCAAAAAAATGGATAGCCAGCCCTTTGGCTCAGAAATCACTGCCAGAAAGTCGGCCATCGTGTGACAATTTCTGTTGGCAACACTGAAATCATTTAAAAAGTTTGGTTACATTGCTTCTTAGAAATTTTAAGATACTTAATATTCCCACGAATGGTTTAAAGTATCTTTGAAAAAGGATAGCCAAGAAAGAAGGTTGGCCATCGCGTGATAATTTCTGTTGGCAGCACTGTTTAAGCAAATTGAACTGTGGTAAAACTGATTACTTTACTATTACTCAAGAATAAAGAACATATTTAAATGAGAATAAAATAGTGTCAAATTTCGTTTATTTACTTGCGATATGTATCCCAAAGCCAGATAATTTCAACTAGTAACATTTGCCATAATACTTGTTTATTGACGGTAGAAAAATGTATTTAAGAATTAATAAATAAACTTCGGGATGCAGTCGACCATCACAAAAGTCCGAATAAAATTGAATGAATCGTAATCAATTCTGATTTTACAAACAAAAATGTATATCACATACAAATCACACACAACATTCCCGTACCATATTTAAATCAGGAAAAATATCTCGCTATGACATTTGACGCCAAATTGCGCTGGCCAACACATGTTAAAACCTGGCTAATTAGATGGAAGTCCAATTCTTTATAACATGTTACTGCTTTTTCGAGTAATACTAAAATCACTATGAACATATTGTCTTAAATTATGGGGTTGTGCTATAGTAACATTCTAATTTTACAGAAAATTCAAAATAAAGTATTAAGAAACATTGTCGTGGTGACCTTTATTGAGACTTAAAAAATCTTAACTATGGCAGAGACTATAAAATAGGACGCAAAAAGCCATGAAGATAGACTCCATCGTCAATGTGTAATTGATTGATCTTCTAGACAATAAAGTGTTTCTTCGAAGACCAAAATGAATGAAACCGTGTGAACTAGTGAACTAAATAAAATATATAAAGCAAAATAATGCTATAAACACAAGCATTCATTATACAGTCTTGTAAACATTGCTGTACGCAATTCGGGGAAAATTACCGTTGGGTGAATTCTAACTTACCAACTTTAAATTTAACGTTTCTAGTAAACTAAGTTAAAACAAAATTGCTTATTAGCCTTATTGACTAGACTGTAATATAAAAAGGGCTGTACGTTACTCACGTTATTAGTGAGATCTAATACCTACCGTTTAACTACTACATGTGCTTTTCAGAATTAGAAAAGTTTTTTGGTTGATATAGAGCTTTTGAGTGGAAAGGAGAGTTTTCTGGAAATTCGGGAGGTCGTAAAAAAGATTTCGATAAAAAAAACTCTTAGGATTCTTTAGAAAAAAAAAATTCTGCTCCCTTATAAAGTTGATGAATAAAATTTATTTTAAAAGTATTTTGAGTCAGTGTTGGCTGTTCCGTTGAAATTTTACCAGATATAGTAACTTTTTTTTGCGACCTAATGATGACCGTTTGTTAGGCTAGATTAGGTCGCGTCGAATTTCAGTTGCAAAAAACAGTGCAGGGGTCAATTCTTAAAATAAATTCGTATACGAGTCTTATTTGGTTTTGGTTGAATTTGTACGACTTTAATTGAAGAATATACCCACTGGGCTATTGATTCGGAGCCGTGGACAATGTGATCTATCACTTTGTGCGCACCAAAGGGCATTGGTAATTAAAGAAAAGCCCTATATTACGCAGGCTACTCTTGCGAAGCGCCTGAGGAACGTTTCATTACTTTGGGGTAGGAGAACCAACCCGCGTAAAAAAGGTTAAAAATTCACCGTCTTTAAACAGCGCGCAATTCTTTCTTTCCTTGCTATTGGTCGAGACGAAGTCTTTCGCACAATGCAATGTATCACTTCTCAAGATTACCTACGAGAATCACCCTCCAGGTCTCTTCAGATAACGTATTATCCAGTACTGGCTCTAAACAATTCTAAATAATAACTTTAAATAAAAGGAAGTATCATTTAGTGACACTTAGGAAGAGGAAAAACAATAAGAGGTGCTCATAATTTTTAGGTTAGTTTACATATTTGGGAGCAAACATAAACTAAGAAAACTCTATAACAGAGGAAATAAACCAAAGAATATTCAACAAAAACAAAGTCTTTTACGCTCATCAGAAACTGTTCAAGTCAAAGATTCCAATGAGAACTCTCAAACAAAAAATCGACACTACAATAGTTAGAACAACTAAAAATATTTGAAAGAAAATTCTTCCATATGATTTTAGGCACCAGTCCGAAGTGGGTGGTGATACGGTACTCGTATAACAGGCAATTTCTTTCCTCAGTGACCTTTAGGCCGCAGAAGGCACTGGACACCATCCTAGCAAAAAGGTTTTTTAAAACAAAAAGGATAATGGAGTAAGAGGGTGATTGGCATTAAAGGAACAGTAGGTCAGAAAACAATTCCAGTATAAGATTTTAAAAAAGTAAACGAATAGTGTACAAATTCTTATTTCAGAACAGGTGTCGGGTTTTAGTGTGGTTATTAGGGTAGGCCTGCATCTCGGGTCTCTTGTACTACCAATTGCTATTGCAGGTTACTGTACTTTAAGTGAGTGAGTAAGCTAATTTTTGAAATGTATCGGTCGATCAACTTCAGTAAGTGAGTAAATAAAAATTTAAGGTAAAATTTGAAGTTCCCAAAGCAAAACAAATGGATCCATGACGGATCTGATACCTTCCTAGCTAGCCTATTAGCACACTTCAAGTGAACTCCATGATAAATTAGCCTTGAAAACAGTTTTTGTAAATATCTCAGAAACGAAAGCTCCCACGAAGTTTTTGGTTATATCACAAATTATTGAGTAAAATGTAATCTACTATATTCCGAAAACCCCATATTGAGGCGATGTTACGTTAAAAAGTTAGCATTTTTAAAAAATTTTAATTGTCAAAAAACTGCCATTTGCATTAATGGATTTTGACCAAAATCTAATCAGCTCGTTAGAGTGTCGAACACTATTTTACCTGAAAATTTTATAAAAATCGGTTGAGCGTTTTAGGACACACAACACTCAGACAGACATCATGGTGATATTGCTAGGATAGGTCAAAATACAGCCAAATAACAAATTTTCGGCGTTATCTCAAAAATAAAATTTCGTCGAAAACAATACCTTCTCTAATATATATTTGTGATTGAAGCGTCTTCCTACTGCCACTCAATGCCGCAATATCACCCTCTATTTTTCGCCGTAGGGCACGGCCAGTTCGTTACTAGGTGGCATCTGGGTTATGGTGGAGACATGGTCGGTTCTCCATGAATTCCCGGCCGGATCGAAGAGGTTAAAAATCGCACTTTAGCACGCGCCAGCCACGTTGAATTTTTATGCCAAAATGAAGCGGTGAACTACTCGGCGGTAAAAAGCCAAACCCAAATCCCACTTCTTCAATTCCGCCTGCGTTTAGCATCGACAATAGCTAGTCTCGAAAGTATCTGTCTCATAAACGCGACAAACCGTGACGAATCACGGTTATACTTATACTAAAACGTCTCGCGACAAACTTCAATCAAGTCTCGCTCAATTCCAGAAATCCCAGTTCCAAGTAAAAATTAGAAACAGCTGACTGAGAGGTTATGTTTTTTTTTTATTAAAGAAACAAAATAAACATTCCGGGCGAATTTCCTTTTCAAAGTTGCTCATAAGCAGCGAATCCTTGGCGAAAGACTGGGCCGACAGAGCCGCTTTAGTGTAGGCCTCGAAATTCAGGGTCGATGGAGCCGAGCGACAAATTATGGTGTAAAAAGGGCCCAGTGCCCCAAAGAAGATGGGAATACAGGCAGTTATTTAAGGTAAGGCGGCCCTCTACCCGTAACACCCGGTTCCCACCTACGACTTTCTCGTGGGTTCGGTTCGGTCATGTAACACGTGCGCGGGCACGCACGAGAAAGTCGTAGGTGGGAACCGGGTTTAAAGGCTACGCCCCCTCGGCCAGACAAATATCGACACCCTATTTCTTAAGCCATTTTTAACTGACTTTGTGATGGACCTGCGTTACGGAAACAAGGACCGTCACAAGATCTTTGGACCAGTGGAAACAGCAGATGCTGATTGGCGGATACGGACGAATTATGAATTTGTTTCAAAAGTAGAAGATTAGCTTGGTTGGGACGTGCACAGATAATGGATGAGACAAGAACACCAAGAAAAATAATGATATGAGAGGAAGCCATATATATGGGAAAAAAAGGGGACAAATCTTACCAGAGGGGTCAGTATGAAGGGCTGCTCAATCAGGCTAAATATCACTATAATATCACAAAAAAGAACTATTAACTATTTGTTAAAATCTGGTGGGGAATTTTATTTTTCGGAGGTGGCAACAGTGTTTTGAGCACCCGGTAAAAAGCAAACCGAGCCGAGCCGTCTTGAACAGTTACTCTTTTTACCGGAAGGAAAAACCAAAACTCTTTTTAACTTTAAATGACTTTTATGGCCGCCTCTAGTATGTTGCGCCCCTATCAGATTGCTTTTATTTCGCGTATACTATATAGCGGAATTTCGAATTTCAGTACACATACTCCTCCTTTTTGGCGTTCACCAACACACAGAACTCAACGAGTGACTCGACCATCCACACGCTATCCAAGGCAATAAAATTCTTTTTTATGCTCCCGCACCGTATTTATTTATTGCCAAAGAGGTTGTGGAGGTCGAGTTTGAATAAGCGTCAAATTTATTTCAAACTTTAAACGGGGCTTATAAGACTAGTAGGATAAAAAAGTGGCGTGTTTTTCGATTCTCGAAATACATTGTATTCTGCAAACCGCTGGCGCTGTAAGAATAAGAGAGACAGAACAAGAAGGCATCAAGTACTTTTTTGCGCGTACGCGTTCGGCCGCTTTCCTTGCATTCGAATATTCGTGTGTCCCATGCCTGCGTGGTCACGTGATCTTAGGAGTCCCAGGATTCTTATTGTATTGCTTAATATATTATATGTTTTTATAGGCAAAAATTGAAAAAAATATTTTGCTGATATATGTGTTTATTATGGATAAAATAACTGAATCTATAAAATAAAAAATTATACAAAATTTGCACTCTAATATCTTCAGGTACATATATTAGGTACATAATATCGTTAGTAACTTCAAATCTATACAAGTCTTTCAAAATTAGACATATCAAACCTAAGCTTTAAGTTTTTTAATTTGTATTTGGGTGTCATTATCTTTGTCTGTCTTTGTCTGAGTATTTATTAGCAGACACTAAATCATTGTGCTTTTTAATAAAATTATTTAAAAAAAACTTTACATGCCCTAAACTAATTTTTTCAAGCTTTGACAATAGTTTTTCTCCACAAAAACACTCGCTAGAGTTATCTAAAGAAAAATTTTCAATATAAAACATTTCACAATAATTTACTAAAAAGAAACAAGTGATTTTGTGAATAAGTGAGATGGTTTTCACATTCAATGAACTGAATGTAGTGGTCGACAATAATTTTTTGAAAAATTACCCAGCACAAAGTTTAATATATATTTCATTAAAGTGTAAGAACTACCAACTCATGTTCTTTTAAAAGCTGTATCTTACTTTTTAAATATTTCACACTACCAGGGAGATTACTATCTGTTAACAATATTTTACAAATCAGTTTTTTAATATTGCGAGGGTGCGGAAGAATATTACCTTAGAATTGTAAATTGACGTGTATGCACTGTATGACTGGATAAACAAAGATGAAGCCAACATTAAAGTGTATCCACCATATCTTCGATTCTCAGGTTACCTTTTCAAGAGACCTAATTGTTCAATAAGAAATGACAACTGAACACATTTTTCACTCTCACTATCGAAAATGTCACTACGGATGTCTATTTCTTGATCAATCTTATCCAAGATCTTATCTTTTACCACTTCTTTCCCATTTGCAACATATTAGGTTTCAGTTTTATAGTTGGACCGACAAGGAACAACACTAATTACACGTTCGCGGCATTGTTTATCTTATAGGTATTTTCTTTGTAATTTACTCATTAGCCATTAATTATTTTAACGCAACCCACTACAGTCTTTTTCGTGGGCTGCGTTATTTTAATAACTTTGATGAAATTCACATAAAATTCGTACCCGAATTAAAAAAAAATCGACGTAAACAAACATACCAAAACTGAACACACACATGTTTTATAATGACAGCGGGCCATGAGGCGTTTTATTGTGAGCCTCCTACGGTCACGTGATATTTCCGCGCCCGGGCCGGTCTTTCTCGTGGGCTGCGGCGTTGCGTGGTTAAAGTTAATTCTGCTCACTATAGAGAATGATGGAATCATATACGTAATATTCCAATAGTCCCTGTTACCTATTTACACAATGGTTGGCGTTTGATGCAAACATTCAGAAATAAAGGTACGAAAAATGCACAGATACCAAATTTACATAGATAGAGTTTTTGTCAACTGTACGCCGATGATTTGACGTAATGAATACAAGAATAAAATAATATTCATGCGTAAAAATAACCAATCAGAACATTTTATCTTAAGGGCCGCAGATTCTGGATCGTAAGGTACCGTAGGTATTGCAATAATATGTACTATATGGAAATAATATGCATATGTCTTTGAAAACAACCAATCAGGTCTTTTTTGCTTAAAGACCCCAAGGCCCTCATGTTTGCATCATGAATGGGCGTTACCGTATTTTATGGAGCAGAGAGATAACAAAGAATGTAAAATTAACATATATGAAACAATGGAAAAAAGCACGATGTTGTATGAAATAGAGACTTGTCGCGTAATAGAAAAATACAAAACAAAAATGGAAAGTGTCGAAATGGATGCAATAAGAAGATCAATGAGAATATCTAGATTAGATCACATAAGAAATGAGATCATAAAAGAAAGAATGGGAATCGAGGGAAGCATAACGGATGACATCACTAAAAGGCAATTGATATGGTACGGCCATGTACAACGGATCAACGACGAAAGATTACCAAAACAGGTCCTAGAGTGGCAACCAGTAGGGCGCAGAAAAAGAGGACGTCCTAAACTAGAATGGCAACAGTCAATCCAAAAATCAATGAGTCAAAAGAATCTGACAGAAGATGATTATCAGGATCGAAGGAGGTGGAGAATAGGCGTCGGACAACGTAGAAAAACGTTCTAAATCGACATAGTAGTAATGGGCAGTTACCGTAGGTATTGGAATATTATGTATATGGATGGAACCTGCAAATTAAGAAATTTTTGGAAAATCGACTTTAACTTAACGCTGTATTATTTTTTAACTTATGTAGCCCGTTAATACAACACTCGGTGAATTTGTTCGTAAAGTGTAAGTATATCTGTAGTTTGTAAAACATTAATTTTAAAAATTACGATTAATGGAATGTCCGAGATGACAAAACGTGGGTTTTTATGAGTTCAATTTTTTTGCGGTCGTTCCGCTGTCTGTTTCTTCGTCACTGACAAATTCATAGTGTGTTCGGAATCTGTGCAGTGTTTTCTTTCGTATTTAGCTTTCGGTTTTTTCGTAGATTCGCACTGGGCAATCTAAGCGGATCACGGACGTGCCCGCACTGACAAATACGTTTTAAGTATCATAAAAAGGAAATGTGTATTCAGTCCGAAAGATACTCATCAATTGTTTTTCGTCTCTCTGCCTGATCTTCTTCAATTTATTATTTTGGACGAGAAAGATTCTCTCGGTTAGATAACGATTAATTAACAAAATTACAAACATTTTTATATTTCAACTAACTAATAATAATATTTAGTAATAATAGTAGGTAGGTATGTCGATATAGTGCAAAAATATGTCACTTTCGGTTACCAGTTTAAAATTTTGCACTATGCTTCCACGGTGGGTAGAATAGACCGGTGTTCGGAAATTATATATATATGTCGAATATTCACGTCACTGGTGGTCCAGCTGATTTTTGCAAGCAAAAGTTAGATATGGTATGAACAACTAATAATTTTTAAATTTTTTGAAAACTAAGGCAATTTTCCTGCTATTTTTTAGTATATTCTTATAAAATAATATTTTTCAGACATACCAGCAGGGTTTTTTTGTAGCCCGCTTCATATCTCTTTACACAAAAATTAAAATTCGAAGAAAATAATGTGTTCGTTTCAGCTTCAAAAATAAACCGCTCACTTACATCTTTGTTTCCTTTCCAAGTCCTCGGCTTACCTTTGATACTCAACGATCACATTCAGTTTGTCTTGTAGTTTAAGTTTTGTGTAATAAAATATAAAGCGGGCTAAAAATACGTCTAGAAAATTATATTTTATAAGGATGTACTAGAAAACAGTAGGAAAATTGTCTTAGTTTTTAAAAAATTCAAAAAATATTAGTTGTTCCGTTGTTCATATCATATCTAACTTTTGTTTACAAAAATCAGCTGGACCACCAGTGAAGTCAAGGATTCGACATATATATATAAGATCCGAACACCGGTCTATTCTATCCACCGTGCTATGCTTCTCCATTTACTGGGGCGTTCCAACTGGCCATCGGACTGGTTATAAAACAGTACAAAAGGTACGAAGAATCCTAATGCGAGCGCAATCTAAAACAAACTTTTAATATTCGCGCAACGCTAATGGGATTTTGCGAACGGTTTTAGGACTAGTCCAATGGCGAAGACGAACAAAAATGCCGGGACACACTCGATCAGATTTTCTTTCCCCTCCACACCTTAATTAAGTCACCATTCTACATGTATATTTTAGGGAAAATCGAAATATATCCATTACGGGTAGCACAGATGGATGATACATCGTTGGAAAACTCCTAAAAAATGTTAAAATAAATGTTTTATATCTTTTTCCAAGACAGATCCCCGCCTGGATTGACTCGTCCAAAAAATAATGATTCGGATAAAGTTTTAATTTCAAGTATTGACACCCGTTATAAAGATATTTTACATTTTTCTAAATACATATCGCTTATCCACTCATCAGGGGGAGTACCTGTTTGAAAAAAAAGTTATATGAGTCCATTAGCTTCAGCATTTCTTAAATTTTCCAACAATATATTAAGACATCAATTTATGCTATCCGTAATGGAGATATTTATATTTTCCTCAAAACATACCTGTACACTAATAACGTAATTAGGGTGGGGTGGACGTCAGCGCCATGCAGTGCTAATTAAAGAAGCAGGGTAGACAAAAGTTAGCGTTGTTTTGCCATTTCCATGCTTACTGACACACAAATAAACTCTATCACCAAATATTAAAATAAAATAAGATAACATAAAAACTTGAAGGCCTTAAAAAATCAAACAAATTTATTATAGCTATTATGAAATCGAGATAATTCTGCCCAAATATGGATAAAGGCTATAACTAGCAAAAAAAAACAAAAAAAAACAGTATACCAAGTAATCTTACATTATTTTATATTTTGTGTCCAAATTCAACTTAAAAATAATAATTTACTTTACTTGTAATAAATATTCGATAAAACATTTACTGATTCCTGTAAAAACTGAACCTTTGCTAGGTAAAGGCGATTTTTCACAAATTTGGTAATTTGCAGATTCCATCGTTCTCTATAGTGGGCAAAATTAGTTTTAACCAGGCATCGCATACGAATACATAAGACGCACGAATATTCGTATGCAAGGGACGCGGACGCGAAAAAAACGCACGATTTCTCCTTGTTATGTCTCTCTCATTCTTACAGCCCCAGAAAAAAATCACGCCTCTCTTCCAAGAGTCTTATGGAACACCTATTAACAAAATATAAAATAAGAAATGCGTGATAATGCATCTCAAGAAGAAAAATTAATGAAAAAATGCTTAATATGAATATTTTTGTTGAATACGTCATTAGGTAAGTTATTCAAAATATGATATGAAAAAAAAGTGTTTTAAATTTTATTATCATCATCATCAAATATTAAAATAAAATAAGATAACACAAAAAGTCGCAGACCTTAAAACATCAAACAAATTTATTATAGCTATTATGAAATCGAGATGATTCTGCCCAAATATGGATAAAGGCTGTAACTAGCAAAAAAAACAAATAAAACATTTTACCAAGTAATCTTGAATTATTTTATATTTTGCGTCCAAATTCAACTTAAAAATAATCATTTACTTTATTTGTAATAAATATTCGATAAAACATTTACTGCTTCCTGTAAAAACTGCTAGTTAAAGGCGATTTTCCACAAATTTGTTAATTTGTAGATTCCATCTTTCTCTATCGTGAGTAAAATTAGTTTTAACCAAGCATCGCACACGAATGCATAAGACGCACGAATATTCGTATGCAAGGGACACTCATTCTTACAGCCCCAGAAAAAAATCACGCCGCTCTTCCAAGAGTCTTATGGAACACCTATTAAGAGAATATTAAATGAGACATGCGTTATAATGCAGTATATGCAATTGATCAAAATATGTCTTACACAATCTCAAGAAATTTTTTTTATGAAAAAATGCTTAATACGAATATTTTTGTTGAATACGTCGGTTACTCAAAATATGATATGAAAAAAAAGTGTTTTAAATTTTATCTATAGTAGGCAACGCCTTTCCACCACTAGTGGAAGTAACTCTAATGGAGTGTCTTCCGACGTCTTTTTGTGTGTTAGTATATGGACAAGTATCGTGCAAAATTTTAAACTGTTAATCGGAAGTGAAATATTTTCATGGCGTTCGTCAGTAAATTCATGTAATATAAGCATACCTGACAGAATTGGAGGTTGTCCTCCTGGTATTCTGATTTTTATTAGACTAATCAGTATATATTTTTTGATCCAATTATTGGTAAGTCGTTAGATTCGTTAATTTCTTTAACATTTTAAAAACAATACAACAGCTTAAATTTTTTGCTTGAAAATGTGTCTAAATTGCAAGAATAACCAACATCTGGCATGCAAAAGTGAATGAGTAATTTGTAATGTGATCAGCTTTGAGCTTTATTTAACACTTAATAAGGACAATTTATCATAACTGAATGACTGGTTGTCACTTTCGCAGACGTGTTTTTGTTAAAGCCCTAAGCTAACTAAATTTTATGGAAGTAGACTTCTCCCTGACACTCGACTTATTTACCTACGCGAATGCAGACCAGCCCCCAATATAACAAAATCTTCCGCCAATCAATATTTATTTTCCCAGAATCATTTAAATAGACTAACGATTACAACATAAACCGGGAAAAATTCAAAATCATTTTAAGAGATTCACATTCACGACAAACTAATACAATCGCCCCCTTTTTTAATGTCTTATTTTCTCAAATTTGTAGAGTGCAATGCACCAGTGCATTGTTTGACAACACCTTATCGTTTTAAATAAGTTAAATGATAAACGATTTCCTTTAGCAACTTTTAAAGTCCGCTGAAAATCTGAACTTTCCAGATGAGCTTGTAGGCAATTTTAAGATGACATTAAAAAAGTGAACGGCCATACAAGAAGCCATTTAATAATTATCTAAGATTCAAAATCACCAAATGAACTAAATAAGTAATAATCAGCTCAAGAAATTCATAAGATATCACATGAACAGTAATTTGAAAAGATAAAATCATTGGATTTGAACTGTGAAACCCATTGTTAAAAGGTGCAGGTAGTACTTGTTGATAACCTCTGTTAAGCCAAAAAAGCAATAGTCATGTATCACCAGATTAGGTTCGTTTGATACTTTAGAAGACCTAGTCGTGCTTAAAATACTAAAATGTTTCCTCAAATTTATAAATGAACTTTCAGAATTAAACGGTTATTATGATTACAGTAGCGCCTGCAACGTTTAAGGCAGTTTATATGTGACAAATTCCAATGGAGAAAGTATAAATATGCACAATCACCACTTACTCTGGTAAGAAGACCATAAATTATTGTGATATGTGAGTTCAGAAATGACTTTGGGGGTGTTTGTTTACATACGTGAATCTAGAGCCAATATAATAACCTTCCCCCAACCAATAATTCTTTTCCCAGAATAATTTAAAGACACTTTTAAAATTACTACATAAACGGGGGAAAATTCACATTCACCATAAACTGATAGAAAGAGAAGCCATAATAATTGTAAAAAGTCACCAGATAAACTAAATACATTAATCAGTTTAAGAGATTCATAATATATTAGATGAACAGTAATCTGAAAAGATAAAATCATGGTAAAGATGCATAATCACAACGTAAATGGTTCATTGAGTCTGATGATCACCGGCACATTTTTTTATAATATAGATTCGCTTAGTGGAAACCACTCTATTACTGAAATTGACATTTCGCTCAAATTTAAGATCGCGGACGCTTTTTTCTATTTTTGACCCCCTCTGAAAAAAATTTACGCGCCACACTGTATTTCCTAGTTAAGGCCCTTTAAAATGCCTCGCCCCTGTCGTGATTAAAAAGGTATGATTTGTTAAAATGGGGCCTGAAATACTAAAGATAGAATAAAATAAACAATGATGAGTTTAAGCTAAAAAAATCAGGGTTTTTTCCTAACCAATTTTAACAAGTGATACCTTAAATAGGAAAGACATTGACGCATGTAATTTTTTTCAGGAGGGGGGGTCAAAAAGAAGAGAATATATTTTCTAAAGAAGAGTCTCTACATGAGTACAACATTTTAAACGTCACCTTCAATCTTGATATGCTGCGGTCTATTCATACCAAAATGAACTCCAGATCTTCATCCAGCTTTTTCGTTTTTTTGAGTTTGGAGTCACTCACATCTTCTATCATTTCAACAAAAAAAATGCCATCAATCGGTGCCTTGGTGGAATTCATCCGATAATTTACGAACCCGATGGATTTCAACGAATAAGAACTCATCTCATCGACTCTGGTAAGGAGACAGATTTTATAAATTGCTGTGGTTTAGTGGTGGTGGCCCTGATTAGTTGAGTGGGCCTGCGTTCGCTTTATAATTAGAGGGTGGTGGGTTCAAAGGCCTGCCACTACAAACTCGAACCTACTCTCCGTGTATGAATACAGATTTACCGAAGGTGGGGTAAAGCCTGTCTTGGGTGAAGTTTGGGCATCAACGAATTAGACAAAGTGGATGATCAATACAAGGCCGTGGTTCGCAAGTCACGTTATCTTAGTGGTCCCGTAGATGGCGCCAGCACAATAAAGACCCCTGTGTTCAACATAGAACATCAGGCAAAATTAAATCCTCCTTGAGAAAAGAAGATTGCCTACAGTGGGAGTACTTGACGGGCTAGCTTGTTGACTCTTCATATAGTATGCATGTGAAATTGTGATTGTTCTGGGCACCAAGTGACTTCAAGTCAGAATATCTTGGTGTCAATCGAATTGGGCTGACAAATTGTCTGCAATGAGCGGAGAGAGCCAATAAGTAAAAACAATGATTACACAACCCCTATAGATATGCAATCCAACAACCCCAACTTTCGCAAAACTAGTCAATTTATCTTACAGGCAAGGGGTATATCCATCATCATGGAAGTCTGCCGCAGTATAACCCATTCCAAAGAAAAGAAAAAAGACAGATCCGTTAAACTATAGACCAATTGCTCTACTTCCGGTGATATCAAAAGTAATGGAAAGAGTTGTGAACAATCACCTAACCAAGTACTTGGAAAAGTACAAAATTATCAAGGACAAGCAATACACATTTCGAAAATATAGGTCAATTGACGATTTACTTACATACGTCACTCACGGCAAAAAGCGATTGAGTTGCGGGGTGAAACAAGAACAATTGCCTTAGATATATCTAAAGCATTCGATAAAGTCTGGCATGAAAATCTGCTCAACAAGCTGAAAGCAATGGGATTGTCGCCGAAACTTTGCACTTGGTTTGAAAGTTACCTTAAGGATAGATACATTTATGTTGCACTGGATGGTCAGAACTCCAACTCTTACCAAATAAATGCTGGTGTGCCACAGGAAGCAATCCTTTCGCCAACACTTTTTCTGATTTACACAAATGGCCTCAAAGATAAAACAGTAAATCCACTTTATTGCTTTGCAGATGCAATGTAGTCTCCTCAATCGTACCACCCACATGTCTCTCCACACGTGAATTCCATCATCTTCGACTAACTCAAATATCGCACATAAATAACGACCTGGAGATAATAGAGGACTGGTGCAACAAAAACCTTGTACAGTTCAACGCGCAGAAAACCCAAGCAGCCCTGTTTTCAAAAAAGGCCAGCACCGGTGAGCCAAACATCATGCTATCTGGAAGTGCTGTCACATTGCAGAGCCAGTTGAACATCTTAGGAGTCACTGCAGAGACCAACATGTCTTGGCACAGTCACGTGGCAGATATAGCCAGCAGCGTAGCGTGCCTCCAGGGGCGGAGGGGGGGGGGCGAAAGCAAACAGGGCGCCCCTCAACAATCTTGCGACCACAAAAAAAAAAGAAAGAAAAGTCATATCATATAACTTTCGTTTCCTTTGCCGCCCTCTCAATTTGCCGTTGACAGCCCTGCTACTTAATAACTTAATACAGCATAGGGCGCTTCGGTCACCCGTGGGGTGCCAGTACCCTCGGGGCGTGGGGGGGGGGCGACGAACGAACGCTACGCTGCTGGATATAGCTAAAAGGGCGTCCCAAAAGCTTGGGGTGCTATTTCGTACCAGACATCTGCATACACCAAGCCAACTGCTGACACTCTACAAAGCCCAGATTCGACCAACTATGGAGTACTGCTCACATATATGGAGTGCCGCATCCAAACATACCTTAAGGCCTTTGAACACCGTGCAAAAACGAGCTATCAAGCTGATGAATGACCCCGCACTTACCCGTAGCGTAGATAGTCTCGAACATCGAAGAACTGTGGGTGATCTATCTCTCTTCTACAGGTATTATCACGGAAAATGCTCTGAAGAGCTGGCACGTATGATCCCCGCGGGAGTAGCACCTACTAGGCGAACACCTCAAACAGACGATAACCATCAATTTACTGTCAAAATAGAGGCACCAAGAACCTCATTATATCAGAATTCATATCTCTGGAGAACAGCATCGCTAACATGGCTCCGCCGTGTCATCATTGGAACTACTTGAATATACGACAGAGCCATCTGTCCGCTGCTGTTATTAAGTTTCTTGGGTTGTATATCTAGGTTGTGTAATCATTGGTAAAAACGAACAAACGAAAAACGTGGTTTAGTGGTGAGTTCGGAAATTATTTTTGGGGGGGTTTTTGGCCTTTTGAAATTGTGGGTTATGAGCAGACATCTTTATGACAGGCGGCCTATGTGCCCATCAAAATATGATTATTGATTAAAACTGCAGACAGGCAGGCCAGTGAAATTGGTAACACCAACAATGCGTGCCTTTCGAATATTAATAACTTTGCGAGTGCCATAAGCCACCCGTGATAAATACAAAACAGTTTGATAGAATTGGTGTGGCGCTAAGCTCGACATTTCGCTCTATAATGGAATAAAATCATTTCTCATTCCTTCTTATTAGTTCTTGATTGGAAAAAGGAATGAAGGGTACGACCACAGTCCACACGATATAGACGGGGACACAAGTGGGCACAAGGGCGGTTCTGGAAAGAAAGGCTGGAAGGGGGCGTAATGGTGAAACGGTGAACATAATTAAACGCACAGCAAAAAAGCAAAAAGGAAATATTTGCACAGGAAAAAATCGGGAAATCAGATAAAGAAACGTTTGGACGTATAAAAAAATCATGATGAAATAAATGACTTTAGATTTAGAATGGTACCTATTGTTACAGGTTACTTGATCATCTTAATTTTGCTAACAAAAATAGGATAGTATACAAGGTGTGTAACTTTACAGGACATGGGGCAACTTTCTCGAGATACAAACCATCAAAGTTGGCGATTTTTACAACCCCATGTATTTTTTTCAGGAAAAACTCTTTTTTTGGAACAAACTTTTATTAAACGCAATGTTTTTCTTATTGTTGTTGATTTAAAAAAAAAATAAGTAAGCCAAAATTATAAATGTTTAAGGATTTTTATTCTTTATACATTTGTCGATGTTATTTTGACAGTCAATATCTTCTTAACTTTAATATTATCAAAGAAGGAAATAATACAATTTTGGATCACAATTATAGCAAAGTATTCATTTGACAATGAAAAATGTTCTTTTTTATGTGAAACGTTTCCCTCCACTCCTGTAATTTTAAAAATCTTATATCTCAAAAACAGATCGATCGACCCCCATGTTATATAAATTTTTTATCAGAAATGACCTCCTCTGTCACCTGCTGCACCATCGCTCCGTAGTTATGGGACACCCTGTATCTATGAAAATTTTAATTTTTGTTTAGAATTGCTAAAATAATTTGAAATTATTTAAAACTAATAAAACATTTTTATTATTTGTGAATAATTTATTACTACTACAATGTCGGTTTAGAACGTTTTTCTACGTTGTCCGACGCTTATTATCCACCTTCTTCGATCTTGACAATCATCTTCCGTCAGGTTTTTTTGATTCATTGATCTTTGGATTGACTGTTGCCATTCCAGTTTAGGACGCCCTCTTTTTCTGCGCCCTATTGATTGCCATTCTAGGACCTGCTTTGGTAATCTTTAGTCGTTCATCCGTTATACATGGCCGTACCATATCAGTCTTTTAGTGATGTCATCCGTTATGCTTCCATCGACTCCCATTCTTTCTTTTATGATATCATTTCTTATATGATCTGTTCTAAATATTCTCATTGATCTTCTTATTGCATCCATTTCGACACTTTCCATTTTTGCTTTGTATTTTTCTGTTACGCGACAAGTCTGTATTCCATACAAAAGCGTGCTTTTAACCACTGTTTCATATATGTTAAATTTTACAGTCTTTTTTATCTCTCTGCTCCATAAAATACTATTAAGACAACCAGTAACCTTTTTTGCTTTTACTATTCTTTTTTCCAGTTCTTTACAGTCTGTTCCTGTCTTGTGACACTCAGGTATACATACTCATTGCATGGAGATATTTTATTTTACTATGTTTGTATATATATCTTCAAATAAATGCTGTGTATATTAATTTTTTATCTAATCGTTTCTGATACAATCCTTGCGTACTTTCGATTTCTAGATTTCCAAAGTTGTATTTTTGATTTTCTTCGATGAATTCTAGGTTTTCACTTTCTCCAATACTTTCGTCTCTATTTGTTTTTCTTGCAGGGAATAATATTTTTGCTTTTACCAGATGGAGGTCAGATCCACAGGTAACACCACGAAGTGTTCGCACATCATACCACTTTAGTTCCGAGTGTTGTCCACCTATAGCATAATCAATGATTGATCTAAGATTTCTTGTTGGCTGAATCCAGGTATATCGATAAATTTCATTATCATAGTCACATCGATCAAAAACTTTTTACAAATTTTTTACTTATTTATACATTTTAAAGCCAACCATTAAAAAAATATATATAGAATACATCAAGAAGACACTCCCTGCTTTGAAGAATTGTAGAGAACAACAAATTTGCGGCTCAAAAACTGAACATTTTTGTAAATATTTATGAAGTCACATTAGTGTCAATAAAAATAGAAGAAAAATCTCGAAATTTGAAATTTTTGTATGGTAAAATTCAAAAGAAAATGTGTTCTTGGAGACGGAAATTGCCTGTTCCGATCAGTTAGTTGTTTTTTATTCGGAGTTGAAGATTCTTTTCCCCAAATTAGAAGAGTTGACTATGTTTCAAACCATTGGAATATTTTTCAAAATTTCTTACAAGATGAAAACAAGAACACTTCAAAGGAAGATTATATCTCATATATGGCAAAAAATGGTACTTACGCAACAGCTTTTGAATGTCTTGCTTTATCAGATATTTATAAATTAAATTTTCATTTTTATTTTTCACCTGCAAGATCTTTTGATGAAATCGTAACATTTACAGAACAACCTCAAGTTGTCAGCCGCAGTAACCACCCCGAAAGCATTTACCAAAATTTTTCAGGTAATCTTGATAGTGGACATTTTGACTTACTACTTCCCTTAACCTTTAACGACACCATACCTTTAATTTCTGACCAGCCCAATCAATGCCTTTTATGTAGCAAATCTTTTAAAACCAAAAATGGCCTTAATATACACAAGTCAAAAGTCCATTTTTGGAGTTCTAAATTTAAATTTCTCATTAAGTAATATAACAGATATTGACAATCATAAGTCCCAAATTAGCTCTTCACCTCTTGGAGAAAGAATCAAATCCCCTAATTCTTCAAAATGTATAAATAAAATTGAATGTTCTATCTGCGGAAAGCTTTTTCAAGGTGAAAGAGGTTTGAAACAACATAAATCAATTAAACATATTTCAGAAGAAATGACTGACGAATATATTTTAAGTAGTGAAGGAATAAACGAATATTTAGCACAACTTAGATCTGCCGTCCCAGTAATTCGCCGCATTCCAAGAGGTGCTCGTTCCAGTATAGCAAACGAACTATCAAGCCTTTTAAGAAAATGTACATCCGAAAACTCTTCCCGATCATGGTTTAATTTGTTTCTGTTCCCTTATGCTGTTTTAAGGCTTCCTGAAAAATCAAGAAAAAATAAAAAGCATTCTTTAACCACTTTAATAAAACAAAATATATCATTATGGATAAAACAAAAATTTCTATCAAACAAGTTACTTCAAGATTTTTATAAACCTTCGCAGTCAAAGTCAAAACCAAAAATGAAGAAATCTAATGTCGACCATTTAAAAAATAAAATTAAAAGTAAACTTTCTGAAAACGATGTCAATGGAGCTATACGACTACTTTGTTCAGAAGATACATTAGCAAACAATAATTCAACTACATTGGAAAAACTGGAAGAAAAACATCCATCTGCTCTACTGAATGAAGTTTTTCCGGATCCACCTGATCAAAATTTTTTTCATAATAATAATATTTCCAATTCCGAAATAAAAAATTTGATTAATTCCTTTAGACCAGGATCGTCTGGTGGTTTAGACGCCCTTCGTCCGCAATATTTGAAAGATTTAATTCAAGAGGAACTAGGTAACACATCGCATAATCTTATTTTGCTCTTTTATTGATTTTGTTTTAACTGATTGCCTTCCAAATTCAATCCGTCCAATTTTTTTTGGAGCATCACTATGTGCATTAAACAAAAAAGATGGCGGTATACGCTCTATCGCAGTTGGTATGTTTTTTCGCAGGCTTGCTGCAAAATATATTTGCTCTAAGGTTTACGCACAACTCGGCAACTATTTTCGTCCTCATCAATTGTGTTTTGCTACCAAATCCGGCTGTGAAGCCACCGTCCATGCAGTTCGAAAATTTATGCCTTCCTCATAATAGCCCAAAAATATTGTTAAAAGTTGATTTTTTCAATGCATTCAATATGATTAACAGAGGCGATATGCTACTTACAGTAAAAGAGACTATTCCCCAATTTTATAATTTCATTTCTTCTTGTTACAGGGATAAATCATTTTTATCATTGAATAAGGAGCTAATTTTCTCAGCGAGGAGTGCAACAAGGAGACCCACCCTATAGGTCCACTTTTATTTTGCTTATCAATTCAACCTATCATTCTTTCCTTAAAATCAGAAATAAGCTTATGGTACCTAGATGACGGTAGCCTTGCTGGTGAGCCAGAAATCGTATTAAATGATTTTAGAAAAATTCTTAAAGAATGTTCTTCTGCTGGCCTACAAGTAAATTTGAAAAAATGTGAGTTATCTTCTCTTTCTAAATATTTTAGAATTAATAATTTTGTAATACAAAATCCTGAGCTTTCATCAATATTACAAATAGATAAAGATGACCTAACACTTTTAGGAAGCCCTTTTTCTAATCAATCTACTTTTGACTGTTTACAAAAGAAAATTAATATTTTTAATAAATTATCAAAAAAACTATCTTTAATTGATTCACACTCTGCCTATTATCTTTTAAAACATTCTTTTGCAGTACCTCGAATAAGTTATTTACTTCGCTGTGCTCCTTGCTGGAAAGTCCAAAATCTTTTATCAGATTTTGATAAAAATTTACACTGCTTGGTCTCAATGTAATATTCCCATAAAAATGGGAGGCCTCGGCATTCGTGATGCTTCTAGTAATTGTTTTTCTGCATTCCTTGGCTCAGTTAATGATGCTTCAAATCTTCTTAAAACTATATTATCACCTGAAATTTTAAGTTATCCTGACTGTGATTTCAAAGAAGCTTTTGATTTTTTTACTTCTTTTTCTAATATCAATAATATCCCTTTCAATAATGGCTATCGTCAAAAAGATTTTGATAATATAATTTGTCGTTCTAAATTTGATACAATTTTTAATTCATCCAGTGATCCCAAACATCATGCTAGGCTTCTAGCTCTGCAAGAACCGGAGAGCAACGCCTGGTTACAGGCTCTACCTTCGCCTGCTCTAGGGAACCTTTTGGATGATTCCACTTTTCGTATTTCCATCTCGTTACGTTTGGGCCAACCTTTGTGCGAGATACACGACTGCACTTGCGGCAAAACCGTAGACATTTATGGGCACCACGTCCTAAGCTGCTACAAAAGTGCAGGTCGTTTATCTCGCCACGGGTTGCTCAACAATATTATCAGGAGGGCTCTTGTATCTGCAGGAATACCCTCAGTGCTTGAACCTCCTGGTATGTTTAGGGGAGATGGAAAGCGAGTAGATGGTTTGTCTTTGTTTCCCTGGTGCAGAGGAAAATCCCTAATTTGGGACGCCAGAGATACTTTTGCATTTTCTTATCTTGACAAAACATCAATAAAATCAGGAGAACCTGCCCGTAACGGAGAAAAACAGAAGCAAAAAAAATACGAAGAGCTGGAAGCCAAAGCGTACATTTTCGTACCCTTTAGCGTCGAAACATTGGGGCCCTGGAGTGAAGAAGCTAAATCTTTTGTTCAAAAATTATCAAAATTAATAAACAATAAAAATGCAAATTGCTTCATTAAACAACAAATAGGTCTTGCAATTCAACGCGGCAACGCAGCTTTAATTCTAGGAACAATCCCAGAGGATACTGGTTTAGAGGAAATTTTTTATTGTTGATGTTTCCTTTTTTTTTTTGTTTTTTTTTAGTTTTACAATTTTATTTATTTCTTTGATTTTATTATTAATTTTATCAATTGTTATACATTTATTATACCTTGTTTTATGTAAAAAAAAAATAAATGTAGGTACAACTAATTAAACAAATTTTATTACTTTTGAAAATTTGTGGAAATTTTCGTAACAAGTGTAAGTAAAATTAATTTTGTTTAAAACCTGTTATGATTTTGTTTAATTAATTTAAAAGCAAAATAACAATTTAACAAAACAAGTAACCTGTAAGAAAAGTAAATCTAAAGTCATTTATTTCATCATGATTTTTTTATACGTCCAAACTTTTCTAGGTTTATAATAATTATCCCAAGCGCACAAATGGGCCACTAGACTAGTGTTATTGGTTTTTTTCTTACCCTAAGGTCGTAGGTAATATTTACACAGATACATAAAATAAAAAAGTGATCTGTATATTTGATCAAACCTACTTATGCGGGGTCCTAATAATATAAGAACGTTGCAATTTTTACCACTTCACTGTGTAATATTGCAATACTATGATCAAGTTTTTTGCAATTTATTCGAAATTTGGGGGTGTTCGGGCAAAACAAACTCCGTATTTGGATTCGGTGCATCGAGATGTAAAGACTACTTTTTTGTGTTTTATTTGCCTGAGTTATTATTGTATAAGATTTTCCTCTGTGCGTTTTTTTCCGTTTGCACTTTTTTCCACAGGCCATTTCTTTTTTGAGTGCTTTTCTGATTAAGCAAGTCAACAGAAATATAATTTTTTTCAGCCATTAACTAACCTGTAGTAGCTATTCGCCCTTATACTTTATATATTTTTTCGACTTCTGGGGCGTAATTACCCCCTTTAACCACCCCGTAGAACCGTCAATGAGTGGGCCCCCAGATTTATAAAGAATGTCTGCAAAAAAAATTTATGGAGATTTTAGCACGTCCATAAAGCTTCACAAGCCGCGCAGGTTCTTCATCATTAACACCCAGATATTTATACTATTTTTAGTCGAAATTTATTGCTAACTTTTAAAAGATATATTGCTTCTCATGGCAATGAGTTTTTATGGCCCACAAAAATACTTAACAACATATATTTTTTAAAGGAACACCGCTTTTTTATTAACTTTAAACAAAAAAATCAGACGATATAATAAACAGACCCAAACTAGAAAATATTGACCCTATATACTTTGTGTATTCGGGTGTTGGGGGAGGCCTATGTCCAAAGATGGATCGAAGAAGGCTAAATAAATAGATGGATAGATAGATACTTTGTTTTTATAGACTAGTGCACTAACATCCGTAAGAAGAAAGCCGTTAAAAATTAAAAACATAAAAATCCATCACTTTTATTTCAAAGTTATAAAAGAATAAAAAAGTATAAAACTTTAAATAACAGGTCTTTCTCAAAACGTCAAATTATTACATGCCGCTTTCTTCTTTGGGCAGTGTAGATACCTTTAAAAAAAGGAAAAACATTACAAAATTCATAACAGCCAGAAAACTACGGGAAATTAAAGAAAATATGTTGCAGGCAACAGGAAGGTTAACAAAAGGGTAAATTGTATTTTTTTTGTTCAAGCCCCTATTTTAAGATAGTATTAAAAATAAACATCACTTTGGAAAAATTTGCCAGGAAATGCGAAAAAGTGACAAAGTGAAAACCAATAGTGGAGCAAACGAGATGGACTTTTAAATTAAGTATATTGAAGTATGTAATTTCATTTTGCTATTTTTTAAACTCCTTAAATTCTACTTTCTTGAAGTAATTACATTTTGCTATTTTTTAAACTGTATCAAGTTTCATTAAAAACTAAAACAGATAGATAGATAGAAAGATAAAAGCGGTTTTTTTTCAATTTTTATGGAAACATTTTAAGTTATGTAAAAAAAAATATTTATAGAAAAGTTATAAAACTTTTTATTATCTATAATTTTTGTATCAAACTATTTTCAATAGGAGGTCTAGTCTACCCCTTAAAAATGACCCAATTTACACCTAATAACTCGGATCAAGTCTAATTTATTTTTCCCATTGGCTTCATGCTGTTAATAACATTTCCTTTCCAAAAGGTAGGTATTTGCAGTGTTCTATTAACCTAACTATTTCATTAAAAATGGTACATGGGGTTATAAGTAACACTGGTCGGCATGAAAATCGGCCCTGACACCATTATTGTCGATTCTTATGTAAAATGACCTCCTGAATCCAAATGTGAACTCCGTTTTTCCCCATCACCCCCCATTTTCGGGGGAGACCCCCCTACCTATTTTTTCTGCTTTTCGATAGTTTGGTGGGACGGAAAGGATTTTTTTTGGCCTTAACATCATTATTTTTGAGAGACTGGAGAGTTCTCAAACATTAATATTTATAGCAAGGTGGTAAGCCATTTGTTTTGGGGGGGGGGGTGTTTTGCATAAATAGTAAATAGACATTGTCGATTTTACCGTTTTATATGCATTTTCTAATTATTTTTACAAAATTTTAGCTGCCAGCTTAACGGTAAAGGTAATAAACGTTACAGCAAAGTATAAAGCAACATATTAGTATATAAAAGTATACAGAAACCACTGGCGTATACAAAAAATCGCTTTGGAGGGGAAATTTTTTCTACTTTTATTTATTTACATATTAAAAAGTACGAAAATAAATAGTGTTAACATAATCTATTTCTAGATTCTTGGGGGGGCTTTCGCCCCCAAGCCCCCCTCACCCCTTGTATACACTCATGCAGAAACTATAATAAAAAAATAAAATATTGTTGCTTTATTTGTGAATGGGACAACCGAGCACGGGACAAACATTACAGTGTACGGAACTGGCCTTTGCGAGAAAGATTTACTCCCGGCCAGAAAAATGTCACCAACGATCCTTATTAGTCCCGCAAGATAATATTTACTTGCCGCTTTTGCACATCAAACTTGGATTGATCAAACAGTTTGTAAAAGCACTGGACAAAACAGGCGACGCATTCATAGTTTTGAAAACTAAATGTCCTCGTCATAATGAGGCTAAAATTAAGGAAGGTGTTTTTGTGGGACCCCAAATTAGACAACGTTTTCAAGATTCGACGTTTATTGAACACCTGAATCAAAAAGAAAAACGAGCTTGGTTTGCATTCCAGAAGGTGTGTAAGAACTTTTTGGGTAACCATAAAAGTGATGAATATGTCGCTCAGGTCGAGGAATTGCTCTTAGCGTAAAAGGCCATGAGATGTAACATGTTCCTTAAAGTGCACTTCCTTCACTCGCATCTGGACTTCTTTCCTGAAAATTTAGGAGCAGTCTCGGATGAATACGGGGAACGGTTTCATCAAGACATCGCTAAGGTGGAAAAGAGGTTTTCAGGGAAGTGAAATGCAAGCATCTTAGCGGAGTACTGCTAGTTTTTGAAACGAGAGGGTTGTACCTCAGGGTATAAAAGGAAAGCAAGCACCAAGTAAAGGTACGAAAGTTCTTATTCATCAGTGGCGCATCCAGGAATATGTCTTGGGGGGCCCGACACCTCTATAGCCTCATGATGTCGAATTTTAAGCTATTTTTTGTGTTTATTTTATGAAATATGTGGAATATATGTAAAAAAATCTAAGGCTTGGGGGGTGGGCCCCAAGGCCCCTCCTGGGTGCGCCCATGTATTTATTATTGTTTGAAACTAAAATAACTCTCTTTATACTTAAACATTTAAATTTATGTCGATAATATTATAATTATTATCGAAGAATGATCAAAATAGGTAAAAAGGCTGCTCCCTCAAAAATGGTGGGTGGTAGAAGAAAACGCAAGCTATATTTGGATTCAGGGCGTCGTCTTACATAGGAATCAGCGGAAATAATTCCAGGGCTCAAGAATTTATTCTTTTTTTGCAGACCAGTGTAATTAATTTTCATTTATGAGGTTATTTGAATTTAAAAATAAAATCAGAATTAAGTAAGATATTGAGATATTACAGTAGGACAAGGAAGAGAAGGCAACAGTTACAATCTGTAAAAAATAGTTCTCAGCAGCCGCGCGTTGTGACCAAGCGATGTTTATTCAAAATTGAGAGATCATTGAAAGGACCGTCATAAAGGATTTGCGCCGGTAGATTTTAGTAAAAAAAATTGCTAGTTTTCTAGTTGACTAGCTGCTTAAGAAGTCTATTATCGCCTTTTATAAAACTTAAAAAACCATTCAGGTTTTTTTTGCTGATTCAATCTTGAAGATCTTTCGTGTACAATGAAAATGTAGCAGCACTACCTTGTTACAGTACTCAATTAGTCACGGAACTTCTTCATTAATACAAAAATAAAATAGGTATTATAATAAGTCGATCAGGCTATTTGAAAGTGGTCAGGGCACTTATATATAAGATTGCCATTCGTTATTTACTTTTATGTTTCAACTCCCCGACAAAACATTGCAAAAAGACGAAAAAAATGTTTTTTTCCAAACGAGAGAACAAGGAATGAGTATATATAACTCATTGACTATATTACAGCATGATTTTTTTCATGACTAAATTAAACTTTTATTACAAACTATACATACAAAAGATAGTGGCGCACCCAGGAAGATGTATTAGGGGGGGAGGCCCATGATGTCATATTTTATTCTATTTATTTTTTTTAATCAAATATGTAGAAAATATCTACAAAAATTTTATGCTAGATGGTGCCCGGGCGCGAAAACCCCTTTCAGACCTGTCACAAGTACATTATGAAAGTACTTCAAGTACAAGTACCAAGTACATTAGAGTGTGTAAAAGTACTTGAAGTAATAAGTACATTTTCTTTTCAAATGTACTTCAAGTACCAAGTACATTATAAAAGTACTTGATTTTCCCCAAGTCTTTTACTTTTAAGTACTTTAAAAATGTCAAAAAAAGAGAAAAATGCCAAAAATGTCAAAAAGGTTAAAAAGGTAAAAAATGTTATTTAAAAAACTTCAAAAAATATCTAAGATGACAAAAAACTGCCACTTGGGGCACTGTTCTTACCGTCAATAATTTCTAAATCACTCATAGAAAGTACTATTTTTATAATAGCCCACAAAACTGCTTAAAAACTTGTTTCAATCAAACTAAATAAATAAGCAGAACAAATGTAAATATCCAAGGAATTTTTTGAGGTGTATCTAGTCAGACTAAATAAATTTTCGGGTTCTTTAAACCAACCTTCATCAAACGTAGAAACTACATCTGCTGCAAGGCGAGTAAGTGGATCCCGAAAAATCGAGCTGCAAGTGCAATATACCTGCACTACTGTACTACCGACACCTCGCAATAGATGGCATGACTGCTCTGGTAGTTTCTCACACTGAATTTGAATTTGAAGTTCCACGAAATAATGAAGGTGCGTGCAAATAATTAAGGGGGCCTGAGACCCCATGAGGCCGTATTTTATGCTATTTTATGTTTGTATTCATGAAATGTGCGGAAAATATCTACAAAAATCTTAACTTTGCCACTGCCTATAGGCATTATTCTTTGCATAAGTGTGTACCTAATTTATGAAGACGTACCTATCAAGGTTGCGAAAATACCGGAATTCCTTGGTAAGTTGATAAAACCCTGAGGTTACCACTTGTCTTCGGCGCATTAAAGTTATATCTCACCTATATCTACATTGTACTTCAAGAATATTTTATTGTACTTGAAGTACTTTTAATGTACTTGAAGTACGTTGAATGTACTTGAAGTACTTATAATGTACTTAAAGTACTTTACTTGACAAAATCAAGTACATTTTCAAGTACAGTGAAACCTCTCATAAGCGGACACTCACGGTTCCGTCGATTTTGTCCGCTTATTTGAGGTTTCCGTTTATGAGAGGGCATTGCGAAATTTTAATATATATTTATTAAAAATTTCCGCTGCTTGACTTTTTCAGATATTACATTTTTCAGCGTTCTTTCGTGCTGATAGATGTTCCTTCTCCGAAACGTTAACAACTTCCATTTTTTCACATAAACTAAGAAGCTTTTTACTATGCACCATTTCAAAAAGATCTATTACTACCCTATTGAACAATAAAAATAAAACACAGCAGTCCCGCCCCCGCCGATTAAAGTATGTTGTAAATACGACAGAAGTATTTAGTCCTCGCATTAAAACGGAAAGAGGTAATTCCCGGCTGCAGAATGCGTTGTTGCCAACATACTAATATTTATGCCAATGTCGTGCCGCGCTCCGCCCCGTTGTCAGAGGTTTGCGTCCGGTTAAGGGAGGTTTTACATATTTTTAACCAAAAAAAAATTGTCCGCGTCCGGTTATTAGAGTGTCCGGTTATAGAAGTGAATTTCACATGTAAAGAAATAGGAAAAAGCTTGGTTTCAAAAAATTTGTCCGCCTAAAGGGAGTGTCCGCTTAATAGAGGTGTCCACAAGGAGAGGTTTCACTGTACAATGTTAAAAGTACTTCAAGTACCAAGTACAATTACCAGATTGTAGATGTACTTCAAGTACTTGTAAGTACTTGAAGTACAATTTCAAGTACTGTAATTGAAGTACCTGACAGCTCTGACCCCTTTATGGGTGCCCCCATGCTAAGTATTGTGCAATGCAAAGCCTAGTTCCCTGATTCAAAAAACGCATCACGTGGCGTGACATGGATTTGCACCGGTTTTAAATGCAGAATTGAAATCAGGGTGGGCACACATAAGTGGAAACCGGGTCTAAGGCGCAGTCTGCGCTCTCTATACTATACTATGTAGTCAAACGTAACCAAAAGTATAGTAGAGTGCGCTTTTAATAATAGAAAATATTTCAAATCCAGATAACGCTTAATTTAAGTCGAGAAAAATACTTGTTTTAATTTGAGAAAATGATTGTTTTGAATGTAGAAACTTTTATTATTTTTTGTTTCTTGAATCAAGAAGATATAGCTCTTTCATTTGGGAAAATTGTGGTTTTCATAAAATTTTTTGAGTAATGCTTTGTTTAATTTTAAGAATGATTTTTGTACAGCTAAATCAATATATTCAAGAAAACTCAAACACTTGATTTAAAAGACAGTCTTATTTTAAAACTAGATATCAAGAAAAATAAAATATTGTTTAAAAGCAGACGTCGCCATAGATAATATTTACAAGAAAAGATTTTAGATTTTATTTCTGTGCAACATGAAATGGCAACAAATGACAAAAACAAATAAAAGAGGCATGCAGCAATTTATTATTTTTGCAATTTAATTGGTTTTGTATAAACCGGAAATTTATTATTTGAAATTTTATTTCATGACTTCAATTTTATTTTATTTCAATCATATACCTGGTGTATACTCGGCATTAGCTAATTAGATCATCAGCATATAAAAAAAATAATTCTTGTGACAATATTTTACAAAACAACAATTTGGAAATTATCTTAAGTCGTTAAGTTCCAGCATTGGTTTCTCGGAAAGCAGCGGCGCGCGTCGTGGTGAATTTTAAAAAAAGTGGGAGGAAACGAATAGTTTTTAATACGAGGGCTGTCTTTTATATTTTGCATCTAGGAACATAGGGGGCGACATTGATCGAATGTCGTTACTAAAACTTAACCGCAATCTTTACCTACATTAAATTCAAAACGTATGTATGATACATATAGTTTCATAGCTATAGTGAATTTTTTAAGTTAACAAATCAGTCGAAAAATGGAATTAAACCGAGAACATTTTTTGTGCTATAATTTTGTACAACTCCAAGGATATTATCTCAAGAAGAACGCCTTGTCTAGTTGATTTCTGTATTCGGTTATGAAGCATCAGTCGACAGTTCCTCGTTGGTATGAAAAATTTAAACGTGGACGTATTAGCCTTAGCGACGATCCGAGAAAAGGTTCACCAAAAACGGACGTCACCGAGGAAATATCGATGCAAATGAAATATTGATGAATCGCGGATTTACTCATATGAACCCGAAAATAAACGTCGTCAGTCGTCTGTTGTGTCCCAAGATGAAGAAAAGCCAACAAACGTCATCCGTTCCCGAAGTGTATCCATTTGTCTCAAAAGCAGGTCATTAGCAGCAATTCCTCTAAAAGATCAAAGGACTATTAGTGCCGATTGGCACATCACCATTTCTTTGCCGAAAGTCATTACTGAGCTTCGAAAAACGTGCCCCGAACGACGAATCATCCTCTACAAAGAAAATGCAAGTGCGAACAAAGCACAAAAAACCATTGGATTTTTAAGCCAAAAAAACGTCTAATTGTGGGACTTTGGACCATCCTCCATACAATCCCGGCCCAAGTTCTAATAATTTCTATACTTTTCCGAAAATCAAGAATAGACTCACTGGTCAAAGGTTTCAGTCGCCAGAGGAAGCAGTCCACGCCTTCATGAATGCATTTTTGACAGTACCAACAAACGAGTGGAATTACAGCTTTGACAACTAGTTTGAGCTCATGCCCGTGAAACAATAATGTTTAAAAGTTATCTACTGCTTTATTCCAGCTGTACGTATAAGAAAACTGGTTAGTACACACTTAAAGTACTTAAAATACACACTATGTATTGCGTTTTCGTTGTCGTAGAGTCCGCGCAGCGAGAGTTGAAGCCACCCACGTCACGGCTGAGGAGGATCTACTGGACCCGCCTGTAGCTTGTGATTGGCTATTTCGGAGATCCATAGGCTTAAAGTTTTATACCGCTATAAATTATTATGTGTAATTTATTCCGCACGACACTGTCCGACCGCAAGTAGGCGTATACCAAGATAAAATTGATGACGTGCGTGGCATCAACTTTCGCTGCGTCTACTCTAGCAAGGTAATACTGTCCCTACAACCACAAAGTAAATAGGACCTTTGTGCTACAACGCGTACGACACCAAACCCATGCGTATCTAATGCATCGACGCGCAGCGACTTGATGAGATGTCAAAACAAAATTCTGACCAATACGATTATAGCATGTTCCAATTACGCCAACTACAACGCATTGCGAATTATTAAAGCAGTGATTGAGCGAATTAGTAAAGTAATCAGCGGCTTTACTATTTAATTCCGTACCCGTGAGTGAGCATCTACTCACTTGCTTAATTTCAGTAATACACTCACCAGACCGTTAAGAATACGGGCTTTAAACTTGTTTAAACGACTAAAATTCTTCCAAATCTAACCTACGCTGACCCTCCAGTGAACCTTAATTTAAAAAGCAATTGTAAAAAACTCGGTAGTCCAGTGTGTTAGCGCTCTGACCAAAAGTGAGTTAGTAGTTGGTACACTGGCTAGTTCGAATCTCGTCGATGCAGAGGTTTATGGGATTCGCCATTCCTTGGATGATGCAAGTGTAAAATTTAGTCTTACTATTTTATTCACTCCGGTAACTGGCCCCTGTTTAATTCAAACTGACGCGTTCTTAAAATAAGCACGGGAAAATATTGCAATCTTTAGAGAGACGCCAGAGAGTGAATCACGCACGGATTTGTTTGGAAATAACCTATTGGTTCAAATCCAAATCCGTGTTGATTTTAAGAGAGATATGGTAGCATGCTGTCCTAGGGGACAATTCGCATTGGCAATTGTTTAAACGGCTATATTTAGGTTGACTTAGTATGTTTGTTTATTTATTAATTTATAACTCTTTTCAAACTTTTCCAACTAAGTAACTGGTAGGTTTATAGTATTCCTGTGGCCACAATACAAATAGGCATTTTTTTAATTAGAAAAATAAATTAAATTGCGGATCTAAAATTGCAGATTTTTAATTATAAACCTTAAACTTGAAACATTGTGGTGCTTAAGGTCACTTAATGCTGTTTTTGATGTACTAGCCAACCTAAGCAACCAACCCAGCCGACAAAACCAACCAACCAACCAATCTAACCAAACAACCTAACCAACTAACCTAACCAATCAACTAACCTAACCAACCAACCTAAGCAATCAACCGAACCGAACCGAAACTTACCAATCAACCTTAGCAACTAAACCAACCAAACCAACTAACAAATATACGGGGTCAAACTTAATAAAACGTGCCTGACCAAAAGCCAGATATAATAAAATTGCCGTTAGAGATTCTAGTACAAAAAAAAACTTAATACCGGAAAAAATTTCAGGTCTGTTGAATTAAAGTAGAGAAAACAAACCGCCTACTTGTCCCCCAGTGTTAAGCCGCTGTGGAAAAGGTACTGTGTATTCCAGCAATCGCGACATTAAAAATTCAGTAAAAGAGGTACATTTGTAAACCCCGATCTTTTGGCCATTGGCGCTTTAATTACAAAAAAAAAATACAGTGCGGTGGATAAGTCCATTAAATAAAAAAAAACTACCGAATCTACAGATACGACCCTGCATTCTTGTAGTTCCAAAGATGATCCTCATTATTCAGAAAGAATTAAATTCTCGATGCAAAAAAGGTCGTAACCCCACGAAGGGTTATTATTTATTTGTGTGGTTCTAACCCGCAATATTTGCAAATCGGTGGAAATTCCGCCATTTTGGATCCGCCATTTTGAGCTAAAAATTTTAATAAGATTTGAAACATAATAACTTTTAAACCAAAATACAGTAGCTATCTTGCATACGTTTAGGAAGTTTAAAAAATGCAGTAATCTCATGGGCTAAAGAATAAATATAAAAAAATTTTTTATCTGTTTATGATAGCGGACCTGTAGCCCGAACAAGCTAACAGCATTAAGCTATCTTGGAGTCCATTAGTCAAAATGGCCGAATGCCTTTTGCTTGACTTTTTTTATTCTTTTGGTCGCTCGGATATATGACCATATATCGGAGTTTTATATGCATTTGTATATATCTGTTGTTTTTAAGTTATGTAGCCCATTTCAATTCTGCAAAATGGGCTTTGAACTCATAAAATTTAACACGACCAGAAAGGTCCGAGAATATGTTCTGTCTTATAGAAGTGGCAAATACCGGGATGCCCATAAAATTTTGGACTAACTGTGTTTGTTAATAACGTTTTTACCACATAAACGAATTTAATAACAAAAATGTCGTTGCAGAGTCCAGGAACACTATTATTAAGAAATGAAAGAAATTACTACTGCCATATTAAAATTCAATATAGCGGACAAATTTAAAATCACGTGATTATTCCCACTCGTTTTCTTATGTTACCTACAAAACTAATTAAATTATTGTTAGGCTCCTATCTGCTTAATCAAGAAAATTTATTCTGATCATTACTCTTAACTGTTTTGCCTTCATATACGTAGCTTTGTAGATTCATGCAAAATTGTCGGCCATTTTAAAATTCAAGATGACTATCACAACTTTACGTGAACTGTTCCAGATGCATGTGTAAGAAAATCCCAAGCTTTTCATAATTATCTAACTTTTAGAATCGGTAAAGTAGTTTGTAAAATATGTTTAGTTTAAAACTATTTAGTTTATTTAATGGTAAAATATTACGCAAAGTGCTTCTAGAAGTAAAATAGCAAAACTTATTTAAAATATTTAAAATTAATTAAACTACAATACAAATAGATTAAACAAATTTTATTTAAAGTAAAACTACTAAATAAAAAGATAACATAAAATTCATTTTAAGAACAAATAACACAACTTTTCAAACACGCCTTCTATTCTTTTAAAGAATACCTAGGTAGTGATTTTGATTTCTAAATTGTCATGTATTAAATACTCTGCCAATATATGGGCACCTAAGCTCACACTAGGTTCTATAGATGTAGAGTACGGGTGAGCTAATATAACTAAAATCTTAAATATATTTTATTCAACTTCAAACTCAATTACCTATCGTTTGATACCAAACAAGCCATTGTTTTAAGATAAACTCGAATTTTTGAAATCTACCCCCACCCTTTGTTAAAAAAACTAAAATATATTTTGTTTAACTCTAGACCCAACTACCTTTCGTTTGATATCACACACGCCATATTTTCAGTTAATCTCTAATTTTTTTAATCTACTTTTGTGTAACTCCAGACTCAATTACCTTTCGTTTGATATCACACACGCCATATTTTTACATAAACTCTAATTTTTGAAATCTACCCCCACCCTCTTATTTGGCTTGTGCTCGGTGGATTTTGTTCATTTTTAAATAGGACCATCTCGACGCAAGATCCAGCCAAGGTACCAAATTTCATTAAAATCGGACAAGCGGTTTTTGAGTTATGCGCGTTGGTCGTTACAGACAGACAGACAGACAGACAGACAGACAGACAGACAGACAGACAGACAGACAGACAGACAGACAGACAGACAGACAGACAGACAGACAGACAGACAGACAGACAGACAGACAGACAGACAGACAGACAGACAGACAGACAGACAGACAGACAGACAGACAGACAGACAGACAGACAGACAGACAGACAGACAGACAGACAGACAGACAGACAGACAGACAGACAGACAGACAGACAGACAGACAGACAGACAGACAGACAGACAGACAGACAGACAGACAGACAGACAGACAGACAGACAGACAGACAGACAGACAGACAGACAGACAGACAGACAGACAGACAGACAGACAGACAGACAGACAGACAGACAGACAGACAGACAGACAGACAGACAGACAGACAGACAGACAGACAGACAGACAGACAGACAGACAGACAGACAGACAGACAGACAGACAGACAGACAGACAGACAGACAGACAGACAGACAGACAGACAGACAGACAGACAGACAGACAGACAGACAGACAGACAGACAGACAGACAGACAGACAGACAGACAGACAGACAGACAGACAGACAGACAGACAGACAGACAGACAGACAGACAGACAGACAGACAGACAGACAGACAGACAGACAGACAGACAGACAGACAGACAGACAGACAGACAGACAGACAGACAGACAGACAGACAGACAGACAGACAGACAGACAGACAGACAGACAGACAGACAGACAGACAGACAGACAGACAGACAGACAGACAGACAGACAGACAGACAGACAGACAGACAGACAGACAGACAGACAGACAGACAGACAGACAGACAGACAGACAGACAGACAGACAGACAGACAGACAGACAGACAGACAGACAGACAGACAGACAGACAGACAGACAGACAGACAGACAGACAGACAGACAGACAGACAGACAGACAGACAGACAGACAGACAGACAGACAGACAGACAGACAGACAGACAGACAGACAGACAGACAGACAGACAGACAGACAGACAGACAGACAGACAGACAGACAGACAGACAGACAGACAGACAGACAGACAGACAGACAGACAGACAGACAGACAGACAGACAGACAGACAGACAGACAGACAGACAGACAGACAGACAGACAGACAGACAGACAGACAGACAGACAGACAGACAGACAGACAGACAGACAGACAGACAGACAGACAGACAGACAGACAGACAGACAGACAGACAGACAGACAGACAGACAGACAGACAGACAGACAGACAGACAGACAGACAGACAGACAGACAGACAGACAGACAGACAGACAGACAGACAGACAGACAGACAGACAGACAGACAGACAGACAGACAGACAGACAGACAGACAGACAGACAGACAGACAGACAGACAGACAGACAGACAGACAGACAGACAGACAGACAGACAGACAGACAGACAGACAGACAGACAGACAGACAGACAGACAGACAGACAGACAGACAGACAGACAGACAGACAGACAGACAGACAGACAGACAGACAGACAGACAGACAGACAGACAGACAGACAGACAGACAGACAGACAGACAGACAGACAGACAGACAGACAGACAGACAGACAGACAGACAGACAGACAGACAGACAGACAGACAGACAGACAGACAGACAGACAGACAGACAGACAGACAGACAGACAGACAGACAGACAGACAGCCAGACAGACAGACAGACAGACAGACAGACAGACAGACAGACAGACAGACAGACAGACAGACAGACAGACAGACAGACAGACAGACAGACAGACAGACAGACAGGCAGACAGGCAGACAGGCAGACAGGCAGACAGGCAGACAGGCAGACAGGCAGACAGGCAGACAGGCAGACAGGCAGACAGGCAGACAGGCAGACAGGCAGACAGGCAGACAGGCAGACAGGCAGACAGGCAGACAGGCAGACAGGCAGACAGGCAGACAGGCAGACAGGCAGACAGGCAGACAGGCAGACAGGCAGACAGGCAGACAGGCAGACAGGCAGACAGGCAGACAGGCAGACAGGCAGACAGGCAGACAGGCAGACAGGCAGACAGGCAGACAGGCAGACAGGCAGACAGGCAGACAGGCAGACAGGCAGACAGGCAGACAGGCAGACAGGCAGACAGGCAGACAGGCAGACAGGCAGACAGGCAGACAGGCAGACAGGCAGACAGGCAGACAGGCAGACAGGCAGACAGGCAGACAGGCAGACAGGCAGACAGGCAGACAGGCAGACAGGCAGACAGGCAGACAGGCAGACAGACAGACAGACAGACAGGCAGACAGGCAGACAGACAGACAGACAGACAGACAGACAGACAGACGGCCCAAGAAAAAAGTTTCAAAATCATCTGAAACGCAAAGATATATATATATATATATATATATATATATATATATATATATATATATATATATATATATATTAATTTTTGAAATCGGAGCAACTTTTTTTTTCTCGAAAAAATTAGGATCACTATAGCTCACACTACTATAGTATAGTAGTAGTGTGAGCTAAAACATTACAAATTAGAAATCAAAATCACTACCTAGGTATTCTTTAAAAGAATAGAAGGCGTGTTTGAAAAGTTAGTTGTTCGCTTCACTTCTTTTAAAAAGCTGAAAAACAAATTCTCTCAATTCCTAGTTTGACAGGAGTGGATGTCAGCATGCGCTCTGAAATTGTCACTGTTCTGTTTCACATAGAGTAAACATTGAAGGATGAAAGTGCAAGAAAAAGTAAGCAGTTTCTGTTCTACGAAACAATTTTTGCAAGAGTCCCGATACTTTATGCCAAAATTCTTTCAGTATATAATTCAGAGTTGGTAAAATGACTCCAATTTAAAATTGCATAAGACATGTTTGCATTAAAATATCCATGATATGCTATCAACAAAGTAATCTTAGATATGGTTTTTAAAAGACCCCGTATTAAAAAAGAAATTTTTGACAGCTTGGAGCTAAGATAGTCTTACTATTGTTTAGATTAGCCAGAAACCAGTTTTCAATTTCTGTTCCTTTCTGTTTGTTTTGAGCCCATTGCAATATTGGACCTGAGGGATGATAGCGAAGCAAGTAGGTAGTGTCATTATTAAACATGATAGTGAGTAGGTTTATAAGATTTCTAAAATTTGGCAAATCATTTATATAAACGAGAAATAGCAAAGGACCCAACACAGAGCCCTGGGGAACACCATGCTGAATCCTCTGCTTCCTTGCTGCTGCTCATCAAAATACACATACTGTTTTCTCTCCTCTAGATAGGATTTAACCAAGGCCGACGAAAGCCTTACTAAAATATGAAAATTTATTTCCCAACCAAAACAAAAAACGTAAGCAATTTAGACAAACACGCCTTCTCAGCAGTGGCGGACTAGGAGGGCCTAGGGGACTTTAAGCCCCGAGCGTTAGAGTTAGAGTGGCGGTGGGCTGAGAGAGAGATATGCATTAAAAATAATTTTGTATAATTTCTCGTGCTTAAAAAATGCATAGAAAGTCTTAATGCCCTGGCTATTTAAAGAATTAGCAGTGATCTTTTGAAAGTGTTCAATTTTGATTTAGTATCAGTGGATACTCCAAAAAAATGGTTTGCAACAGAAACCGGAGTATTCTAACTTGGGCAGAGCCCGAGAGATCAGAGTGGGATAAAATTTATTTTAAATTCTGATTAAAAAGCTAGAAATGTATGAACCGTTTTTTATAAAATGTAAAATTTTAAGATTTCATTACGAATAAATCTAAAAAGTAAAGGGTCGTACCTTAAATTTCAAAATGGCAAACAATTTTTTTTTAATTTGAAAAGTCACGTTTTTCAAGGAGAAAAATGTTTTTGGTTCATTATAATAATAAAAAGCAGATTTTCAAACTAAAAACGTTAAATGGTTGAAATGCCTAATCTCAAAAAGTACCGAGACTGATTAACCAAAAATACCTTATGTGTCTGTTCTTTATAGTCTAAGAGATTTTATGTTCATATTTTATTACACCGGCGTATAATAAAAACTAATTTAAAATGTAGATCTTAGTCTAGTTTAAGTTATTCCTAAAGCATAAACCCTCGGATTTAACTGCTTCAATATTGATTGCCAATCCAAAGGTTTTCTAACAAATATACATCAATCTTATGAGGCGGTTTAGGAGTTGGAGCAGTGCCTTTTAAATTCACCCCCTGTTTTCATTTGAATGATTATACTTGCTTAAAAGCGGAGGGAGGTTATCCACCAGCCAGTTTTCGCTTATAGATAGAAGGCAAAGAAAACTCGATTTAAGTTTTGCATTTTCTGAGATTTAAGAAGACTAAAAGGATATTATAGAGTCAATTTAAAATCCGCATGCGTACTCAAACCTTAAATACTACAGAGTGTACCAAATCTTTATCTTTTAGATTTATCTTACAAAAGTAGAGCCTAAAAAAAATAAAAGCTTGTCCTGGTACACTTACAATTCTGGAAAGTCAAAAACTAAATATCAACTTAACAGGTCGGTTTTTAAATAATCTGCGCTGATTTTTTTTTATTTCTACCTTAAAAAGTTTTTAATATTTTTGATATTTATCCACAAAAGACAACAAAAAGATAGGTGTGTTCTATTTGCAAAAAACAATTGATTTATCTGGTTACATCAGCTGTTTAAGAAAAAAATACTCCGCCTTGTATTGTACATTGTTAATTAACCTTTTACTTTGTTATATTGAATATAAACTTATCAACAATAAATAATCTGCTAATTAACTAAAATAGGAACTTTGCGGTCAAATGTATGCACATTGCAAGTATACCCAAGAAATATTTGTGATACTTAAATGTCTTATAGTTGAGGCAGAATAGAGTAAGCTAAATCATAGTATTTAGGGTTCCAACAAACCTATAGTTAAAATAACCAATTCTCAGAGCCATTTTGTATAAGTAGGGCGGCAGTGGTACAAAATACCGCGGACAAAATCGCACAGGCCATAATAGCGCATAGCCTAAATAGCGCAGGCCACAACAGCGCAGGTCATAATAACACAGGTCAAAACAGCGCATTACTAAAATAGTGAAGGCCAAAATACAACAGGTCGGGCGAAAAAATATCGAAACACAAAATATCGCTATTTTGGTCATGCGCTATTTTTCTAGGGATCCTAACCGAACCGAACAGGAAAGAACCAAATCGAACCGAACTGAACCAAACCAAACCAAAATATATAAAAAAAAATTACCCTGACTTCTTTCCCGGGATCCTAGACGGTGTAAATACGAACCGAACCGAACTCGCAAAATAGCGATATTTTGTGTTTTTAATATTTTGTGTTTCGATATTTTTTCGCCCGACCTGATCTATTTTGGCCCTCGCTATTTTAGTAATGCGTTATTTTGACCTGCGCTAATTTGGCCATGCGCTATTTTGGCCATGCGCTTTTTTGACCTGCGCTTATTTGGCCATACGCTATTATGGCCTGCGCTATTTTGGGCCTGCGCTATTGTGACCTGCGCGATTTTGTCCGCGCTATTTTGACCTGCGCTATTTTGCAATACTGCAATTTATATCAAATATGCGAAAATAGTTATTTCAAATCAAAAGAGATTAGCTTTAGGGTCAAAATCAAATTAGTTTAAGGGTCAAAAATTAAATTTTCAAAAATTAAGAAAAAATACATTTCAAATACAGTAGAACCCCGATTATCCGTGCTCCACGGGACCAGACGAGGCATGGATAAGTGAAAAGCACGGATAATCGGAACATTCATTTATTACATGTTACATACATATTATGTATATATACTCAAAATATGACAGAAAAAAAAAGATCCCACAAGTTCAAACAGTTTATATGTATGTATTGCATAAAAAGATAACAGAACAAAAAATATAATTCTACATAAGGTTTTGGTTGAGTGATTTCCGGTAACGATCTCGATAGAACTTCAAAAACACAATTTCGATTATGGGAAATCATAGCACGGATAATCGGCAGCCCGGATAATCCGCGCACGGATAATCGGGGTTCTACTGTATTTTTAAATTATTTAAAATTCTAAAAAATTTTCAGACACGTGAGTGTCTATCAGCGAAATTTTTAAGCCAAATAAAACTAACAAACGTGAAATTTAATACTTGTGAATTTAAAAATCAAACCAAGGCCATTTAAACATGCGAGGGTACTCTCAGAAACTCAGGTGGGCACAAAATTCAGGGTAGTGGCCTCAAATGGACAGAGTAATATTATGAGACTACTTTTCTGCGATATCAACATCAAATTATCACCATTAAAGAAGAAAAATATAAATTCGATTAACAGTTTCTGCAAAAACCTTTTTTGTTGACAAAGCTTAATTTTTCTGTAAGTATGCAAAATGGGGACCAACGCTATGTTCTGGAACATAATTTTTCAACCCCCTTTAATTCTATGGTCCAGACAATGCAGAAGCACCACCACATCTTTAGAAATATATGCATATATGCGGTTAAACCCTGTTTCGCTCGCTTTTTGTTAATGTAAAGCATTAGTGCCCCATGAATAATAAAGCAAGAACGCGCCATTTTTGAGGGCCACGCCATTTCAAGTCGGCGTTTTTAATGCAACTTCAAAAAGCAGCTTCGAGTGTATAAAGAATTACCTTACGGGGTCCCTAATCTCACCTTTGAGAATAATAGGTTGGTAAAAACAAAAACGAAAAGATTGCATGAAAAGATGGAGTATGGAAAAAAATATGCTGCCGAAATTGTCTACTATATAAAAACATTTAATTTCCGGTTACCAGTTTGAAATATTCACGCTACTTGTACATACAAAAAATGCCGGGAGATACTCGATCAGAGTTACTTTCTCCTCTATCGATTACATAATTATTTTTCAAATAAAGAATGGAAATATTGTCAGGATAATAATAAATAATTGACACAAGTTACGATTATAAGCAAGTGCACATTAACAATACTTATAATTACTACATACATTAAATACATCTTGTTTACAAAATGCGTATCTTCTATATAAGCTCGACTTCTTATAACTTCTGACTATTATACTTGTTTTCACTGTTAACTACTTGTGGGACGTTAAGTTCTCAGCTTACAACTAACTGCTAAACTCTTTTGGAGATGTTTTTATTAAAAACCGTTTGTCATTGATAGGATATCGAGAAGTGTTTTGTTTCCTGTATAAACATCATCGATGCCCGGTCGATCACATTTGATTTTTATTCCGTATATAATTGTTACACGTTTTAATACAAATTGAACTATATACAGAAGTTCATTTCCTTAGATTGTTTAGGGTTAATGTGCACTTCCTTATAAACATAACTTGTGTCATTTAGTTAATAGGCCGTTATTTTCTATCCCGACACAATCATTATTATTATTATATCGTCCAATCAACTTTTTTCTTACACAGGCTCCCCAGCGCCACTTATGACGTTATCAGTGTACAAACAGTATGTTAACGGGGTAGCAATATTGGATATTGCCATACATGGTTGGAAAACTCTGAAAATGCTACAAGTAATAGCCTAACTTTTTTTTTCATGGACTGGTTCCACCGCCTCTGATGTATTACAGTTTTCAAAATATATGTTTTTATTTTAATTTCAAATTAAAACAATTTGTTTGGACATTGATGACGTCATCAGAGGGAGGAAGCCTGCTGGAAAAATGCTTCGGATATTACTTTGTAGCATATTTGTTTTCCTACAATGTATCACAATTTCCAATATTGCAGCCCGTAATAGAGATCTTTATATTTTTCTAGTCATAAGAGGGGGACGGACCTGTTCAAGAAAAAAGTTGTTGGACCATTACTTGTAACATTTCTCGAGACGTTTCCGACGTTGTACCACAACATCCAATCATGCCACCCGTATCTAATGCAGTTATATTCTTTAATACCAACCAACTCAAGATAATAAATTAATCGGTGGAGGGAAAAGTCACTCTGATCTAGTGGCTCCCGGCATTTTTTTGTGTCTTAGATGATGATTGATGATTCATATGTGAGTGGACCTTGCAGCCCTTCCACTTGGCTCACTTGTGAGTGGTTTCTCACCACTGTATGCCTAATCCTCCAAAAAGGTTAGCGATCAGTTTGGGTTAGACACTTTTCAGATCTTCTGAATCAATCTGAGGTTTACCGAAAGTGTTTTGACGTAAACGTGCAATAGCCGGACATTCGCACAGTACATGTCTAACTGTTTCGTCATCCTCCATACAGAGTCTACATTCGGTCTCTTCTGTTATTCCCATTCTGGGCATGAGTAATGGGTACTCTTCGTCGACAGTGGCCCGTAAATAGTCCAGTCACTACACGAATCTATTGTATGGTAACTTCAATGATATTTCTGGCTCTCTTTCGACAAGGTCCTTTAATGAACTCTTTAGAGTGAGCCAGTTCTGGTATATTCATCCAATCCAATCCAATCCATCCAATATGGTTCATTTAGAAGCATTGTATGATATCCCCAGGGCTGGTTCGGGGCAGCGGCGTAGCGTTGGGGGGGTGCGCGGGGGGTTCGTCGTCCCCCCGCCCCGACGGTACTGGCGCCCCATGGGTGCCCTAAGCATGATTAAGTATTAGGACCGGCAAAGGCAAATCGGCTGTCTAAGAAAAACGACAGCGAAGACATGATGACCGCGAATTTTTTTTTATGGGCGTTCTTTTCAGCCTCGACCCCCCCCCCCCCCCCTTCAGGCACGCTACGCAGCGGCTGGTTCGGGGCCGAAATAACGAGCGGGTAGTTCACAAGTTGCATTCCATTTGCTATTGGTTGACATAGTCAGGCGCAGGGCCGTATTTGAGGGGGGGTTTTGGGGGTTCAAACCCCCCCCCCCGAAAATTGAATTGGAATGTGTTTTTTAAGTTTAACCTTTTTGTCATATTCAATAAATCCACAATTTTTCAAATTCCACTGGCCTAACGCCCCCCAAAATTTTGGTCCAGATACGGCCCTGGTCAGGCGGGATTTTTAAAATTAAAACTCTCCTGTCCTCGTTTTGGGAGGTTGAAATCGGTGTTAAACCAAACTGAAACAAAACCTAACCGTGGTCAATTGATGGGAAACGTATCCTAACCGGGGCGTGTCTGGACAGGTTAGGATACGTTGTCGAATAATTTATCAGAGTTAGGTTAACACCGATTTCGACAGGAAAACAGGATAGGGAAGCTAATTTAAACTATATATCATAATTTTTGAGATAACTTTTTGACAGTTATCAGTTGTTTACCATAACAAAAAGCATAGGCCAACAAAAAAAAGTTGTAAAAAGTTGTCCCAAAAATAATGACATGAACTGTAAAAGAATATAATATGTTTTTAAAAAACAATAAAAAAAACTCATCAGCATAGATTTAGTTAAATTCAATAGGTATGTACTGCACAAACCACTACACTTTTTAATCACTTACAACTAGTATATATTCGTATTTTACGCCGAAAGCTGTAAACATAATGTTTGTTAAATGCTTGACTGGTGGCACCATCTCTTAATATAATATAATAATAATCTTAAACGGCAACGTTCAACATCAAGAAGTCAGCTGACTATTTCGACCAATAGCAAACGGAAAGCAAGTTGTGAACTAGCCGCTCATCCGAAATATTCGGCAGTTGCCCCTTTCCTCGCTGCCTGGTCTGCGGCCTCATTTCCCTCGTGTCCAGAATGCCCTGGTATCCATATTAATGACACCTTATTAGCGCTACCAAGCGCATTCAGCGAGTCCCTGCAGTTCATTCGTGGTCAGTATTCCACCGGGCACACAATTCAATGGCTTCAATGATAGCCAATTGGCCAAGACTATGTTAAATCTCGACATTTTCTTGGATACTAACATCCGTCGGTATACCAGAAGCTACCGTTGTTTGATAAATTGGTCCTGTTCTTTAACCATTCCTCCCTTTCTGGGAGTATACCTAATGTTGTATAGCTTTCTGCTGTAGACCGTGTTGGGCATGACGTCGGATATCATTCCTAGAGTTGCATCCTCAGAGTAATAAAATATATATATAAGGTTGCATCCAACTCTTGTTCCTCCTTGTCTTAGTGTATGGACAAGGATGGTGCAAAATTTCATACTTATAACCGTAAGTGAAATATTTTTATGGAATTTGTCACTTAATCCACGGGCTATAGCGGCGAGTGGGGCACGTTTGGCCGTGGGGCAGTTTCATGCAGCCATAGCAAATAAAATCTTAAATATTTGTTGTAATGTTTGTCATGACATAATTTTTAAATTAAGTAACTTGCTTAGGAAAAATATTTTATCTCTTAAAGGTCTGATGGGACATTCGGCAGGTATTTTTTTTTCAACAAAAGCCCTTTCAAAATGTACAACTACAGAGTAAATAAAAACATATAACAACCACCAACACTAAGGAAAAATTGCCATATTAGGTATGTTATACTTGGTAATAAAAATTTATATATTTTTTATTTTACTAAGAACTAGGTACCACAAGAGAACTGAGACAACATTAGTGAGATATCAAGCGAGATATATGAGTATCTTCAAAAAGGTGGTGTGGGTCGTTGATATTGCCATGCTCTGATTGATTTTTAGTCGATTTTTAGTCGATTTTTAAATCGATTAAGAGGGTGGGAATCCAACTTCTGCTGCGTCTGCCTCCTCGAGTGGTGGCCATTTATGGCCATCCGGCACCACTGGATGTCGGCGATTTTAAACGCCTTTTATGGACTTGATATCACCTAACCAAAGACGCCTGGGGTTGGGGGGACCTGGCAGTAGGGATAAAATGCTGGCTAGCCGACTGGCTATCATGAGTGATAAAAATCTTTTTGTACCCCAGGTGAGTACTAATCTCACCGGTAGTTCAGACCGGGTTAAAGCCCTGGTTGCTGCCGCTGGCCCCCTGGATTCTGGGGAGGGCCAATCACTCATTAACCCTCACGGAGGAGGTAAAAACTCCGAAGGAGAAGCAGTGCCGAATAGGCCTGCAAGATCCAACCAACAAAGGAGTGCCGAAGAGGACCCTATGGAGCTGGAGGTCATACCAACTCCAGCTCCAACTCCATCACCAGATCTTGAGTGGAAAAATCAACTGCTCAAAAGCGACGGTGACACCACTGACAAGGGCTCCAATATGAATGCCCGAACTCAGAACATACAAAACCAAAAGTTGTTTGGATCATGGCAGGCGCACAACAACGAGAACATCAAGGCCTGCACTTGATACAAGTAAATCTACGCCATACCAAGACAGCAACGTACACTCTTGGTAGAGTTTTCAAGCAGCAGAGGCTGGACATTGCCCTGTTGCAAGAACCGTGGCTATCAAGTACGAACCAAGTAGCTGGACTTAGCCGAACTCTTGGTAACATCATCACACATAACTCAGGTATTAGACCACGAGCATCTATTCTTATAAGAAAAGATATTAACTACTTTGTCCTCTCAGATTTCTGTACCGATGACCTAGTAGCGCTACGATTAATCGTCCCCGGTGAGCAAGGCATGACAGAACTAGTCGTCTGCTCAGCATATTTCCCGGGTGACAGAGAAGCACCACTGCCTCCCACTGCAGAGGCAGCTAACATGATTGCATACTGCAAAGAGAGGAACGTACAGCTCATTCTGGGCTGTGATGTGAACGCGCACTACACAGTGTGGGCCAGCACAGACATCAACAGAAGGGGTGAGCATCTGTTCCACTACATTATAGGGGAGGGGCTTTTTGTAAATAATGTTGGCTCCAAACCAACCTTTGTCGGTCAAAATAGGGCAGAGGTACTAGATCTAACAATAAGCACAAAACTAATTAGCAATAAGATCACTGACTGGAGGGTTACAGATGAGCCCTCTCTGTCAGACCACAATCATATACAATTCACCATCGGTATGGGATCTACAAAAACAATTAAATACAGAGACCCAAAAAGCACAGATTGGAGTGGATATGTCAGATCCCTCCAAGAAAAGCTGAACTCAGCAATGACCGACGTGTGGGATCGTGATAAAATAGAAATGGCCTCTGAACAACTATGGGAGGCTATTATAACCGCGTATCACGAGAATTCCCCTCTTAAAACCAAAACCGATAATCGCGGTATGTCTTGGTAGAACAATTCTTTGTTCAAAAAAAGAAAAGAGGTTAGACGCATATTTAATCGGGCAAAGGAGACGGGCAACTGGGAAAGCTACCGTGCCTCCCTCAACGAATATAACAAACAAATCAGAAGTGCCAAAAGAGAGTCATGGAGGAGGTTCTGTCATGGGCTCACAAAGCTTCCGGACACAACTCGAATCCATAAAATTCTGTCTAAAGAGCCAGCAAACAAACTTGGCGCAATAAAGCTCTCAGATGGCACCTTCACAAAATCTGAAAGGGGATCCCTGGAGGCACTGGCAGGGCATCATTTCCCAGGAAGCACACTTCTTGAAAACGGGAATATTCCTGAGCAATTGACCCATGGACATCGCCCAAAACAGGCGGATTGGAAAATTGCAAAAGAAATTATCAATTCAAATACGATCAAAATGGCGTTCACGTATTTTGAACCATAAAAATCACCGGGCCTAGATGGTATTCTTCCAGTGCTAGTATAAAAAGGCCTGGAAGTGCTAGTACCTTGCCTGGTGAAACTGTATATAGCCAGCCTAGCATGAAATTATATTCCAACCAGCTGGACTAAAGTTAAGGTAGTTTACATACCTAAGGCGGGTCGGGCAGATAATACTCCAAAATCGCTTCGACCCATAAGCCTCACCTCTTTTCTGTTGAAAGGCTTGGAAAAGATAATACACGCACCTATCAGAGGTGGCGCCTTAATGGCCCACCCGCTCAATGCAAACCAATATGCACACCAAGCAGGAAAGTCAACAGAACTAGCTTTAAACAACCTTGTTGGAAAAATCAAGGAAACCATTGATGCAAAAGGCGTCGCAGTAGGTGTTTTTCTTGATATAGAAGGAGCATTTAACAATGCACTACCCAATTCCCTCTTTGAATCAGCGTGCGCCCGAGGAATAGAATCTACCATCACGGGATTCATCAGGTGCACACTCGAGAATCGAGTGATTGAAACAACTCTTAATGATGAGCTGGTAAGTTTCAGAGCTGCTAGAGGCTGTCCACAAGGAGGAGTTTTGTCTCCCCTCCTGTGGTCTCTACTGGTCGATGATCGTCTTGCCCTCTTGGAATCGCTGGATGTAGAGGTATTGGGATACGCGGATGTCGTAGGAGCAATCATTAGAGACATTCCAGAGAGTGAATTCTCTGGAAAGATACAAGAAGTAATAAACACGGTAAAAGACTGGTGTGACAGGGAACAGATGTCTGTAAATACCAGCAAAACTGTTATTATACCGTTCACCCGTAAAAGGAAGCTTGATTTGTTGACTCCTCCGGAGCTCAACAGTGAAATAATTCTATTTGCATCAGAGGGGAAATACCTAGGGGTCACTCTAGATAAAACTCTTACCTGGAATGCCCATATGGAAAAAGTAACCCGCAAAACCACACTGTCCTTATGGACGTGCAAAAGAATTTAAGGAAAAACCTGGGGCACTAGGCCCAAACAAATGTATTGGCTGTATATAACAGTCATCAGACCAATAATTGCATATGGCGCAATAGTCTGGTACGAGAAGGGACATCAAAGAACCTCAAGGGCCAAACTAACCAGCTTACAACGACAAGCCAGTCTTGCCATATGTGGTGCAATGAGCTCTAGCCCATCGACTGCGCTTGAATGCTTACTAAACTTACCTCCGCTTCACATTTTCTTAGAGGCGGAGGCACGAAGAGCAACATACAGAATAAGAGCCAACCACCAGGATGGCAGGGCAAACAAAGTGATATCAACAGCCCTAATAAGGGAACAAGAGTTGGATGCAACCCTAGGAATGATATCCGACGTCATGCCCAACACGGTGTACAGCAGAAAGCTATACAACATTGTCCTCCCGGAGAGGGACGACTGGTTAAAGAACAGGACCAATTTTTCAAATCACGATAGCTTCTGGTATACCGACGGATCCAAAATGCCTTGGGGCGTTGGATCTGGAGTTGTTAGTATTCAAGAAAAAGTCGAGATTAAACATAGTCTCGGCCAATTGGCTACTATATTTCAGGCCGAACTCGAAGCCATTGAACTGTGTGCCCGGTGGATTACTAACCACGAATGGACCAACAGGACAATAAAAATCTTCTCCGACAGTCAAGCAGCCTTAAGAGCGCTTGATTCCTATACGGTCTCATCGAGAACCGTGAGGAGCTGTAAAGATTCGCTGAATGCGCTTGGTAGCGCTAACAATATGTCATTAGTATGGATACCAGGGCATTCTGGGCACGAGGGAAATGAGGCCGCAGACCTAGCAGCGAGGGAAGCGGCATCTGCAGAATTTTTCGGCCCCGAGTCAGCCCTGGGGATATCATACAATGCTGCTAAATCAACCATATTAAAATGGATGGGGAATAGCTTCCAACAATACTGGATAAATAGAACTGGCTCACTCTAAAGAGTTCATTAAAGGACCTTGTAGAAACAGAGCCAGGAACATTATTGGACTTACCAGACAGGAGATACGTATAGTGACTGGTCTTTATACGGGTCACTGTCGACTGAGAGTACCCATGCACAGAATGGGACTAACAGAAGAGACCGAATGTAGACTCTGTATGGAGGATGACGAAACAGTCAGACATGTACTGTGCGAATGTCCGGCTATTGCACGTTTACGTCAGAATACTTTCGGTAAACCTCAGATCGACTCAGAAGATCTGAACAGTGTCTCACCCAAACTGATAGCCGGCCTTTTTGGAGGATTAGGCATACAGTGGTGAGAAACCACTCAAAAGTGAGTCACAATAGACCCACTGGTGGTCGCAGTGGAAGGGCTGCAAGGCCCACTCACATATGAATCATCATCATCATCATCATCTTCAAAAAAACGATAAAGGAAATATTAACAGCTACATATTAGTCAGATTTTTGGGTAAACCAGCGTTCATTTACCATGTTGACATACCCAATGTATTAGTTTTTTATAATTTTAAAGGATCTAATGTTAAATAGATCACAGATATACAGGCTTAATAGCCAATATATATAGCGACGCAACAACATCAATCAAAATCTACGAAGAAACCAAGCCAATCCGCATAAGAAGTGGTGTCACACCGGGTGACACAATATCCCCTAAATTATTTAACCAGGACCTAGAAGATGTTTTTAAAAGCTTAGATTGGGAAGAAATAGGCATCAAAGTAAACGGACAATTCTTGAACCACCTAAGATATGCTGCATTAATAACAGACAAGAAAGAGTAACTGATAAAAATGCTGGAAGAGCTGGACACAGCAGCTAAAAATATAGGCTTAAGTATGAACTACACTAAAACTAAAGTTATAACAAACACAGATGCTAGATTACGGTCAGAATTAACCAAAATAAAATAGAACAAGTAGAGGAATATATATACCTAGGAAAAATTATTAAACTGAATAAATTGGCAAAAAAATTTTTTTAAGTCACAAGCTTTTATAAAATGCACTAAAAATTAAAAAATAATTTTCTAACATTCTAATAATACCAATTTATTTTCTACTTTTTAGTCTCAGCTATCTACTCTATTAAATGAAAATATTTGTTCAATAACAGAACAGGCGAGTTTATTCTAGATTATCATGAAATCGCTGATCGTGAGTTGTTTGGACACTCATTTTTCTATTGGGGGGAAGGAGAGGGTGAGGGTAGAGGTAGAAATATATTTTTTGTTTGGGCTGTATGGCCATCGGACCTTTATGCATATACCAAATTTTATAAAAGTCATTTGAAGTGAAGTGTGTCAAAAACGCATTTTTTATGGAAGGGGGTGAAGGGTAGAGTGGGAGGACATTTTTTCATTATTGTTGTATTGTCATCGGACCACTATATGTATACCAAATTTCATCCAAATCAGATAATGGGAAGTGTGTCAAAAACTAATTTTTCAATGAAAGGGGGTGGGGGTAGGGGTGGGAGGATATTTTTTCTTATTGTTGTATTATCATCGGACCACTATGTGTATACCAAATTTTATCCAAATCGGATAACTGAAAGTGTGTCAAAAACACATTTTTCTATAGAAGGGGTGGGGGTAGGGCTGGGAGGATATTTTTTTCTTAATATTATATTGTCATCGGATCACTATATGTATACCAAATTTTATCCAAATCGGATAACGAAAAGCGTGTCAAAAACAAATTTTTTTATGAAAGGGGGTGGGGGTAGGGGTGGAAGGATATTTTTTTCTTATTGTTGTATTATCATCGGACCACTATGTGTATACCAAATTTTATCCAAATCGGTTAACGGGAAGTGTGTCAAAAATACATTTTTCTATAGAAGAGGTAGGGGTGGGAGGATATTTTTTTCTTAATGTTGTATTGTCATGGGACCACTATGTGTGTACCAAATTTCATCCAAATCGGATAATGGGAAGTGTGTCAAAAACGCTTTACACGATTTGATAGATAGTTAGTTAGATAGTTAGTTAGACAGAACATCTGAAGCTAAATAAAAGCTTGTAAAAAAGAAGTTTGGGCTGAAATCAAGAGACGAGTACGATTGGCCTGGGCAGCATAACCAATGTATCCTTCCTGTACTTACCTATGGATCCCAGACCTGGACACTTACAAAATCAAACATGGATAAGGTAACAAAAGCCCAAAAATCAATGGAAAGACAAATGTTACATGTAAAGCTGACAGATAGAAAAAGGAATGAATGGATAAGAAATAAAACAAAAGTAAGGGATGTCAGAGGAGAAGTAGCAAAATTAAAATGGAAATTTGCCGGTCATAATATCAGACAGACCTTGGGAAAATAAAAGAAGTAGGGGAAGACCCCAAATGAGATGCGCGGACGATCTGAAGAAACACGCGGGAACTAGATGGATGAACACGGCGACAGACAGAGAAGAGTGGATGATATAAATAAATAAATACAAAAACTTTTTTAAATTTAGGATTCGATTTTGTATTCTAAGGAAAATATGTAGTAAAATTATTATTTTCCTAAAAAACAAAAAAATGGCCATAAGTGCTCCACTCTTCCCTGCTAGGCTCGATAAACTTCCTTTACTGTCCTGCAATGAGCCTCACTCATTTGTATTTATTTAAACAGACCCGAAAAAAGAATAAGCGATAAAAAAAATGTAACAATGTTGACCACGGCCAATTGAAAAAAGCTAATCAATCATGAAATTCTTGCAAAGAGAACAAACACATGTAAATTTCTTGTAAGGTTTTTTCGTCATGTTCGCAAAATCGTCTGGCGGTTTATCGCACGCAATCACCCACATAAATCACAGGCCCTAAACTAAGACAAGGTAAAAAAAAGTTTAAATAAATTATACTTTAAAAAACACGCTTTCAAATGTAGGTACTAAAAAGTATTAGATAATGTAATTTGTGCGGCGCTTCAGAATAGGTAGAGTTTCTTTTTTTATGTTGTATGAATTTATTTTAAAAGAAAAAATCGAAATTTAATAGAAAAAAATACAAACAGACAAAAAATATATTAAGAAAATCGTCAAAAAGTATATATATCACAAAAAAATAACAAAATAATTTAAAATTATATATATATATATATATATATATATATATATATATATATAATTTTAAATTATATATAATAAATTTAAAAAAATACACATTGACATAAATTCGAGGCATAAAAACTAGGTTGCTTTTAGATCTTAAGTAAATCAAAAAGGAATATTTTATATATAATATTATATATTCCATTGTTAAGCAATGATTGGATCTGATCTTGATGGTCACTACCAAAATAATTAGAGATGCTGGCCAGGTTGGCTGGTTCCAGGGCATGAAACTTGTTCACAAACATGTAGTAAAATAAATTCAGATTTACATAAGACAATAAAAAGAAAATGTAACGCATGTAAATCTTGTAATTGCGGTTTATACACTTGCTATGTGTCCCCTGAATCTGCCACTTTTCGCATGATTACCTATGCAAAGATACATAGATAAAACTTTGGCACCATACTTTAGTCAATTCTATTAAATACCTAGATTTAAATAGTAGTTAAAAAAACCCAAAATTAAAAAAAACTTATTTTTTTTCCATTTTATTCTGGCATTTTTCCCATCACAATAAATTTAACGTTACATTGAGTTTTTGGACCAGGGCGCTGCGGGCCCTGAGCAAGTGTTTAGAGTGCTTATAGGTTGAACCGGCGCTGAAGATGAAGACTAAACACATGATATCAGTCAAATTTTGTCCAAAATCGTTAAATTCCTTTTTAGATCATTAATAACAAAATTAGCAAAGAAGTCACTCAATAACACACTTTCATTCAAAATAAGTTGTTAAAAAAACGTTTATTTTTATAGGAATCTCTTTAGTTATCTATACTTTTTCAATTTGAAAATTATAGACCAAAGAGCTAGGTGAGGCAAGCATTGAATTACAAAGAAAAAGGGTTAAAAAACGTGAAAATCCGGGGCTTTTTTCTCGTAGGCTTAGCGGGCCTTGACCAAATAATAAAGCTTTGTCGGCCATTTCACACTTTGTAAAGGCTGTCAATTTAAATGTTCTTTAAGTATCATTCCAAGAGTTATTTTTGCCCATCAAAATGCATATTTTACTTTTTAAAAAAAACGATAAAAATAAGTATTTTTCAAACTTTTCTAGTCATAAACAATAAGATTTTTTTTGGATAAAAAAAGACAAAAATCCAAAAATATTTTGTCAACAAATAGCTTTGAGTGGAATGGCCTTTGATGGACAGGGATATGTGTCACAGAAAGTAATGTTCCATTAAACTGGGCCGTTGTACTAGGGATTATTTATCAACTCCATGACAAACTTAATTTTCCCCATTTAAATATTCCTGTGTAAAATTACAATAGTCATCTTGTCAGTGGCGTAGGCAAAGTTTCTTTATAATTTTAAAATATTAAATAATTTTTTTAACCCTTATTTTTGATACTTTAATTTCAAAAAGCAGCAAAAGGTATGATCAGGTTTGGTCAGTGATTTTAAAAAACAAAATAAAAATCAACATTTTTATGTTGCGTCCGAATTTGAAATAAATTTGAACCAAAATGTATTTTCATAAACAAAATTTAAGCCCCTGACGCCGCCATTGATATGTGCAATTTGATTAATGACACTTATAGGCCAAATTAGTTAAAAAAATTGCTTTGACCAATAATGCAAATTTATCAGACTGTCTGTGTACATGTGCGTTAGTCTTATTTAGTTGTGAAAATTATGTTTAGTTCCCCGTTCGAAATACAGTCGAACCTCTCTAAGTCGAATTTCTATAACTCGAACCTCTCTATAACTCAAACCGTATTCCCAGTCCCGCCAACGTCAAGATCTCTCTAAGACGAACCTTTGAACTCGATTAAAACTGAAATCCCTCTATCACAATTAAGAACACAAATTATTAGTGAACAGCAAGTTGCTTTAAATATGCAAGAGTTTATTAATCGATGTTAGGATATTTTTCAAGTAAATGAAAAGGTGACTTTTGATTAATTTTAAATGTAGACGAGGGCTTAGTAACAAGCGAAACTCTTACAGAAGATAAGATCTTGGAAAGTGTTGGCAAAACAGAGGATAATTTTGAGGAAAACTCTAACGATGAAGATGAGAGTGAAAAAACTCCTAGACAAAAACCTTCCAACGCTAAAGTTTGAAAAGCAATTGAAACCATGCAGCTCGCTTTTTCAATGGATAAAACTTAACTAATTATTTTTCTAGTTTTTAAGCATGTATATTGTATACATTTATTTTAAGTTCGTTTTATACTTTTCAACTGTTTTAATGCAATAAAAAAAGTTATTGGAATATATGATTTTTTTTCTTTTACTCGAACTCTCCATAACTCGAACTGTTTTGGTTGTCCCTTGAAGTTCGAGTTATAGAGGTTCGACTGTATGTTGGTCATTCTGGGTCATTCATCAGCGGGTTTCATTTAGGGGTGGGGATACAACTGAAACCATATAGCTGTGTATTTGATATGTTTTTTTTTTAATTTGATAAACAAAATTTATTATTACAATCTAGCAAGTCTTAACTTATATTACTAGAAAAGTTAAACTTACGGTTCACTCAAAAGCTTGCTTCAATTAAGGGCTCGGGGAAATAAGGGACCTAAGCCACATTTTTTCAAATTTCACGATTTTAGTATAAACACATGTGTAAAGATGGTCTTAAGACACATACCGAGTCGTACAGCTATCACCTGACAGATGTCGCCACCACGCTATGATGACCCTGTTGCCGACGGGTAGGGAACAATTCGCCGCGGCTGATTCGCCGCGGGGACAATTCGCCGCGAGATTTTTTGTTTTATGATATTATCATTTTTTATTTAGCTTGACTTCATATAATATATTTTTTATTTGTCTGATCAAAACTTTTTTCAAACTTTTCCAACTAGGTATTTGGTGGTTAGTATTCATTTAAAATTTTTATTTTTTTTTGAAAAATAAATAAAATGGCGGATCCAAAATGGTGGATTTTTTCCATTTATGAACTAATATGCATCAAACTCGGAAGTTTGCGATCTTTCAGGTCGCTGATTATTATTTTCAACTTAAACTAAAAAAAATCAAAATGGCGGATCTAAAATGGCGGACTTTTCCCATTTATGAACCAATATGCATGAAATTCGGAACTTTAGGGTGTTTTAGGTCGGTGATTGTGACTTCTGACTTAAACTTAAAAAAAAATCAAAAGGGCGGTTCCAAAATGGCGGATTTTCCCATTTATGAACTAATATGCATGAAAATGGCAGATCTACAATGGCGCACTTTGTTATTAATAACCGATTTGACTCAAACTTGAAACATTGAAGTTCGAGTTATAGAGGTTCGACTGTATGTTGGTCATTCTGGGTCATTCATAAGCGGGTTTCATTTAGGGGTGGGGATACAACTGAAACAATATAGCTGTGTATTTGATATGTTTTTTTTTTAATTTGACAAACAAAATTTATTATTACAATCTAGCAAGTCTTAACTTATATTACTAGAAAAGTTAAACTTACGGTTCACTCAAAAGCTTGCTTCAATTAAGGGCTCGGGAAAATAAGGGACCTAAGCCACATTTTTTCAAATTTCACGATTTTAGTATAAACACATGTGTAAAGATGGTCTTAAGACACATACCGAGTCGTACAGCAATCACCCGACAGATGTCGCCACCACGCTATGATGACCCTGTTGCCGACGGGTAGGGGACAATTCGCCGCGGCCGATTCGCCGCAGCCGATTCGCCTCGGGCCGATTCGCCGCGGGGACAATTCGCCGCCGGCCGATCGCCGCGGGGACAATTTGCCGCGAGATTTTTTGTTTTATGATATTATCATTTTTTATTTAGCTTGACTTCATATAATATATTTTTTATTTGTCTGATCATAACTTTTTCCAAACTTTTCCAACTAGGTATTTGGTGGTTAGTAATCAATTAAAATTTTTATTTTTTTTTGAAAAATAAATAAAATGGCGGATCTAAAATGGTGGATTTTCCCATTTATGAACTAATATGCATCAAACTCGGAAGTTTGCGAACTTTCAGGTCGCTGATTATTATTTTTAACTTAAACTAAAAAAAATCAAAATGGCGGATCTAAAATGGCGGACTTTTCCCATTTATAAACCGATTTGCATCAAACCGGGATTCTTGAAGTCGCTGATTATTATTTTTAACCTCAAAAATCAAAATGGCGGATCAACAATGGCGGACTTTCCCATTTATGAACCAATATTCAAAATATTGTTTTGGCATTTTTTCTGATTTTCTAAATTTAGCACTAAAGACAAGTAAAGTGCGCCGCGCGTGGAAATAATTGAAAATTTGGTAATTCTTGGGAAAAAAATTAAAAAATAAATAAATTTTGTAATAAATTGCAGTTCTTCCATATGCTATCATTTTTCAAAACGAACACTTACTGACACTAAATGATTTTGTATCGAACATCGCGAAACACGTAAACTGAGAACTGGAGTAACGTTTTCAAATGCCCCACTTGTTCCTTGATAGTCGGTACAGAATAACTTTTATATACAATTTTAGGTGGTTTCTCAACTTTTGGCCGGTACTGTATCTATAATCTACTATTTTGATTTTTTAAAACCTAGGTCGAAAATTGTAGCTAGTGAATGACCTTAAAGTTTTTTAATTTTAGTCAAAAATTGAATTTAGTTACTTTAAGCGCCGCGATGTTTCAAGTTTGAGTCAAATCGGTTTATAAATAACAAAGTGCGCCATTGTAGATCTGCCATTTTCATGCATATTAGTCCATAAATGGGAAAATCCGCCATTTTGGAACCGCCATTTTGATTTTTTTTTAAGTTTAAGTTAGAAGTCACAATCACCGACCTAAAACACCCTAAAGTTCCGAATTTCATGCATATTGGTTCATAAATGGGAAAGTCCGCCATTTCTGATCCGCCATTTTGATTTTTTTTAGTTTAAGTTGAAAATAATAATCAGCGACCTGAAAGATCGCAAACTTCCGAGTTTGATGCATATTAGTTCATAAAAATATATTATATGAAGTCAAGCTAAATAATAAATGATAATATCATAAAACAAAAAATCTCGCGGCGAATTGTCCCCGCGGCAAATCGGCCGGCGGCGAATTGTCCCCGCGGCGAATCGGCCCGCGGCGAATTGGCCGCGGCGAATTGTCCCATTCCCGTTGCCGACTTGCAAAGGAAATGGAAAATTCAAAGCAAGAAAAACTTTAAGCTTCCTTTACCACAAATTTTTCAAATGAGGTCCTTTATTGCCCGAGCCCTTCTATTATAAATAATTTTTTTATAGAAACAAAATTTCGGATTTCTATTTTCTTTCTTTATTTTAAACACTGTAAAGCAGGAAAATGTCCCGGCAGTAATATGTCACTAGAGGTTTGTCAAGTTTTTAAATTCAAATATTGCCTTCAAAGTGATGAAACGAAGAACTGAAAGTTACCTTTTATAAAAATTTGAAGTTTCTAGATTTATAAACATTTAGGTTTTGTTATATTTTATCCATAGAAAATAAAATAAGCAATAAAATAACTTTTTTTCCGCAAAGAAAATTCATTCCACATGTCAACTTAGAGTTTTAGTATAAACAGAACTATTATGTTATAGAGGACCGCGACGAACAATGTCGGAGAGTTTTTGTGAGTCTTGTCTTTCTCTAACGGGGATTATATTACTTATACTTGATTAAAGTAACAAACAAAATTTTCCGAAACAAAAGCGTTAAAATCTTGAACAAAACTGAAAAATTTGTGTCATTAATTTGGTGTGGCCAGAGAATACTAAAATGTGAAGAAATTGTCCCATCTGTAACACGATTTGTCCCGTTCGGTTTCGTTATTTTTCGTTGGTACAGAAATTGTCCTTGTGTTACAGATCGGGACATTGATTTTTTTAACATTTTGTTGCATTTATAATCTGCGTTGATATTGTTGACCATTATCTATTTGTGTAATTTTGTTTTGTATCATACATTTTAATTTTTGTCCCGTTTATAACGTTGATGTCCCTTCTGTATCACAGATGTTATTGTCAAATTTGCACGTGCAGTGTTATTTTAAACCATTTTTTAAAATTTTTAAAAATACTAAATTCTAACCAAAATCTCTAAAAATTAGTTTTAAGAAATATTTTGCCAATTATTATAATAAAATTACTGCGTTGTATGTTTTCTTACTCAGTTTTTCACTTAGTATCTTATTTCAGGTAGTTTCTAATACATTTGATAGATTTTGGATAAGTAATATGGCAAAAGCGACCGCGTTATAGAAGGGACAAAAAATTTACATTCAAACAAAAACTTATAAAAAAAACAACTTATATATAGCTTTAGGTTACACATAACAGTTCAAAGTCTGATACGTTCAGTTTACAACAATTTTTAGTAAAACTTTTTTTCAGCAAAAATTTTGGTTTTGTTCAAACAAAAAAGTGCCATAAACACTAATGTTTCTTAGTTTTCCTTGTATATAATATACGAAAAAGCTATACTGGTCATGTGGAAGCCTACTTAGAAAGAGAAAAACTAATTTAGCAGGTGTTTAGAAATTAATAGAAGCAACTTCCTCTCTTCATCCCCTCACGATTCTTGATACGCCTGCCATGCGAATGAATTTTATTTCATTGTCTAATATCCAAATTGCAAAAAAAAATGATACTAGGCAATAAAGCTAGGCCATAATAATGCCGGACACTATTTTGACAGTTTTCTATTGAAAACTGACAGTTGGTCTTTCAAAATTGACATACCAAAATCGAATTTATAAATAATCCAATCGTTTATTTTCCATTAATAATGGATTGATTGATATTGATTCCGGCTCTTATAATACATAAAGGCCTAATTTTGAAAGAAGACAGCTGTTCTTATAATGCGAAACTGTCAGAATAGTGCCCGGCACAATTTGTGCCTGGCTTTATTGCAATAAGTCTCCACTCTGGTGGACAATTTCTCGTCCGGTGTCTTCTTTTAACTTTTAGTTCAGGGGCTGTTGTCACCGGGATTTACTAAGATCGGGGTTAACCCTTATGTTTCTATTCTAATTTAAATACTCTGCCAATAGATGGGCCCCTAAGCTCACACTAGGTACTATAGTTATAGTGTACGTGTGAGCTAATATAACTAAAAACTGAAATATATTTTATTCAACTCCAGACTAAATTACCTTTTGTTTGATACCACACAAGCCATGTTTTGACTTAAACTCAAATTTTTGAAATCTACCCCCACCCTTACAAAAAAAACAAAAACTAAAATGTATTTTGTTAAAGTCCGGACTCAATTACCTTTCGTTTGATATCACACACGCCATATTTTCACTTAAACTCTAATTTTTAAAATATACCCCCACCCTTTTTTTTTAAATAAATGAAAATATATTTTGTTTAACTGCAGACTCAATTACCTTTCGTTTAATATCACACATGCCATATTTTCACATAAACTCTAATTTTTGAATTCTACCCCCACCCTTTTATTTGGTTTGTGTTCGGTGGATTTTGTTCATTTTTAAATGGGACCATCTCGACCCAAGACCCAGCCTAGGTACCAAATTTCATTAAAATCGGCCAAGCGGTTTTTGAGTTATGCGCGTTGGTCGTTACAGACAGACATACAGACACACAGACAGACAGACAGACAGACAGACAGACATACAGACAGACAGACAGACAGACAGACAGACAGACGGCGCAACAAAAAAGTTTCAAAATCATCTGAAACGCAAAGATATATAAAAATTTTTGAAATCGGAGCTACTTTTTTTTTCTCGAAAAAATTAGGATCACCATAGCTCACACTACTATAGTATAGTATATGTGTGAGCTAATATCTGCTAAATTAGGTTTCTTTTTCCTATATGGTATATTTGATAGGAGTTTTTTTTTTCGAATTCTATTTTAACATTTGTTGGAAGTTTCGTGTGTATTTTTGAGTAAGAAAAGGTGTTAATGTTAAATCCAGTGTTTCCATCATTTTGGGTATTCAGTTATGCATCTCAACTTTTCTGGGATTATAAAGAATGTGAAAAGTTTTTCCCTTTCTCACTTTTCCGAGTTCCACTCGCGAACTTCTGGGATTTAGCGAAAAGTGAGAAATAAAAATTCTTCACACACAACTCTTCTTAATGTTCTTGAAAAATATTGAATTTACTTTAGAGTAATAACAATATTACCCTTAGAAATTGATTAACATTCAAACAAATCTTAGTCCAGATGCAGTTAATCGCATAAATGTTCTCTCGACAGTTACTTTAAATTCTTTATCTAATTGAGAGGAGTATTATTATGATTTTGTGCTCTCCTGACAGTTTTTAAAAGTAGGGGAAAGCGGGGCAGTTTGTAACAAAAAATTAATTTTCTACAAAAACATCGAAAAAAGTTTTGTCGAAACGTAAAATGGTTAAAAAAATGATGAACTGCAATTTGGTCGAAAATAAAACAATCGAAAGTAAAATAGACGAAATTAATTTCAATGAAATGTAGTTTTGTCGGTCCGTAAAATTTTAGAAAATAATATAATCGAAAATAATTTAGACGAAGCGTAATTTCGTCAAACCGTAAAAATATCGAAAATAATATAGTCGTCGAAAGGTAAAAGCATCAAAAAGGAGTTCAGTCGAAGCGTAGGATGGTCAAACCGTAAAAAAGTCGAATCGCAAAAAGGCCGAACCGTAAAAAAATCAAAACATAAAGGAGAAGAAAGTAATTTAAGCAAAACATATTTTTGTCGGTGCATGAAATTGTCGAAAATAGTATAGTCGAAAATAATTTAAACGAATAGTTATTTTGTCAACCCGTAAAAATGTCGAAAATAATATAGTCGAGAATTAAACGCGCGATACGTAATGGAGAAGAAACGCAATCATCGAAACGTAGTTTGGTCGAAACGCAAAAAAATCGACGAGACACTTTGTAATAAATTTTGTTCATTGCCTACTAGTAGGCTAGGTACCTACTAGATATTGGGTTTCAGTTTATGGCTTAAACCCTATAAGAAACAGATCATGTAGTATTTCATCCTGTTCCATTTATTTTGTTTCAGCCCATCTCGTCCCCAGTTTTAGCTCACACTACTACTACACTATAGTAGTGTTAGCTCACACTACTACTATACAATAGTAGTGTGAGCTATGATGATCCAAATTTTTTCGAGAAAAAAAAAGTTGCTCCGATTTCAAATTTTTTTATATATCTTTGCGTTTCAAATGATTTTGAAACTTTTTTGTTGCGCCGTCTGGCTGTCTGTCTGTATGTCTGTCTGTAACAACCAACGCGCATAACTCAAAAACCACTTGCCCGATTTTAATGAAAATTGGTACCTAGGCTGGGTTTTGGGTCGAGATGGTCCCATTTAAAATTGAATAAAATCCATTGAACACAAGCCAAATAAAAGGGTGGGGGTAGATTTCGAAAATTAGAGTTTATGTAAAAATATGGCGTGTATGATTTCAAATGAAAGGTAATTGAGTCTGGAGTTAAACAAAATACATTTTAGTTTATTTAAAAAAAAGGGTGGGGGTAAATTTCAAAAATTAGTGTTTAAGTGGAAATATGGCGTGTGTGATATCAAACGAAAGGTAAATGAGTCTGGAGGATCAATCGAAAGGTAATTGAGTCTGGAGTTCAATAAAATATATTTCAGTTTTTTGTTATATTAGCTCACACGTACACTATTACTATAGTCCTAGTGTGAGCCTAGGTGCCCATAGATTGGCAGAGTATTTTCTTATTTGATCAAATTATCTCGAACCAGTGACAGGAATCAGTTTTTACACTGAAACATTTCAATAGTCAATTTAACACAGAAATATTTTATAACCAATCCAAACACATCAAACGAAACATCTTTCTTCTTTTCTTTCTTGTCTTGTGTGGCTATGATTAATGTGGCTATTGAAACAGCTCACCTGCTTTCCGAAGTATGAATCACACCTTGCATGTGTAGAGCAGAAAATTTGCACTGCTTTAACGTGCCATGTGTGTCAGCCTGCCCCACTTTCCCCTACTCACATGGGAGTAGCTGTTTTTCTGTTCCATGATTTCTGCTACAACATGCTACAACACAGCTGTCGCTATTCGAAACCGATTGAAAGTTAGCTTGGTTCCCGACATCAAATTATATCTGTCCACTGGCATTACTGGCAAGCAGCTCTTTATTCACGGACCTTACGCTGAGTTTACAAATGATCAAAGTAAAATAAAACAAAATTAATTCAAATTAAATAAAATCTGATGATAACTGTATAACCTTGGAAAAAAAATTTTTATTACAAAAGTAATAATGTTTTTTCTGTTTCTTGTTACAATTTTTTTTACTCTAATACACAGATTTGTTTTTATATTAAATCAAAGCAAATGAAAACTTCTAAAATAAAAGAAGGTAATTTTTTTCTTGGAATATTACATTCACTGAAGGCAAACCATCTTTCATTATAAAATACATCTGTTTCGTTCTAAGAAAATCATATTGGATTATTAAAAAAATTTCTTGCATGAAGACATTTTAATTCTTTTTTCAAGCCATTTAATGTTTTGTTTTATTAAGAAATTTAGATTTAAAAAAAATAAGATTGGAATTTAATTTTTTTTAGTTTTAAGAATTATCCAATTGCAATGATTATATAGTCGAAGCAATTTTTATTTAGTCGGTTTAGAACGTTTTTCTACGTTGTCCGACGCCTATTCTCCACCTTCTTCGATCCTGACTATCATCTTCTGTCAGATTTTTTTGACTCATTGATCTTTGGATTGACTGTTGCCATTCTAGTTTCGGACGCCCTCTTTTCTGCGCCCTATTGGTTACCAATCTAGGACCTGCTTTGGTAATCTTTCATCGTTCATCCATTGTATATGGCCGTACGATATCAGTTGCCTTTTAGTGATGTCATCCGTTATGCTTAGTCAAAGCTAATTGTTATAAATACTTCATTAAACCCAGCTGCATTAAATAAAGAAAAGCACTCACTTTTCAACGGTATACTCAGAATATGACAAATAGGGTATCCAGTACCGGGACTTGGTCCCGAGACGGTCCCAGGACTTTTCCTAAAAAAAGTGGTCCCGGGACTCAGTAAAGGTCCTGGGACCTCAACTTGGTCCCGAAACCGCTAAATTATACCAGACACATGCATGATAAGTGTGACGCAGCGCCGTCTATTGCATGAACGCGAAAGGATCGCAAAAAAGTTAGACGGATTTATTGAAAATGCAATATTTGCTACTGCCTCAACAAGTACAAGAGCAATCATACAAACGTCATCAAGTGCAAAACCAGATCGATTTTCAAAAATAATAAAACGAGAAATGGTCCTTTTTGAGGATGGCGGTTGTCGAGGACAATATTTGCAGCTATAGGGGGGGGGGGGCGCGGGGGGTTCGTCGCGCCCCCCGCCCCGAGGGTACTGGCGCCCCATGGGTGCCCGAAGCGCCCTAAGCGTTAGAAAAGAGCAGGGCCGGTAAAGGAAACTTAAGACATGATGACCTTTTTTTTTGGTCGCAATATTTATGAGAGCGCCCTTTTTAGCTGTCGCGGTCGGCTAGTCGAATCACCTGTTTCGTTGCATTGAGTGGCACGCTTAAGCTACGATGAACTAGGTATTTCAAATTTTGATTTGATTACGGAAAATTAAGGAACTGCTAGCCTAATACAAAATAATAACATTTTGACGAATGTCCTATTATCTATTATGTATTTATACCTACTGTAAAATATTTTAGTAAAAAAAAGCATTATAATAAAAATAATTTTAAACTGTTTTTGATTCTGCAAATATTTTAAAATTAAACAAAACAACTCAGAAATACGATACAGAGGTTTATTTATTTTTTACAGAATGAATATAAAATATAAATATATAACACGCCTAATCCATATACCCATTCCGTTAATAGTTCAAACGAACTAGTTCAGTGAACTAGTTCATTTTGGTGAACTAGTTCACATGAACTAGTTCATTAAAATGAACTGCTAAGCACATTTCTAATTTACTGACTATACCACCTACCAGCGTCCAATCGGAGAGAACTTTCTCACTGGCCGGTGGTGTTTGTAAGAAGCTTCGGTTAAGATTAAATAATGAGTCCTTAAATGCACTCGTGGCACTTAAATCTCACTTTGGACAAAAGTAATGTTTCCCTATACTTATCTTTTTATTTGCTACGTTTGTTAATTTGTTTTTATGTTAACCATTTACCAATATCAATAAACCTGTGTTCTGTTCTGTGTTAAATTAATTTAATTACTTTTATTTTAGTTTCGGGACCAGTCCCGGGACTATTCCAGGGACCTGACATTTGGTTCCGAAGTCCCGAAAACATATTTGGTACCGGGACTTGGATACCCCAATGACAAATGTGTTAGTCTCGGACTTTTATCCGTAAATGTGATTGATGTTTTTAATAGAATTAGTGTTTTAAAACCCAATTTAGGGCCTGGGCCTGAGGGCATACCTGCTGTCCTAGTGCAAAATTGTAAACTTGTCCTTTCTGAAGTTTTATGTAAGGTCTATACCTAATCTATCAGTCAATAAGTAGAGGCATATTCCCTACTTCTTGGTAAAAGTCCTATGCTACACCAGTTTTTTGAGGATGGACACCACGCTTCTAAACAACGAATATTTTCAAAAATCTTTATTAAGCCATTATTTCAAATAAAATATCCTCTCATTTTAAAAATATCAAAATTAACGAACAGCATGGCTTTTTGAAAGGAAGATCGACAGTTTCTAACCTTTTGAGCTATGAGCGTCTATTGGAAGCTTTTGGGAATAGGTATAGGGTTGATGTAATCTATACTGATTTCCCGAAGGATTTTGACAGAGTTGATCATCGTTTGTTGATAAGGAAACTGGCCTCAATTGGGATTTTTGAAGATCTTCTCAATTGGTTTGAAAGCAACCTAAGGGGGCGTAAACATAGGGCATCTTCTTGGTTTTGTTTTTCAAACTTTGAAACGCTTTGCAAACATTTGTACTTTAAAAAAAAATTATTATGCCTTGATTCGTTTCATTCTTAAATATGCAAGTTGTGTGTGGAATCCTTACTATGCCATACACAAGGATAAAATAGAAAGAGTCCAGCGCAAGTTTCTGAAAAGAATTGGATTTGAATTATGAGGAAATTAATTGCGATGAAATACGGAACCTTTTAAATTTAACGCCTTTTGAAATCAAAAAGAAAAATTCTCAACACTTTATGAAATTGTTAATAATAATTGATGCACCAGATCTTTTTGCATCCATTGGGCCCTCCCCCCTTTTCAATGCCAGAAGTGGAGTACTTTTTACTAGAATTCGCTAATGATTCACTAGATGAATTTAACGTAAACTTTCTGTTTATTTTATACTTTGACTTTGACATGATTTATATTTAGTACTATACTTTAAATGTAACCTTTGACTATACCTGTAAAATGCTTGAGGCGTTAATAAAATTTTTAATTTGAATTAATCTTATTACTAATACTAAAGATTGAAACCATATTGTACTTATGTGCAGTCGTAAAGTGTGAGAATAATCTTTAAATGTAAAGCGTATTCTATAATCTCTGTACTGTGCTTTCGATAATATAACATATTTAAATCGAAATAACGCTTGTTTCAAGTCAAGAAAAATACTTGTTTTGATTTGAGAAAATGATTGTTGTTTGTAAAAATTCCTTTTCCTGAATCAAGAAAATAATGGTTTTTATTCAACAGGAGGAATGTCTTGCTTTAAAAAGTTGAAAATAGAATGACCCCAGCCATCTTTATCTGGATTTGAAACATTTTATGTTGCCCGATTAAGTAAATTAGTATTTTTTCAATCTAATTTAATATTTTTTTTTAGTTTGAGTAATTCTTTGTTAAATTTTAAGATATTTTTTCTTCACGTAAATGAATATGATCAAGAAAACTGAAACACTTAATTTGAAAAACAGTACGTAGTTTCTTTTAAAATACTGAGTTTCTTATCAAAACTATTTATAAAAAAAATGCAAATATTTTTGGACAAAAATAATAGTTTTTTACTATATAGAGTTGATTTTTGTTTGTGTTAATTGCGTTTTAAAATTATTATGTTTCAGTTCTTATATCCAAACAACAAAACATTTAGAAAAAAGCAAAGTGTAATGTAGATTACATTGCCTTGTTGCAAAAATGCAAAACTGTAATTACTATTTCGTTTTAACGATGTGTCTAGGCATGTTTGGATAAACTGAGAATGAGTTTTAACTTAAAAATAAAGATAAGAAGCCGAGCACCCTTATAAACGGGGCTGCGTGTGATATTAGACAGACACAAGTAGGTGATTTTGAAATAAGTAAACACACATGCACACACGCACAAGAGCAGACTTAAATATTTGTTCAAAGTTAAATGTAAAGCGGTTTATGGTTGACATAAGATTTTGTTACCCTTGAAAATACGTCGATTTATTCTAGTTACAAATTGTGACTTGCATTCTATTCAGAGCCGCATTTAAGTAATATAGTTAAAAAACTACCCCACTGAAACAGCCGCGACGCCTGGGGGACAAAGCCTCCCAGCTCCGATTTTTACGTCTCCATGCTTTTCCGCAGTCGGAAACTGTTTAAGGTATACCACAATAATAATAATGATTTGATTACACGATTACAAATGTGGCTGTCGTAGACTGCTGTAAGTGGGGTGCCAGAGATTTTAATTTTTTTTCATATGGCAGAACTGTTGAATATACGCTGAAATGCTCAAATATGGACCAAAGAAACTACTAAAAAAGCTCACATATATTATCAATCAATGCAATAACAGACATCCAGTATCTGATGATTCAAAAATAGCATTCATATCCTCAATACATAAAAGAGAAAACCAGCTGCAACAATTATAGAGGAATTTCAGTAATCAGTACTCTAAGTAGATTGTGCCGTAGGATTCTTAGAGATCTAATAGAGAATGATTTTCATGAACAAGAAGAAGAAGAAGAGCAAAGTGGTTTTCGTGCTAGTGAGGACCTATAAGATCTTGTAGTGATAATGTTTTTTGTCTTAAACAAGTAATTGAGAAAAGGAGTGCCAGGAATATAGAGACTCATGTTACCTTTGTGGACCTATAAAAGGCATATCATACCGTTCCAGTAGAAAAAATATGGACAGTTAGAACAAACTAATATCAATCATACATACATAAAAGCGATATAAGAATTAGACAAAGGGTCAAAATCTAGATCTAAAAGTTAAAATTTTCTTCAAAAGAATTCCTGGTAATAAAAGGCTTAAGACAAGGATGTTTAAAATATATATCGCAGTAGCTCCAAAAAACTGGAAACGTAAAGTAGATGGCAAGGAAATACAACTTAACGACCGATTCACCACATACTACAGTTTGCTGACGACCAAGTAATTGTAGCTAATGATAAAAAAGACATGGAGTATATGTTGAGAAAGTTAACGGAAGAATACCAAAAGTGGGGGTTAACAGTGAATTGGGACAAGATACAGTACTTATGTATTAGAAATGAATCAAGTAAGTTAGAACAAGACAATGGACAAACAATATGTCCTTGCAATGAGTATGTATACTTGGGTTTTACTCTTATGGAGCAGAAAGATAAAAAAGAATGTAAAATTTAATATACAGGGTGAGGAAAAAGTACCGGGACCCCTTCAAACAAGAAACAATTTGCGATTTGTTTTGACACAATATTAAGATATAATGTCATTGTCACAGCTACACGCATAATAAAATACAGGGGTAATTAAACAATCTACGAATTTCTTAAAGTGTTAAGGCCACTTTAAGAACAATTATTTAATTTATATTCTTCGAAATGTCATTCTGACACAAAATTACAATGTCATTTTAAACGTAGATTTTTATTCTCCATCGAATGGTAAAAGAAAAAAAATATGGTTTTCATTTAAGTTGACCTCCGAAAAACTCCTAATGCTGACAGATACGTCAATGTCAATGTCACGACCAAATAGAACAAATTCAATCCTAAAACTTTTATTTAGACCATTTTTGCAAATAACTCTTAGTTATCGAGATATTTAGGGGTCCCGGTACTTTTTCCTCACCCTGTATATGTAGCAATGGTGAAAAGCACTCTCTTGTGTGGAATAGAGACTTGTCGCGTAACGGAAAAATACAAAGCAAAAATGGAAAGTGTCAAAATGGATCAATGAGAATATCAAGAACAGATCATGAATATACGAAATGAGATCATAAAAGAAAGAATGACAATTGAGGGAAGCATAACGGATGTCATCAATAAGACAACTGATATGGTACGGGCATGTACAACAGATGAACGACGAAGGATTACCAAAGCAGTCCTAGAATGGCAACCAAAAGGGCGCAGAAAAAGAGGGCAAACAGTCAATTCAAAGATCAATGAGTCAAAAAAATCTGACAGAAGACGATTGTCAGGATCGAAGAAGGTGAAGAATAGGCGTCGGACAACGTAGAAAAACGTTCTAAACCGACATAGTAGTAGTAGAACTGTTGAATGCTTTTATTAGTCACTCACCCATACATACGAAATTTATAAATGTTCAAAGAAAAATTAAATTTTTGGTTGCTACATCATTTTTTGAAGTGTAAACTTCTTTAGGCGCGTTTAGCAGTTTTTGTAGGTAATGAATGAAACTGAGCCGTCAGGCTCGGCTATGTAACGCTTATTCGGGTGAAGTCGGCTCGAGTCGACTAACTGTGAGAGGAACATTCAGCGAGCGATATGATGATGCAGATGAAGGCCAGTATTATTAATTTCGCCTTGTTGAAGTTTACCCTTCTGCCGTGTGGTCCTAAGCACACACAATTTTTTTATTTTGTTTTTCTGTGGCGCCATTTTTACCAAAAAACTAATTTTTACTAAAATTTTCGCCTATATACAATTTATTATATTAACAAAAAAAAGTCATTAGCGAGATTTTCTTTGAAATGTAGTTAGTACTTAACTTATTTTTCTAGTCATTTGTTTATATTGCAAAGATTTTGTTTAATTATGCTTTTTCGCAAAAGTTCAAATTTTCAAAAATTTTAGTGTGGCGTCTTTTTTTTTGGTGCGTCTACAAACTTTTTTCTGTGCAATTTTTTAATATTTTTAATCCTAAGGCTTAAGCCCTAAAAGATCCGGCGAGTTGCGCTTCAATATGTCTGGTCCATCCTGCCCCCCCCCCCCCACACAAAAGTCATTAGCGAGATTTTCTTTGAAATGTAATTAGTACTTAACTTATTTTTCTAGTCATTTGTTTATATTGCAAAGATTTTGTTTAATTATGCTTTTTCGCAAAAGTTCAAATTTTCAAAAATTTTAGTGTGGCGTCTTTTTTTTTGGTGCGTCTACAAATTTTTTCTGTGCAATTTTTTAATATTTTTAATCCTAAGGCTTAAGCCCTAAAAGATCCGGCGAGTTGCGCTTTAATATGTCTGGTCCATCCTGCCCCCCCCCACACAAAAACCTCAGGCGGCGCGTCTGGGGGGGGGGGGAATTGTAAAGCTGCATTGGCAATTGAGGAGCAAAAGTAACAAAGGGGCTAAGTGCCACTTTTCCTAAAAACGAGATTTTTATATAAAAAGGTTCTATAGGCCATCGACTATATCCTATCAAACGTGCAAAGTCGCAGGACTACTATTTTCGTAAACAATCGGGCAAATAGACGGTTCTTCCGGCAAGTGATCGGTCATTTTCGTCATCAATTTTTTAAATATCTCCATTAAACAGTTTTGGCACCTAGCCACTTTGTTACTTCTGCTCCTCAATTATTGTTGTAAAGTTTAGTACCCGTGAATAAAAACAAACATTTTTTCGTGGCTAAGCGGGTATGGAAAGATTTTGTTTCTCTTGTATTTTTCTGTGGGCAGCTCCAAGGCTGTACCCCTTAAAGTAAAGGTGTCACATTAACCATGCAGTGTTCTGAAGAGTCCCTTAAGGAGGAAACAGTTAACTGTTACAACTTAATAGGTGTCCATTAGATCTTGAACCCCCGTGTGTGTATAGCCTTCGAGCTGCCCACGGAAAAATACAAAAGAAACAAAATGTTTCTATACCCGCTTAGCCACCAAAAAAATGTTTGATTAGCAATTGTAACTGTCTTTTTCTGGTGTTATAATAAGCCAAGCTATATTCAAAATTTCTTAAACTTAAATGAATTAATTGATACAATAATAAATTTAAAATGATTTTTATTTTACTAAAAAACAAAACATCTTTACCAAAGGAGTTTTAGCCTGGGGCAAACGCCCACTGAATCCGACCCTGAGTCAAACACTAAACTCACACAATCCTCGTTCATGACTTGAATACGAAAATTCGGGGAACAAGGAATATTATGTATTCAACCCAAAATCGTATAGCCCGTGTATGTATATATACAGGGATTTTATTATGTATGTACACCAAGGTGTGTAATTTTATGAATTTTTGATAAAATTTTTTATATTGGGTAAATAAATGACTGTTATTTTCAGATTTGAATTCCTGACACGTCCGTGTCAAGAAAAATGGTAAAAAGGTCAATTTTATGTAAAATAGAAATAATGTTTATGCATAAATCCGTCGTCGTCTTACTAATAGAGTCAATGAAGAGACAGCTCTGCCATGCAAGTTACTGTCAAGCAATTTAGTGTCTTTCTGGCTAAATTAAATTTTTACCATAGTTAGGAATGCACCTTATGAAAGGGGGCTTGAGGGGATTCCATGAGTGAGTGACGGGAATTGTTTCAAAAATAAGTTTTTTCAAACTTTTTTCAAATACACGTATTTTTGAAATGTGGTTTTTTTGAAAAAACAAAATTTTGAATTACTAACAAACGTAAATTTTAATACCCGTGAATTTAAAAATCAAACAAGTTTTAGTGGCTAATCGGGTAAAAAGAAGTTTTTGTTTCTCTCATATTTTTCCGTGGGTATGTCAAAAGTTTATCCTCACGGGGGTCCAAGATAACTTTTTCGTCCCTATGGGATTCCTCAGACTACTGCTTGGCCAATGTGACACCCTTGCGAAGTTAATTAGACCTACGTCTATAGTGAAAAAACTTCCGCAAGAAGCGCCATCTACCGAAACACGAGAGAAACTAAAACAAGAGCAGGCGAGTAATAAATTGCCATATACAGGGTGTTTCCTAAACATTGGTCAAAAATTCGTGGTGTGATTCCTGGAGTATTTTCATGAAAAAAGGTTCCTAGAAACATTTGTCGAAAAATGGTTCCTAGGGAGCTGCGCCCCTTTAAAAAGGGCACCCTGAAGACTGTTTTTCCTCAATATTTCCGAAACTGTCCATGCAAAAATCATGAAATTTGGTACAACGTATAAACTTTTAAAGCTGCATCAAAATTTCAGCTCAGAATTGCAAAATTTTAATCAAGGGCGTACCATACCAGGAATCAGGGCCGTATCTGGACCAACATTTTAGGGGGGGCTCAGGCCAGTGGAATTGGAAAAATTGCTGGTTTAAAAAAGAACTACAATTTTTGAATGGGTTTTAACGAAAAAAAGTTAAACTTAAAAAATACATGATCCTATTTATTTTTCGGAGGGGGTTTGAACCCCCAAAACCCCCCCTCAGGTACGGCCCTGCCAGGAAGCCCATTTTTTCTTCCTTTGACAGTACTTTTGTCTTTCAGGTCAGATCAACGTTGATTAGCGTTTTTATCCACCTTTAAGACGTGAGCGTCAATCAGCGGAATTTTTAAGCCAAAGAAATACTAACACACGTAAATTTTAGTCAGTCTTCGATTTATTTCTAAATTGATGTTAGTCTTATCTAATCTATCTAATATAAATAATATATTTTCTGGCTTTGAAAATGAACCATTTTTGCAACTTCACTATGCATGTAATATTTCAATACTTTGATCAAGTTATTCGCAATTTGAAACTTTTCGGGGTCGACGAGCAAAATAATTTTTTATTCGGCGCATCGAAATGGATAGTCTGGTCAAATGTACAGACCACTTTTTTTATTTTATGTGCCGGTGTTATTATTGTTTAAGTTAAGGTTTTCCTATGTGTGCTTTTTTCCGTGTGTGCTTTTTTCCTGAGCGCTAGCTATTTGCGCCTTGGGTTAAGTCAACAAAAATATTTTTTTTCAGACTTTAATTTATCGATAGTAGCTACCATCAGCCTTATACCTTACATATTATTTCAGGCTCTCGCGAAGGGGGAATTACCCCCTGTAGCTCCGCCGTTGGTCTAAGTGTCTGCGAAAAAGTCATGGTTATTAAAAAGGAAAAAATAACAATGATGATGTTGAAATCTATGGCAAGCAAACTGAGTTAAATTTAATTTTATAATTATAAAAATACTGAAAAGTTTTTTTGTTATTTTGAAATGGAAAAATTATCCAAAAGCAATTTTCCATCACAAAAAAGCGTAACATCCTTTTTGCAAATATATAATTTTAATGAAAATTCAAAGCTTTTAATTTAAATTCATATCTGCAAAGACCCTAAAAAATGATTAAAACTTTTTGGAGGTAGGCACGTTGGAAACTTGTAAAAGTTAGTAAACATTTAAGGGTGAAAAAAACGCTTTTTGTCAACATTAGTCGAAAAGTTCATTTATTTTCTTGATTAAATCTTTTTTGAATAAAAAAGTTAATATCATATTACTCTGACATAATTTATACTTCTTTATTTTTTTCTTTTTTGATATCCATGACTAAGGCCGCCGGTATCTATCTATCTATCTATTAAGCATTCTTCGATCCATCTTTGGATATAGTCCTTCTCCAATATCTTCCACTCTTCTCTGTCTGTCGCCGTGTTCATCCATTTAGTCCCCGCATGTATATTCTAAATGTCCACCCATCTCATTTGGGGTCTTCCCCTATTTCTTTTATTTTCCCAAGGTCTCCAGTCTACAATACATTTGTTCCATCAATCGTCTTTCTGTCTAATATTATGACCGGCAAAGTTCCATTTTAATTTTGCTACCTCTCCTCCGACATCCCTTACTTTTGTTTTATTTCTTATACATTAACTCCTTTTTCTGTCTGCTTTATATGTAACATTAGTCTTTCCATTGATCTTTGAGCTTTTGTTACCTTATCCATGTTTGATTTTGTAAGTGTCTGGGATCCCTATGTGTGTATAGGAAGGATATATTGGTTATAAACTTTCCTTTTAAGGTATTAAGGATATTTTTTATTTTCTAATATGTAGCTTAATTTACCCAATGCTGCCCAGGCCAATTTTACTCGTCTCTTGATTTCAGCACTTTGGTTTCCTTTTTTTTTGTTTAATAATTTGTCCCGGATATATATATATATATATATATTCCTCTCCTTGTTCTATTTTTTCTTGGCTTAGTCTGATCGTGATATCTTCATCTGTGTATGTTATGATTTTAGTTTTAGTGTAGTTTATACTCAAGCCTATATTTTTAGCTGCTTTATCTAGTTCTTCCAGCACTTTTATCAGTTCTTCTTTCTTATCTGTTATTAAGGCGATATCGTCATATCAGGTGGTTCAAGTATTGTTCGCTTACTTTGATGCCTACTTCTTCCGAATCTAAGTTTTGAAAAACATCTTCTAGGGCCTGGTCAAATAGTTTAGGGGATATTGGGTCACCCTGTCTGAGACCCCTACCTATGAGGGTTAGCTTGGTTCCTTCGTGGATTTTGATAGATGTTGTTGCTTCGCTATATATATTGACTATTAAGTCTGTATATCTGTGATCTATTCGGCTATTCATTAAAGATGCTTTTACTGCCCAGTGCTCAATGCTAGATCGCTTTCTTTTATTATTAACACTATAACCATGTATTGTAAATAATAATTTAATTAAGTTTTCTAATAAAGATATTTTAATTTTTTAAAAAATGCTATCGAATCCTCGTTTTATTAGGATTCCTTTCTGAAGCCTGCTTGTTCATTTGATTGATATCAGTCAAATTATAATGTTAATCTATCTGTTAATATTTTCGTGAAAAGCTTATAAATTACATTGATGACTGTTATAGGTCGATAGTTGTTTGGGATTATTTTTTCTTTTAGTTTTTTATTCAGGAGAATAAGGAGGGTATTAACTACAGCTTTACCACTGTACTTTAGCATTTTTGCCATTACTCCATATTTGCCAGGTGATTTGTTATTTTTCATTTTCTTTAATGCTCTATTTATTTCCGCTTTGCTTATTTCGGCTTGTAGTTCTGAGTTTATGTTCATTATTTGTTTAGGTATAATTCTGTATAGAATACCTGTGTAATATTTAAAATATCCTCTTTAAACTACCTAGAGTCGGTCTTAGACATTTCATATTTCTGTTATTTTCTGTAAATCTCTCAACTTTTATTTCTTGGCTCTTTATTTTATTTTCTTTCATCATTTTTCTTATAGTTTTATTAATTTCTGTGTATTTTATCGATATTCTTTTTCCTTCTTTTTCTAGGTTCCGGCTTTCTTCCATCAGTTTCTTGATCTCTTCCATTATAAAATTTTCTCCCTTTTTACCTTTTTGTGCGACATCTCTTCCTACCTGGCTCAGCGTATCATTAATTTCATCTATATTTTACTTTAAGTTGTGGGTTAGCTGTTCCTTTAGCATTTCTTTGTATACATCTTTATTTTGTGTTTAATTCATGTGAAGTTCTTCATTGTCATTATTAATTTGTCTTTTCATGTCGAAATGATTATTAAATTGGTTTGGTTGTAAAAACAAGAAGGCCTAAAAAAAATTTGGTAACGTCATTTGATTACCGTAGTTTTATAAAATTTGTTCCAGTAGTTTCTTTATCTCTTCTATTATACAATTGTCTCTCTTTTTACCTTTTTGTGCGAAATCTTTTCCTACCTGGCTCAGCGTATCATTAATTTCATCTATATTTTTATTTTCGCATTTTAAGTTGTGGGTTAGCTGTTCCTTTAGCATTTGTTTGTATATAGCTTTATTTTGTGTTTAATTCATGTCAAGCTGTTCATTGTTATTATTAATTTGTCTTTTCATGTAGAAATTATTATTAAGTTGGTTTGGTTCTAAAAACAAGAAGGCCTAAAAAAAATTTGGTAACGTCATTTGATTACCGTAGTTGCTGATACAAAACTACCGAATTCTATAAAATTTGTTCAGAAGATAGCGGCGATCTTTTAATTTTTCAAATTGTATCTTATCGTTTCCGAAATCCCCATGTTTTATCTGAGACATCCTGTATAGGTATTTTTTTATCATTTACGTTGAAAAGAGTGTTTTTTCGTCTGAACTAACCTTGAGTTTTAGCTACTATTTTTTAGAGAGCAGGTGAAAATTTAAATTGGCCAAACTTGGCTCGTAGGTTATTTACTAAATTGTGAATTTTGCGATGCTTTGGCGTGAGTTTTGAAACTAAAAGCCCCATATTAGAGACATCATTATTTAGAATTATTAATTTTATATAATGGACAGTCAAAAAAAAAGCTTACGAAAAGATCTGTAATGATTTCGGGTCGTACAGTTTCGGGCTATGGCCACAGTGTAGATTCAATCTCTATAGCATCCATCCTACGGCGGGTGATACTGAACTAAAAAATTGCGCCTTTAACCCTACAATAGCGGGTGGATTACATATGAAATTAGGAAACATTTTTTGCGTAGTGCAGTTTTAATGATAAATTTGTATATGAAGGGTCCAATGGTAAAACGATGAGATTCCATTTCCACTGTGAGTTCAATGGTTCAAACTGAATAGTCACACGTTATTTCGCTCTCGCTTCAAAGTTAAAATTTAGTGGTTTTTAGTCAAAGTTAAATCCAATAAGTTTGTCTAGTGTGTTATTGATATTGTTTAGTTGCTTTTGTTATAAATAACTGCAATTAGTCACCTGTATATAATATAAACAACAGTTAATTAACATGCCGCCATTCACAAAACAACCAAAGGACGAATTTAAAACGCTGATAAGCGAATGTTTGGGAGACGATAAGATTCTCGGTATATTTGCAACGAAGGTCGCATCAATAGTTTCCACTAATATAAATAAACAGTTGGAAAAAGTTAATACTCAAATTAATTTGCTGGAAGTTAAAAATACTAAGCTTGAATTGCAAGTGGAAGACCTACAAAAAAAAGTTGATCAAATCGAGCAACAATCCAAGATGGATCAGCTGCGTTTGTACGGGGTAGAGGAGACCAAAAATGAGAATATTTTGAAAAAGATTGAGAAAATTTTTCAAGATAAATTAAATATAAAAGATAAAGTAATTAAAAACTGTTACAGAATCGGAAAATTGAATAAAAAATCCGAAATGGGCGGACCTGTACTCATTAAATTTTGTTCAGTTGAAAACCGTGATAAGGTTTTTTTTCCAAAAAACTGCTTAAAGGGACCAAGATGGCATTAGCAGAAGAGTTAACCAAACGTCGTTATGATTTACTCACCCTAGCAAAGGAGATAGTAGAAAAAACTGAGTCGTGGTCCTTAAATGGCAAAATTTACATCAAAATCAACGGCAAATCGCACAATATTACCAAGGCTGAAGACCTCGATACCATGTTAGGAAATGGAGCAGAAAGTGACAATTAATAAAATCGCAAGTTTTTTTTGTGAATCTTCTTAAATTAGTGTTTTTAATTTTTTCTTTTTTTGTTTTGTTTTTTTTTCTCCTAAGTATATATTTTTTTTCCTAATCAAATTTTTTTTTTAATTATTGCATACCGGAGATTAAATCAAAATAATGAATAATTTTAAATTTGCTTTTTTCAACGTAAGTTCATTAAATCTACATTTTTCTTTATTAAAAACTTTTATTTTTCAAGAGGATTATGATTACATAGGTATTTCCGAAACCCAGTTAAGTGATAGAGTTTCTAGTGATAAGTTCTGCATAAAAGGCTACCAGTTTGTAAGAGGTGATTGGCCAAGTAAAGGTGGTGGTGTGGGCGTGTTTATAAAAAAAAAAATTTAATTTGAAGTTTTACAAAAAAATTATACCGAAGCAATGGAACAAATATGGATTAAGGTTAACATTAATCAAGGTCAGTATATTATTGGTAATATGTATAGGCATCAGAGAGTTAGGTTTGGCAGTTTCTTGGAAACTTTTGAAAACTCAATATCCCCATTTTGCCTAGAAAATAGTGAGCTAATATGCGGCGGTGATTTAAATATTGATCTTTTATTACTTGATTACAAAACAAAAAAATTAAATGATATTTTAGAGACGTACAGTCTGCAACAAATTATAAACTCACCAACAAGAGTAACGAAGTCATCATTAACCCTGTTAGACCTAATTATAGTATCTAACATTAACAATGTCCAAAAGTTCGGTAATAAAGATGTTTTTAATGTCTCAGACCATCAACTAGTTTACGGACAATTATCCATTTATACTAAAAACGAGCGTCATCTAATCAGGACTAGAAGTTTGAGTGCTATTGATCAAACCATTATTCTCGAAATGCTTCAGTTTACACCTTTTGAAAATATATTTTTTATAGAAAATATTGAGCTTAAAATAGCCTGCTTTAACAATCTACTTTTAGAGCTTTTTAATACTTTTGCGCCAATCAAAGAACTAACATTCAAAAAAAGACGTCCTCAGTGGTTAACTTACACGATAAAAAAAATGATTAGCTTAAAAGATAGGGCTTTTGCGAAGTTTAAAAAAACGAAAAATCCCGTACACTGGGAAACCTATAAAAGCCTAAAAAATCAGCTAACCAATGCAATTAATCGAGAAAAACAGGCTTACGTAGAAAGCTGCCTTCAACAAAATAAAAAAAAACAATAAAATGGTATGGAAGGGTCTAAAAGAGTTAGATATCTGCATAAAAAAATCAAATAATGATCTGCCGCCTACTTTAGATCAACCTGAAAAAATAAACAATTTCTTTTTGGAAAAAACAAAAATACAGTCTCCTGACTTAGAGCTCTTAAATTTCTATTCAACAGGCACTTTTAAAAATTTTAGCTCCAAATTTAGTTTTACATTAATTGATCAGCAAAAAATATTTGAATATATGTTGGCCATTAAATCAAGCTCTGAAGGTGTTGATGAAATCAATATTCAAATGTTATTAATGTGCTGTCCATATGTTTTACCTTTTATAACAAACATAATTAATTCCTGTCTGCTTGAAAACTACTTTCCCAACTGCTGGAAAATTTCTCGTGTCACCCCTTTACCAAAAAAAAATGATCCTTCAAGCATTAATGATTTAAGACCTATTTCAATTTTATGTACCATGTCCAAAATAATTGAAAAAGCTATGACGCAGCAAATTCAACAACACATAAACGAGTTTGATATTTTGCCACTAAGACAGTCGGGATTTCGGCCGGGATATAGTTGTGCAACAGCCATGTTGGACTTAGTGGATGACATTTTAAGAGACATTGATTCTGGTAAGACATCTGTTCTAATCTTGCTTGATTATTCAAAAGCATTCGATACGATTAACCATGAACTTCTCATCTCAGTTTTACACTACGTCGGCTTTTCGGAGTCTGCAATAAAATTATTAAGATCTTACTTAAGCGATAGGAAGCAGTTTGTTCGGACAAGCAGCGGTGACTCCCAAATGGGAGACGTAAGCTCAGGCGTTCCACAAGGGTCCATTTTGGGACCTTTGCTTTTTTGTATTTATACATTTCACATTACTGCTTGTTTGGATAATTGCCGATCCTATAACTATGCTGATGATACCCAACTTAAATATTCATTTCTTTTTAAAGATATTGCTTTGGCAGAAGAACATATAAACTCAGACTTAAACAAAATATGCCAATATTCGGAAAAACATCAGCTTTCTATCAATCCTAGCAAATCAAACATTATGATCTTTGGAAAAAACAAAATTGAGGCTGAGAATCGTTTGAAAATTGAAGTATTGGGAAGTCCGTTGTCTTTTACCAGATCTACACGAAATCTTGGTTTAATAATTGATACGGGCCTAAGATTTACTAATCATGTGACTAAATGCCTTAAAATTGCCTACATGAATCTAAAGATTTTATATCAACACCGCCACATATTATCTCAAAAACTTAAAATACAGCTATGTGATACATAGGTATTATCTCATTTTAACTTTTGCGATGCAGTGTATGACCCGTGTTTAACTTACAAAGATAGAGAGAGAATTCAGAGGGTTCAGAGGAGCTGTCTTAGATTTATTTTTGGTATTAGAAAATATAAAAGGATTTCATACAAGTTAAAAACCGCTAATTGGCTAAGCATGGCATCAAGACGTAAACTACATTCTGCATGCTTATTTCATCAAATACTACTATCCAAAACGCCGCCATATTTGTTCCGAAAAGTTGCCTATCGGACGCATGTATACAATCTCGGGTTGAGGCTAAGAGGTAAGCTAACTATACCATCCCATAAGCAGGCAATATTTAACAGATCATTTTCCTACAACATATGCAAAATTTATAATCAAATTCCGATAGCCCTAAAAGACCTTAACCTCACAAAATTTAGAATTTCATATAAGACCTTTTTACTTTGTTATTAATTTTCTTCCCTATGGACTGGAGCCTTTATTGTTTATTTGTAATTAAAAATATAGTTTTTCTTCTATTTTTCTTTCTTGACTATAAAAATGATTTTCATTAGGGTGCCTTTACTTATATTTTTTTTCCTTTTTTTCTATTAAATTCACCAGATGTAGTCGCTTAATCATCTTACTTATAAATTAAATGTAATTTCTACTTTTACTATATAATAAATAGAAAATATACAACTAGTTGTACCTACTGTGGGTACAAATTATGAGGGCTAAAATTTAATTTCAGTTGTTCTTATTTACTTTTAAATTTCAAATTTTACAATAATACTTTACTGCCTTTTAGTCCTTTTGTGGTGATAGTAGTTTAAGATAATTTAAATTAAATGTATATTTTATTTTTTATACCACAATAAACAAATTCTATTCTCTTCTATTCTATTCCATTTTCTTCCGAAATCGACATTTTGACGCCATGCGATAGCTTGTAACGTAAAGTAGTATCACACTAAACCTTACAGGGGATAAACAATGAGATTTTACTAAAAGCTACGGCTAAAAATAGGCAGCACTGTGGAAAAACATTGAGACTCACACTTTAAATTTCGTTTTACAAAATTTTTTGAAAAATGGAATCTCATCGTTTTTCAACTGGACCCTTCATATGATTTTACTGTTATGTTTATTTTAAGTATAAGTTTATGTTCATCCATAAAAAAAATATGGTTTGCACTATTTGTAACGATCTTACAAATAAACGCCTTAAAAAAACACGTGTATGTCTTTAATTTTACCTGTCAAAAATTTTAGGTTAAATATATGTTTAGATATATTTCATGCATGTGTATTTTTTAAGTAAAACATAGTAGGATCTAAAAAAATTGGATCACCTTTGTAATCCACCCGCCTAACCTCGTGAGGAGAATCCTCCGACCTAATGGAGGGTTAACGAATAAAATGAACTGGGTACATTTATTTTCAGCCAACGACCGGAATAAATAAGTTGATTGAATGCACAAAAACATTTTTAATATATTAAGGTTGGTGCATTTGGATCAATAGACACTTACTGGAATAAAACCTGACCTTATTTTAAAATCGACCGTATTGTGACAGATTTGCATATAAAAAGCAGCTGCTCTTTTTCAAAATCCGGCCTATGTGTATTTAAAAACCGGATTTATTAGTGTCGATATTTATTAAATAAAAGTTAGCGTCTTTATTATTAAATTTGGCTTTGGTATGTCAATTTGGAGAGGTCAGCTGTTAGTTTTCTGTGTAAATGTGTCAAAATAAAATCGACTGTAAAATACTCAGGTTTTATTCCAATAAGTCCCTAATGATATCCAGTCATAGGCAAAAAATTTATATCTACTATTAATAAAATACACTTAAAATACTTTATTAAAAAAAAACAGTAATAATGTCCAAAAATCAACAATATAACACTATTTACAAATAATATGTTTGATGTGAAGCTTAAAATAAATTTAATTGAAACTGTCTACCCAACATATTCTACTTCGGACAGGGCGATTTTCTTTTGAACTTACCACCACCCTCCCAGACTTGCCAGGTGGCCTAAAGCACGTCACGCCAATCTCATCCTGTCGACCGTCGGATCCCACTCCTTGAGTGGCAATCATCCCGCCGCGCAGTGGGATTGGGGCTTATGACTACTTATGGCTAATCGACATTCTTTATAGGTTAACGTTTACATTTATCAGGGGCTTGTACTAAGGGATAGAGCTCAAGCCCCTTACCCCCAAGAACCTGGAAATTAGTATTTTTAAAGATACATATTCGTATTTAGGAAGATGCACAAAATAAAAAATGTTCAAGCACGTCCCAATGCGATACCTACACATATTTTTTTTATATCAAATCAAAGCAAATAGTTTAAAACAAAAACTGCTTTCCTATGCACCAAAGCACTATCCGCTTCAAAGAAAAATAATTTTTTAATACTAAATTCATTTTGGCTTATTTCTAGAAAAAAAATCTTTCTTGCTCTTGCACAAAGAAATTTTGATTTTTCGTCGAATTTATGCTGTAAAATTTATTTGTGTAAGGTTGATTAATTTAGGAATAGTTTGTTTATTTATTTTTTTCGAGTTTCTAGTGTAATTTTACACTCAGGGATCTGGTTCTTGACAGTTTGTGTCCAGCATGCTTGCTCTGCAATCCTGGGACTGTCAATTTTCAGACGCGCGAGATCGCCTTTTTCTGACGTTACTTTTTGTTATGGAAATGTGCAATTTGTACTTCTGTAATGTTTGTAAGAAATTTTGATTTAAAAAAACGGAAATTTGCACTTCTTTTGATTTAGTTTTAACAATATCTAATTGCAATGATTATATAATAAAAGCTAATTTTTATGTGTAACCCATTCAAACTTGACTCTATCTGGGGGCACGGCAGTGCCCAGCCAAGTTCGCGCACACTGCTGTACCATTTTTCCTTGAAATATTTCAGCCCATATTTGACCTATCTATAACTTCACTTCGGAATGAGCTACGAAACTCAAATTTTGCACAGTCGTAGTCCTTGATAGAATTAACAACCCCTTCAAGTTTCATCGACTTCCATGAAGCAGTAAAGTAGTTCATCGAATTTGCCACAGACTCAATCACTCACTCACTCACTCATGTATAGATCATCAAAATTCTACTGTACTCCTAGACATGCTACAAAGCTAAAATTCGGCAGACTGATGGAAATTATCATCAAACCCTAGAAAAAAATGTAATAATTAATAAATAACACTTTTATAGGAAAAGTATTTAATAGTTTTTCTAAAACTTTTGACGATTGGTAAAATCATTTAAATCCCCAATAAAAAAAATAAACCTGAACCCTCAAAAAACCTGCCTAGATTACCTAATGTTTAATAATTTCTTTATACATTCTTTTGCCTAGAATCGCTTCACTTATCCAGGGGCGGATCTAGGAATTTTATTTGGGGGAGGGGAAATATAATAAATATTACATAAAACTATTTTGCACAGGAGGTATATTGTGCGTGTAAAAACTAAATATAGTTTAAGATTTGGAGGGGGAAATTTCCCCTTTTTCCCCTCCCGTACACCAGCGCCTGATTTAAATCTAATCTTAAAAGTGCAAGAAATATTTTCCAAAATTTTCAAATCTCTGCCCATTAAAGGTTATTTCAAAACCCTTACAATTAGATTTTTGCCAACAATATTTAATATTTTTATTCTGATATAACTCTGCACCGTCTCCGCAGACTTAACCGCTTCAGGGAATTATAATTATTTTATGGTTTTTTTCTAACATATCCCTTTATATTAAATACTTGTCCCATAAAACTGTTATGTGTATCAAAATCTGATGATTGCAAAACAGTTACCCATACTTCCCCTTTCAAGTTTAGTATGATTCCGTTTCCATAATTTATATAAAAACTATTTTTTTTTAAATTCACATACCTACAAGGGATAGAATTGCTATGCAACGAAAATAGAAATTTATTCATTTCAAAATGAAAAGTAAAAAAGGAATTGGATTAAGGCATCGCAACAGTTTTGAAAAATATTCCGCATGTTCCACTACTTTAAAAGTAAAAAAAAGTACGCGAAAATGGTATAAGAATTGAGATTAAAGTATAGCCAAGTTCTCCAATATAAATTTCAAAATAAAAGATTCACTACTTTAGAAATTTTTGTTTTTAAACTTGCTTATTATAGATGCAAATTGAGTCATTATGGAACATAAAAAGTTTGGCTGTATTAGCAAAGTTAAAAAAAAGATTTCCAAACTAGTAAGAACCTTTCATTTTGAAATTTGTATTAAAGAACTTAAAGAAATCTTAAGCAGAACGAAACCGAAACTAGACGATTCGAAACTGGAATAAACAGATGTAAAAAAAAACGTCCAACGCCAACTATTTTTTGAGACGGAGGTTCCCCACGGTCCGCACCGTGGGCCACAATCAAACATAACTGGACCACCCTAAGATCGCGACTTTGTAATTTTTATACCTGTTGAACACCGGGCATTCAAAACGGACTCATAAATTGTTTCCTCTTGCCCTGCGGATATAATATAACAACAATAAAAAAGAGGAAAAAAAACATCAAGGACGAAAACGTAGATATAAGAAGTATAGACAAATAAAGAACTTGTAATAATTTCAAATCAAAAGGAGGAACTAAATAAAAGTAAGTTAATTTACTTACTTTTATTTAGTTAGATGCAGGATACACGAAACTACATAAATGTATTTTTAGTTTTTCCTAGATTACAGAGCCTCAAAAAACTTGATCCTAAAATGAAATACCATTACTAAAATTGTGTACTGAGGCTTGATAATCTCCAATGAGGCAAATGTTTTTTAAAAGTTATATTTCAAGGCTAGCTAAAAAGAATAAAGGCGAGATAAAATCAGAAGGCATGGAAGGCAAAAAATTCCAGATCGTATAATATTAATTTGAGGATAAAATATCGTTTCCATTGTTTTTATAATGTGGCAAAAGATCTGAGAGTTTCGCGTGTATATTGTGAAAAGCGCCGCGGTGCGACACGACCGACGCCTGTGGAAGAAAAGCTTATTAAAATTCGCATTGACTATGGAAAAGTTGCAGATTCGGCTTTTATCATTTTAATAAGGAAATTTATATTGTCTTTCCTTCAAGAATAATGAGTCGCTCGCGTGGGTACTCTTGCACAAGTGAAAGAACAGGTTATTAATAATTGTTTATCGCTATTGTGTTTTTATCAAAACCGCCTGACACATTCCTAAATTTTGAATTGCACGAACCGTTACTAGACTTTTATGAATCATTACTCAAATTTATAATAACCGTGCTTTGTTAAGATATATCACTTTAATCGATCAACTTGAAACTTATACAGCTTGTCCAAGAAACTTTATACTCGCCAAGGCAATATACTGTATTCACTATTAGGGAAAACCATCACTTATTATTATTATTTGTTTCTTTCCAAGAAAATTATATTGGCTTAGTTCAAGAAAAAAACATTATTGCATGAAGACATTTTGGTTCTCATTTCAAATTAAGAAATTTTTCATTCAAAAAACGTAGTTTTCTATTTATTTTGATTTAGTGTTAATAATTATAATTAATGTATTGTTATTATTATTTAATTATCTTATTATTATATGTAATTATATTTAAACCTTACTATATTAAACTTATAACTAACTAAGCAGTAAACCATTACAGACTATCTATTATATTTAAACTAGACATACTTAAGAGTGAAACCAACTTGTACTTCGACCTATTTTCTTCAGTCGGAAAGTGTGTGATTTATATTTTTGCGATGCCAGCGCATTCTGTGTCCGCTGTACTATACTATATACTTTACTATATAATTTTAGAAAATCAATGTGCTATTCTTGTTGAACCAAGCATTATCTCGATTTGAAATATTATATATCGCCCTCTACCGGGTGTCCCAAAGTGATTCAAAAAATTCAAAGTTGTCCCCGCATTTAATAGATTCTATTGGATACAGAACTCCGCCCCGTTCCGCCCCTAACACTAAAGAACACACCTTTTCAAGGCGACGAGCGACGATGCAAGCCATACCCGATTTCGGCGACTTTTGGTAGGGATAATAGAGGCAACTTTAAAAGGCGGTGTTACAAAAAAAAAGAAAAGTCTTTGTTGGATATATCTCTAATTCGGATTTCTTTCTCGCACTTCAACAGGAGAAGCTTTTAAGATTTACTTTGGGACAGGCGGTATGATGTCTGTACTATACTTATTTAGATTTCGATTATGTAGTTATTGGTTGTATCAATTAGACCGATTCTTGCAAGAAAATTCGGAGATCTTTTAAATCGGAAAAATATGAATTTCCTCAATTTGACACCGAATGACAGATTACATTTTTCAAATCGGGAATAATACTTATTTTGATTTGAGAAAAAAATGTCTTGAAAAAATTATTGTTTTGGTTTAAGAAAATTAATGTCTTGTTTGTAAAATTCTTGTTTTGATTTGAGAAAAGGAATGTCTTGTTTGTAAAAATTCTCATTGTATTTGTTTCTTCAATCAAGAAAATCTAGCTTTTTACAATCGGAGAAATAATGGTTTTTATTTAAGAAAAGGTATGCCTTGCTTGAAAAAGTAATTTAGTTCTTCAATATAGTATATGATTTTTGAAGTGTAAAATTCTTTAGGCGCGTTTAGCAGTTTTTGTGGGTAGTGAATTGAATTGAGCCGTCAGGCTCGGCTATGTAACGCTCATTCGGGTAAAGTCGGCTCGAGTCGACTAACTGAGAGGAACATTCAGCGAGCGATATGATGATGCTGATGAATGCCAGTAATATTAATTTCGCCTTGTTGAAGTTTACACTTCTGCCGTGTGGTCTTAAGCACACATAATTTTTTTTTAGCTTGAGTAATACTTTCTTTAATTTTAGAATGTTTTTTTTCAATTAAATCAATATATTCAAACTGAAACACTTCGTTTGAAAAACAGTTTTTTGTTTAAACAGAATAATTTTAAAACAATTAGATATCAAGAAAAATAAAGAATTGTTGGAAACGTCGTCGTTAAGTCAAGTCAACTTGCTTTGCTTAGATGATAACATTATCGAGAAAATACGTCTTCTAGATTTGATATACCTACTTAAAGTTTTCTTCTGTGCAATATTAAACAAATTAAAATGTACAGAGTGAAAGGAAAATCCAAATGGTGTCTTATAATGGTAATCACACGATATACTAATACACGGTATGTCAGCAATGCGGACAAAACGCGTTTTCGCCGCGCATTAAGTCATGCGAAGTTGGCATGCATTTATTAGAAAATTATTGAAATAAAGCCAGGCTATAATAGTGCCAGGCACAATTTTGACACCTTCACATTGTAATATCTATGTATCTATTACATCTAGCCTAGAGGATTGTATTGAAGCCAAATTTAACTTAGTCAAAAAGACCTTACTGGACGAAATTAGTTTGAAACTCGATCATAAATTACAAAATTTTTCCTCTTCAACTTCAACTGAAAACCAACCTAGTTATTCTGATATAATCAAGAGACAGACATGCTCCAACTTTGTAATTAAGCCGAAAGATGTAAATCAAAACAATACGCAAACAAAAACTGATATTCTTCATCAACTTGAACCGGCCCAGGATATGATCCAGATTAATCGTGTCAAACATATATCGAACGGAGGCATCGTTTTATCCACCGATCATACTGATGGTCAGCGAATAAAGGACTTGGTGACAAAGAACCTAGCCGAAGGATATGAAATCCGAGAATCGAAATCTGCATCTCCAATGGTGCGAATTGTTGGACTTTCAACTGAATACAATAAGGACATTCTGTTAAATCATTTAAAAGCACAAAAATCAATTTTTAATGAATTTGCTGAAATTAAAATGCTTAAAGTCTGGCCGACAAAAAATAATAATAATATTTTTCAAGTGATACTGCAGTTAGATATGCTTACTTATAAGAAACTTACTGATCAAAAATGTATTGTTATCGGTCTTGACAACTGTAGAATTTACGATGCGACTTCAGTATCACGCTGTTTCAAATGTAATCAATTCGGTCATTCAAAAAAATACTGTCAAAAAGACCCCTCATGTCCACTCTGTGGAGAGGGACATGAAGTAAAGGACTGTAACAACTCTGCCAATAAGTCCTGCGTCAACTGTAAATATCTTAAAAATAAGTATGATCTAAATATTTCAATAAATCATCCTTGCTGGGACTATAATAATTGTTACGCCTATAAACAAGCTAATCAGAAATATAGGTCGGAAATATTTGGGTCCACCATATAGCCATCACAAGTCCCTGCCCCCCAAAATACCGTGATCGACCGTATTGGTACCTCCCACAATAATTCAATAAATCAACCAAATCCGGGGCCAGTGCAGTTGGTCGAGTTTCAGCGTAGCCGTGACTTCTTATCACTGTACTATCAAAATGTTCGCGGGCTTCGTACGAAAACAAAACAACTTTTCAATGCAACACTTACCTGTGATTTTTCAGTAATAGCGCTCACTGAAACTTGGCTATGTCCTGGCATACACGACGCAGAATTATTTCAGCCAGAATATTGTATATTTAGATCAGACAGAAATTATGATGAGGTGAAACAAAATTTGGGGGGTGGAGTCTTATTGGCGGTGAGGAAAGCATTTCAAACTACCAGTTTAAAACTTGAATTACCAGTTGCAATTCGCGACACAATTGACATTCTAGGAGTCAAAATATCTTTTTCCAGCAATCTTCATATGTACATAATCTTAACATACATTCCGCCAGGCAAAATTTCTTTTCTATATGAACACCTTTTTGAATACCTGTCCTCTCTTACTTATTTATTTAACGAAAAAGTAATCTTTCTAGGAGACTGTAATTACTCGGAATATGTAGCTTATGTGGAAGGAGCACTTCCTTCTAGTAGGTTAAATCATTTGGTTAACTTTATGAGTTTTTTGGATTGGCAGCAAATAAACACTATAAAAAACTCTGATAATCGATTACTTGATATTGTCTTATCCTCTTGTCCTAATTTAACCTTTTTGCAGAGATGTCATGATTTTCTGCTTAATGAAGACAGGTGCCATCCTACCTTGTTAATAAAATATCAAATAAATGGCGACAAAAAGCTTAAGTCGTATGTAATGGATGATGTATTTTACAATTTTAAGAGGGTTGACCTAGGAATTTTATACCCAAGCTTAGCAGAAATCGACTGGCGAATTCTTGAATCAATAGGTGATGTAAACACAGCTGTTGAACTTTTTTATCATAAACTGTATCGATGTCTGGATGACCTTGTGCCTAAAACACTTAAAAATCGGCGAAAATATCCTCCTTGGTTTACCTCTGACATAATTAAATCGATAAAACAAAAACATAAATTTTTCCAAAAACACAAAAAATTTGGCAATGATACTTACTTAGATAAATTTCGGGAATTACGCGATAAAATAAAGCGCGATATAGAAACCTCATATCAAAACTATTGTACTCAGCTTGAGTCAAACCTAGCATCTCAGCCTGGAAATTTCTGGCGCCTTATTCAATCCTCACAGAAAATCAATAGCTTACCTCCTAACATGCAAAACCAACACGGTGAGTGCTTATCTGACCCACAGAGTATCGCCAATGCCTTCGCCAAATACTTTCAGTCATCGTATACCTCAGATCAACAGATCCCCATAGCACATATGAATACTGTAGACCCTTCGATTACTAATGAAATATCGCTTAAAAAGTTTCAGGAATCTGAGGTATTGCGAGCCCTGAGGAGTTTAAAACCGAAGGCTATTGTTGGTCCAGACAAAATTCCAGCATTTCTGTTGAAAGACTGTGCCCATATATTTTCTTATCCTTTGACTATTTTGTTTAATTTATCCTTGAAACAAAAAACTTTTCCGGACACTTGGAAAGCATCTAAGATTATACCAGTCTATAAAAAACAAGAAAAAAGCCTAATCGAAAATTACAGACCCATCACCATTATTAACAATTTTTCAAAATGCTTCGAACGTGTCCTTCATACTTCACTCTACCCTGCTTTGTCTGGCCGGATTGACTCGAGACAACATGGATTCATGAAAAACAAATCAACTTCCACTAATTTAGTCAGTGTTACCCAATTTATTGCTGAATCAATAGATATGAATGCTCAAGTTGATGTGGTCTACACAGACTTTTCTAAAGCATTTGATCGGCTGGACCACAGCATTTTACAACGTACTTTTGAACACTTTGGACTGTCTGATGATCTTTGTATTTTTCTCAAATCATACCTAACTAAGAGACCCCAATACGTTGAATGTTGTGGCCGAGCTTCATCTACAATTATCGCTAGCTCTGGGGTCCCTCAGGGATCGATATTGGGCCCATTATTTTTCATTGCTTTTATTAATAGTATTTTAAACGACATTCAGGTTATTTGTCTATTATATGCTGATGATCTTAAAATATTTTGTCGAATAACTAATTTATCTGACTGCGAAAGACTTCAAAATGCCCTAAATAGAGTTAATACTTGGTGTCACTCTAATTTACTACCACTAAATCCTATCAAATGTAACGTTGTCTCCTTCTCTCTTAAGCAACAGGTAATTCAGTTTGACTATTCTTTGGATGGCGCCATATTGCCTAGATCACTGGAATTTAAAGACCTCGGTATAACATTCGACAGTGCTCTTTCTTTTGTCCCTCATATACGGGATATTGTTAAGAAGAGTTATCAAATGCTCGGTTTTATAATCCGCAATTCTCAACATTTTAAGAATATCGCTAGTTTAAAATTATTATATTTTGCGTACGTCCGATCAAGATTAGAATACTCGTCTATTGTGTGGTCACCGTGCTACCAAACACATATTGACTCAATTGAAAAAATTCAGCGCAAATTTTTAAAATACCTGGCTTTTAAATTGGACGGTGTGTACCCAGAAATAGGAACACCAAATGAGGTCCTTTGTAATAGGTTTAGTATCAGTTCTCTAAAGGATAGACGCAGTTTGGCCGAGATACAGTTCATTTATAAAATTATTAACAACCAAATCGACTCGCCGGAACTATTGCAACAATTAAACTTTTTAGTACCTAGAACTTCGGCTCGATCGACAGTTCCATTTTATTTACCAAACCAACGAACCAACATTTGCAAAAATGCCCCTTTAACAAGAGCCTGCAACACTTGTAATTCTTACAATGATCGATGTGACATATTTAATTGCAGTATCGCTTATTTAAAAAAATTACGGCTGTCCTAAATCACTATTAACTTATTATTTATTTCTTTTATAAACACTATTTTTTTTGTATCTTTTATTAGCTGTAATCAACTTCAACTGTATTTTTCCCACTCTGTAATTGGGTTTGTTCCTGTTGAGTGGCTGTAAAATAAAATAAAATATCAGCTGTGATCTTTCAACACACGGTCTTTGTTTACTATATGAACCGGAATAAATAGTGCCTTCTTTTATTAGTTGAAAATAAACGACAAAAGTTTTAAATTCGACTTTGGTATGTCAATTTTGAAGGATTAACTGTCAGTTTTCAATGTGAATGTGTCAAAATAGTGCCTGGCACAGGTATAGCCTGGCTGTATTTCAATAATTCTCTAACGTTTAATGTTGATTTCGCGATCAGCGATAAGTGTTTAAGGAATAACATTTAAGGGACCTTTTTATCCTTTATTAATGTGACATTAAACGACAGATGTCACGTGATATTTAGAAGTCAAATACTAATACCAATGAAAAAACGTCAGGAACATATATAGGATTAGGTATATGTACTGTGTACTTCTTCTTCTCTTTTCTTATGCACTTCACAGAACATTAATGACTTTTGGTTAGTGGTGGTTGGTGAACACTGTTTCCAAACAACACATATCTACCAGTTTTTATAAAAAATAATTTCAATTAATTGGCATAAAATTAAATATACAGAAAACCCCGCATTGGTAGCTCTTAAAAAAAAATTCGGCCGCTCTTGGTTATCTCTATAGTAACAGAGAGGGAGAAGCACACGCGACTACGCGTAGACTACGGCCAATGAAGCACCCAAAGGCTTACATACATAGAAGTCTATTATAGTAAAAATTATTTACCGAATCGGCAGAAAACATAAAAGTAAAACTTCTCATTTACCCCAACAGTACGGTTGGGTATGCTTGAGAAACATGGTTAAATTGAGCCAGATCAGAAAAATGAAAGTGCCTCATTTTGGGGCTTGTCTGAACCCATGCAGGCTCAACTTTCAACAATGTTTCGCGTAATTAATTTAATATTAGCCAATTGATTGAAACCAAATTTTGAACAATTTTAGGTGAAAGCTATTCGTCGATAACCGTTCAGTTGTTAGTATTTAAATTTTGAGGATTTTTCAAAAAATATGCAAAATTTTGACAATCTTAAATGATTGATCGACCAACATTTTAATTATATACCGAGCAAAAGTTTTGGCCTACAACTGTTCAATATTTGGTTTAAATCTATCAGCTAGTTCTAAAGTAATGACTTAAAACGTTGTTAAAAATGGAATATCACGTAAGTTCAGAGAAGCTCCAAAATGAGGCAATTACATTTTTCTGATCTGGCGCAATTTTACCAAGCTTCCTTAGTATAATCAAGCCTACACTTGTGCAAAATTTCAAGTTAATATATTTCGGCGACCGCGGAACCATCATTTAACATTTCATGACGTCACGGAAAGTGACAAGTGACAATCGAGCGTCATCCCCGGTATAATAATATATAGATGCTGGTTGACATTATCGTGTCTTAGTATCGTGGGCATTGAGTAAATAACCCATATAGAGGAGCCACCAACGAGCTTTACCATATTGAGGGGCAGATGGCGCTGAAATAAATTCGTCTGGTACGCAATATTCAGGGACTGCTAGTACGATTTAGTTACATGAACTAGTTCCGGGGCTCATGCCTATCATACAAATGCCATTAGATCATAGTACTTGTCTCTGAATATTGCGTACCAGACGAATTTATTTCAGCGCCATCTGCCCCTCAATATGGTAAAGCTCGCCGGTGGCTCCTCTATATGGGTTATTTACTCAATGTCGTGGGTAAATACAGCAGCTGTCATGTTCGAGGATGGTTCAAGCAAACTTCTGAGACACACGGTATAAATAAAGCTAGTTAACATAAGGACTAAACATAGTCAGGCAATGTTTTAATTTTTTACGAGCAAGATTAAATGCACCGGCTTATGTCATTTAATAAATTTGAAAAATCTCATTATGGTTCATTACGTTTTATATATGCAGGTGTATAAAATTTTACCGTCTAACTGTACACCAGTGGCGTATAAAGAGAGGGAAAACAGTGGGGGTATTTCCCCCTTTTTTGTTATAAATTAAGGCTGAATTTTCGGCTTGCCTTTATTTTGCGGAGTTGCCCAACTTTTCGTCTGCAAAAATTGTTAAGTGATTCCTACCTAGACAGCACTGGACGTCTATTTGAGATCAGGGTTGCCAGACGTCCCGCCTACGGCGGGACGGTCCCGCTTTTTGTTGCTCGGTCCCGCTTTTTTTTTAAATCCCATTAAAGTCCCGCTTTTTATGCAAATTGTCCCGATTTTCCCGCTTTTTTCATTTCTGTCGTATTTTTTTACCTGTAGTAGTTTTTTACCTCCTCATACCTACAAAAAATACTCTGCCAATATATGGGCCCCTAAGCTCACACTAGGTACTATAGTTATAGTGTACGTGTGAGCTAATATAACTAAAAACTGAAATATATTTTATTCAACTCCACACTAAATTACCTTTTGTTTGATACCACACAAGCCATGTTTTGACTTAAACTCAAATTTTTTAAATCCACCCACACCCTTATAAAAAACAAAAACTAAAATGTATTTTGTTAAACTCCGGACTCAATTACCTTTCGTTTGATATCACACATGCCATATTTTCAATTAAACTCTAATTTTTGAAATATACCCCCACCCTTTTTTTAAAACAAATTAAAATGTATTTTGTTTAACTCCAGACTCAATTACCTTTCGTTTGATATCACACACGCTATATTTTCACATAAACTCTAATTTTTCGAAATCTATCCCCACCCTTTTATTTGGTTTGTGTTCGGTGGATTTTGTTCATTTTTAAATGGGACCATCTCGACCCAAGACCCAGCCTAGGTACCAAATTTCATTGAAATCGGCCAAGCGGTTTTTGAGTTATGCGCGTTGGTCGTTACAGACAGACATACAGACATACAGACAGACAGACAGACAGACAGACAGACAGACAGACAGACAGACAGACATACAGACAGACAGACAGACAGACAGACGGCGCAACAAAAAAGTTTCAAAATCATCTGAAACGCAAAGATATATAAAAATTTTTGAAATCGGAGCAACTTTTTTTTTCTCGAAAAAATTAGGATCACCATAGCTCACACTACTATAGTATAGTATATGTGTGAGCTAAAACTCACATACACTTAACCTTTAAATTTTAAAATGAAATTATTGATCCTAAAACACCGCAGCTCGGAATGGGACAACTCGGCTCCGCCAACTGGGCGCCGAGCCAACTTTTCGCCGGTCCAACTCGGCGCCGCCAACTGGGCCACGGGCCAACTAGGCGCCGGACTAAAATATTTTTTTCAAGTACATGTGCAGATGACAAACTCAATAGATAAACTATTTATACAAAAACATCTTTAAAAATCCTTTATGCAATTTTCTTAAAATTTGGTTTTGTTAAGTACAGTTAAATCCATTAAATCGAGTGTTAAAATTTGGTAGGTATAAAAATAAAGAAATCCGCCATTTTGGATCCGCCATTCTTGTAATGAAAAACGTAAATTGTATGTGACCAGGTTACCAGAACAGAACCAAATTTCAACACTCGACTTGATTTAACTCTGCTTAACAAAACCAAATTTCAAGAAAATTATGTAAAGTAAATAAGTACTGTGGCGGTGCGGGGGGGGCGCAGGGGGTTTTTTCGACCCCCCGTCCCGAGGGTACTGGCGGCCCATGGATGCCCGAAGCGCCCTAAGCTTTATTAAGTAGCAGGGCCGGCAACCGCAAATTGAGAGGCAGGCAAATCTGTCGCCGACAAAAGAGAGGAAATACATGATGACCTTTTTTTTTCGCGCGGGCGCTCAGATATTTTTTTTACGTCGCAGTGCCGTAACTAGGGGGGTGCGACCGCACAGGGCGTCATTGCCAAAATTTGCCTCCAGGCGTCTTCTGTGTTAATTTTTGTAGAGAGGGGCGCGCCAATAACTCTAGTTACGGCCCTGAGAGTCGGACTGATTAAACCAAGCATGCGAATTGGGGGACAATGCTGCTATTTGCTTTTAAACACATTTTTTTAAGTCACAGAAAAAAAATTGGCCAGGTATAGTTTTTGCAAAGTCACCTGAAAGGAGCATTTCATACGGGGTTCTATCGATTTCATGAAATTTTGCTTCAATCTGCCCTTCAAAAGTTATCCAAATTCATATAAAATCTTCCTGGTATAATTTCAACCCTACGGACAGAGAAAAGGCGCGACTCTTTGCGGTCCGAGCACAAAGTATTTGTTTTTAACCGACCCAGTACAGGTGGATAGACGGCACCTGATTGGCAGATTTTTTTGAGATGCGCATTTAATTGCTTTCAGGTGTTCTTTTCGGGACCCCTTTAGTCGGCAGTATGCAGAGTTAAAAAATAAATCAGTGTCGTTTCTGTAGGTGTAGGAATAGAAAGTTTTAGTATCAATTATTATTTCTTTAGTTTACGCCATAATTAAATGAAATACTTTTCATGAATATATCTACCGCCGCCCATGTCACTTTATTTAAAGGATATGCCGATGGTCGGCTTTTATCTTTGTTCAACTGACATTGCAAAAACTATAATTCTTTACTGTAACTTGTTTCATCTGGTTATTTTGACATTGCAAAGTATCTAATTAATTTGTAGTAGGACAAACGTTTTCTTTTATGTTTGATATCATAAAATCTAGATTTAACCAAAAAAGTAATTGCAACTACTTGAATGTTTTACAGCCAATAAATTGACATTAAGCACCGGCGCACTCTGTTAAGAAGTATGAATCTTTTTCAAGAAATTTGGCAGAGGAAAAAGCGTCTCAGCAAAATGAAAAGTCAGCCAAACAATAAACTGTTGTACTATAATTTTTTTTTAGCCGTGGCGTATATAACGTGCAACCACCTGCCCCCCCCCCCCCCCCCTCCCGCAGCAAATATTTTTTTGATCATTTTCACATATTTTATTAATACAATCATAAAATAGCATAAAATACATGGTGTGTCTGTTTTCTAAATATGTCACTGCCTTTTAGCGTAACCACGCGTCACCAATAATTTATTTTTCTGTACTCCATGTCAAAGTAATATCTTTTAAAATTCTTTTTAAATTTCAGAATTGCTAACTTTTAACTTAGGTAATAGAGTACATACCTACATACATAAAAGACTTGGCCTATTACTTACATGCTATTTACCAAATTCAGTGCAGTCGTAAAATTATGGCGAATTTACTTAAAGTCTTTGATTTTAATGAGAACATAAACAAATGTGGCTTTTACGAAGAGACGAATACGAAACCTTAGTGAATATACAGGGTGCAGAGTGGTCACAAGTACATTATGAAAGTACTTGAAATACAAGTACCAAGTACATTAAGATTTGTAAAAGTACTTGAAGTACTAAGTACATTTTCTTTTCAAATGCACTTCATTTACCAAGTGCATTATAAAAGTACTTGTTTTTCCGAGTTTTTTACTTAAAGCAACTACAATAGAAGTACTTGAAGTACAATAGTACTAGTACAAGTACTTGTACCTTGTTTTATCAATTTCTCTGATTATGTTTATTTGTAATTTTTTTTCCAAATTTCCACGGCAGTGCCTCGCCAAGTTCGCGCGCCGTAACCATCTTTTCTGGAAACATTTCAGCCGATATTTGACCTACCTAAAACTCTACTTCGGAATGAGCTACGAATCTCAAACTTTGCACAGTCGTTGACCTCCATGGAGTTAACAACCCCTCCAAGTTTCATGGAATTCCATAAAGTAGTAAAGTAGTTACGAAATTTCATAAAACGTCGAAATTGCCACTCACTCACTGACTCACTCACTCACTCATGCATAGATCAATAAAATTCTAGTGTACTTCCAGACATGCTACAAAGCTGAAATTTAGCAGACTGATAGAAATTATGACCAAACCCCTGGGAAAAATCAAAAAACCCCAAAATTTTAATTTACTCCCCTCCCCTATACATTTAAAGTTATATACAAGTAGCATCGCCCACTTCCAGAAATGCTAGCCAGTTGAGCTTTGGTAGACTGATAGGAACTATGATAAAACTATAGGAAAAAATTAAAACACCCCAAAATTCTAATTTACTTCCCTCCCCTATAAATGTAAAGTTAAGTAAAAGTAACATTGCCTACTTCCAGACATGCTAGAGAGCTGAGCTTTGGAAGACCGATGGTAACTATGATAAAGTTATAGAAAAAAATTAAAACACCCCTAAATTCTAATTTACTTCCATCCCCTATAAATGTAAAGTTATGTAAAAGTAACACTGCCCACTTCCAGAAACGCTAGAGAGCTGAACTTTTTAAGACTGAAAGACAATATGATAAAACTATATGAAAAAATTTAAAAACACCAACATTTTAATTTACTTCCCTCTCCTATAAATGTAAATTTATATAAAACTAACATTGCCCACTTCCAGAAACGCTAGAGAGCTGAGCATTGGAATGCTAATAGAAATTATGATAAAACCATGGGAAAAAATTTAAAAAGTCCAATATTTTCATTTACTCTCCTCCCCTATACATATAAAGTTATGTACAAGTAACATTGTGCACTTTCAGAAACACCAGAGAGCTGAGCTTTGGAAGGCTAATAGGAACTACGATAAAACCATGGAAAAAAATTAAAAAACCTCAAAAATTTAAGTAAGGCATTGCAAAAGTTTTGAACAATATTCCGCATATTTTACTACTTTAAAAATTAAGTATTATCCAATTCCTTTAAAAAAGAAGTGAAATCATAACAAAAACATTTCATGTAAAAGAAGGCCAAGTACGCGAAAATGGCAATCCGTAAAAAGAATTGAGATCAAAGTAAAGCCAAGTTCTCCAATACAAATTTCAAAATGAAAGGTTCTTACTAGTTTGGAAATATTTTTCTAAACTTGGCTATTACGGCTGTAAATGACTCTTAGGCACAGTGCTAAATTGTTGTTTAAAAAAATATTTCCAAACTAGTAAGAACCTTTCATTTTGAAATTTGTATTGGAGAACTTGGCTTTACTTTTATCTCAATTATTTTTACGGAATGCCATTTTCGCGTACTTGGCCTTTTCCTACATGAAATGTTTTTGTTATGATTTTATTTTATGTACGAAAATCGATGTAAAAAATTTATGAAGTACCTACAATGAAGAAAAAGGTATGGTAATTTTAGACCTTCAGAACTACAGAGCGCCCTCTGACAGCCATAGTAAAAACATACTCGAGTTTTACATGCCAAAAATCACCCGGGTACCAATTTTTAAAATAATATGTTAAAAAATGTCAATAAATTTAAAAAAAACATTTTTATTTTTTAATTTTAACACCCTTTATCTTAGAAATTGAGCAATTTCGGACTGAAGTAAGTTGGTTTAAATTAGCTTGTTTTGACCCCAGCAAATCGTGTGGCGAGATTTTGTACCGACCTTTTGGAGACACCCCGTAATAACGACATATTATTCAGTATTTTAACCACATACTTCTTAATTCGAATTTAGAAATACCGTCAAACCTATATAACTCGAACTTAAAAGGACAGTGGAACCCCCATAACTCGAACTTAAAGGGACAGCGGAAAAAGTTCAGTCATAAAAAGTTCGAGTTAGTGAGGTTCAACTGCATTTTAAACTTTTCAGGCCTAAAGTATTGCAGTCTAAATTTAAAATAAAATTCGAAACTTTTTAAAGAAGTATAATTAAAAATTAGAAGCTACCTAAGAAAATAGACGTAAATAAATGGACCTAAACTAATTTATAAACCGTATCTTCGGAAAGTAGATAAGACAAGGTCTTTTCAACCAACCTGCATCAAACGTAGAAATTACGTCTGCTGCTCGGCGAGTAGGTGGATCACCAAAGATCGAGTCGCAAGTGCAATATACCTGCACTACCGTACCACCGACACCCCTCGATAGATGGCATGACTGTTTTCTACTAATATACTTAAAGTACATTTTAGTGTACTTGAATGTACTTTAATTGACAAAATCAACATTTTAAAAGTTTTTCAAGTAACAAATACAATTACTTCAAGTACAGTACTTGAAGTACTTGTAAGTACTTGAAGTACAATTTCAAGTATTGTACTTGAAGTAACTGACAACTCTAACAGGGTGTGCCAGTAAAAACGAAACAGCAGTTATTAAGTTATTTCTGCCTTTCTTTCAAATCTTTCGACAGCTTTATTAACTACTTTTAACAATACAATTTGACATTTTTCCGTTGCAAAAAAAATAAAACTGGCGGATCAAAAATGGCGGACTTTGTATTTAAACACCGATTTTTTCTCAAACTTGAAACTTAGCAATATTTAAAGTCATGAATATAATTTTTTACTTAAACTAAAAAAAAAATGGCGGATCTGGTTTATTACCTGGTTTGCCTTTTTGTATTCTCGAAAAAAAAACTTTCTCGTTAAAAATCTGTTTCATTTTCAGTGGTTCACCCTGTAGACAGGTCCTATCATAGGCACTGTAAACGAACAAAGCAGTAAGGGAATAGTAGTTTTTATGATTATTATCCAAAGATGTGTTCTTGGGAGTTTGATTTTCATAGCTGTTGACCCAGAAAGGCATTCCTTGCCATTTTAGGAGACTTTTGCAATTCACGGGCGACGGAAATCTACATCGGAAGCCCGATTCGGCAATTTTGTTTTTCTACATCTAAATCATTACCAATAGCGTGGTAAAGCTAGCCGAGAAAAGATAGGTATGGTAGGTGGTAGATGCTTTTTACTCATTGGGCGTCGACCGGTGAGATACCACCATGCCAGAAGTGAGTGGCGCTAAGTGGTATCACCACGTTCCGCTACTGCGCTGGCAGTCCGGTTCCAACAATGAGTAACAGATAGCATGATGGCGCCTCCAGGATCAAAATATTCCGGAGGTAAAATACCCGACCACTCGGATCTCCGGGCGTCGGGTGATCCTGGGGGTCCTTCATGCAAAGATATTAAAAGAAGACCAAAAACTCAACTCAGAATTGATTTTAGCAATATAAGAGGATTAAGTACCAACATGAATTCAGTTCACCAACATCTTGAAGAACAAAGACCTGACATCCTTGTTCTTACTGAAACTAAAATCAGTTCTGCAACACCTATTGTGAACTATCTTTATCCCGGCTATGACCTACACCACCGACTTCGACATATTTTGGGATCTGTGTGTACATTAATAATGACCTTTCATGTCATCGAGAGGAGAAGCTAGAACCAGCGAACCTCGATATCATATGGCTGAAATTCACCCCAAAGTCATCGACCAAGTTCATTTGCTGCCTCTACCGACCGCCAAGTAACACCGAGTATCAAAACTTTTTTGCGACATTATCCGAAAACTGTGATAGTATACAGTCTAACTATCCACATGCGGAAATTGTTTTTTTAGGCGATTTCAACGTCCACAATATACCCTGACTAAAACACCACAACAAAACAGATAATGAAGGCAGGGAAGCAGAAGCTTTTGCCATAAGTTGTGGTCTAACGCAGCTTGTCGATGAACCTACCCGTATCTCAGAAAGGGGTGAATTTGCAGCGCTTTTAGACTTGTTCCTAACTACAAATCCTGACTTGTACACAATTCAAGTAGATCCCCCACTTGGTTCATCCGATCATAAACTTATAAGAACAAAGTGCGAAATGTTCATACCGCCAAGCCAACAATCACATCCTCGTAAAATGTGGCACTATAAATCGGCAAAATGGAATGACCTTAAACAGTTTTACCTGGATTTTCCATGGCAAGAGGTTTGCTTTAAAACAGCTGATCCCACTATTTGCTGTAATGAAATAACAAAAGTAATCTTATCTGGAATGGATGCATATATCCCACATACAATAAAACGCAAAGCTAATGCAAAACCTTCGTTCAACAGCCACTGTCAAACGGCTGTACAGAAAAAACACAGAGCATATAACCTTTGGAAACGACAACAACCCGCTCAAAACCACACAGAATTTATAGAAGCCAGAAATAGTTGCAAAATTACTATTGACGCCGCCAAAGAAACATACAATCAAAGAATAAAAAACAGGTTGCTGAATTGTCCAAGTAGTTCAAGGTCCTTTTGGTCTCTAGCAAAAGCCGTTGGATCAAACTTCACCAAGTCATCCATACCACCACTTACAGATAAAAATACTCACTTAGCCACAACATTAGAGGAAAAAGCCAATATGCTGGCCAAAATCTTTTCCTCCAACTCAAACCTAACAGTGCCAAATGGAAAAACTCCACCGTTCCCACAGTATGCCAGAGGTACCCTTTTGTCACAGAGAAATACGAAAATCCCTTAAAAAGTTGGATACAAACAAAGCAATGGGTCCAGATGGCATTCCCGCGATAGTACTCAAAAATTGTGCTAGCGAACTCACCCCAACTTTCGCAAAATTATTCAATTTATCTTATAGGCAAGGAGTATATCCATCATCATGGAAGTCTGCCGCAGTACAACCCATTCCAAAGAAAGGAAAAAAGAGTTGTGAACAATCACCTAAACAAGTACTTGGAAAAGTACAAAATTATCAACAACAAGCAATACGGATTTCGAAAATATAGGTCAACTGGCGATTTACTTACATACGTCACTCACTTATGGCAAAAAGCGATTGAGTTGCGAGGTGAAACAAGAACAATTGCCTTACATATATCTAAAGCATTCGATAAAGTCTGGCATGAAAATCTGCTCAACAAGCTCAAAGCAATGGGATTGTCGCCGAGACTTGGTTTGAAAGTTACCTTAAGGATAGATCCATTTATGTTGCACTGGATGGCCGGAAATCAAACTCTTACCAAATAAATGCTGGTGTGCCACAGGGAGCAATCCTTTCGCCAACACTTTTTCTGATTTACATAAATGACCTCATAGATAAAACAATAAATCCACTTTATTGCTTTGCAGATGATGGCAAAGTAGTCTCCTCAGTCATACCACCCACATGTCTCTCCGCACGTGAATTCCATTACCTTAGACTAACTGAAACATCACAGATAAATAACGACCTGGAGATAATAGAGGACTGGGGCAACAAAAACCTTGTACAGTTCAACGCGCAGAAAACCCAAGCAGCCCTGTTTTCAAAGAAGACCAGCACCGGTGAGCCAAACATCATGCTATCTGGAAGTGCTGTCGCATTGCAGAGCCAGTTGAACATCTTAGGAGTCACTGCAGAGACCAACATGTCTTGGCACAGTCACGTGGCAGATATAGCTAAAAGGGCGACCCAAAAGCTTGGGGTGCTATTTCGTACAAGACATCTGTATACACCAAGCCAACTGCTGACACTCTACAAAGCCCAGATTCGACCAACTATGGAGTACTACATATATGGAGTGCGGCACCCAAACATACCTTAATGCTTTTGAACACCGTGCAAAAACGAGCTATCAAGCTGATCAATGACCCCGCACTTACCCGTAGCTTGGATAGTCTCGAACATCGAGGAACTGTGGGCGATCTATCTCTCTTCTACAGGTATTATCACGGAAAATGCTCTGAAGAGTTGGCACGTATGATCCCCCCGGGAGTAGCACCTACTAGGCGAACACGTCAAACAGACGGTAACCATCAATTTATTGTCAAAATAGAGGCACCAAGAACCTCATTATCTCAGAATTCATATCTCTGGAGAACAGCATCGCTGTGGAATAAACTCCCTGCGACAGTTTTCCCTGCAGGTTACAACCTGAACCGTGTCAAAACCAACACACACCAACATTTCCGCGCACTTGCCGCTTCTCGAGCGTGATAGGGATCTCCTTGCGAGTGCGCATACCCGTAAAAAAAAAAAAAGAAATCTGCAGCATGGCATATGCAAAAACGGGATGTACGTATTTTCAGGCGGGAAATGATGGGAGAAGTGATTTCTGTTATTTCAGGTTACTGCCTCCTTGGAGCGCATGGTATTAAACGACTACTGCCGCAGTTGCAAAGACGTGGAGGAACCTAAGAGCATAAGACATCTGCTTTGTGAATGCCCTGGCCTTTTCTTTTTACAATATCTAGAAGAACTGAGGGACATGAAGCTCGACACACTCAAGTTCTCTGGCTTTTAAATCATCTACCGCTTGTCTCAAAAGGAATATGAAAAATAAATGTATCAAAGATAGCCTGACTTTTCTTTCTTTTTTCGTCACCCCGCTTTTTAAAGTAGCCTCTATTCCTACCAAAACTCGGGGATGGCTTGCAAAGAATCAAAGGTGGAACTAAAACGAGTGCTCTCGGAGCTGCGTGACTTACATAAAGTCTCATTTGCTTGCTTTACTGTTGGGGGGGGGGGGCGGAATGGGGCGGTGCTCTGTATCAATAGACTCCAATAGAATCTATTAAAGGCGGGATACAACCCTGGCTTTTAAGAATCAATTTGGAACACCCAGTATATACAGAAATGGATAAGGTTACTTTCGTGATTTTTTTTATGATTACAATGGATCGGAAGGTCTACGTAAAATCGGTTGACGTACGTTGCAAGGTAGTGGTCTGCCATCTTCTCCAGCCTAACCTATCCTACAGTACTTAACTCTCATCTCACAACCGAACCGAATCGAACCGAAAGGGTAAGGGGGAATATGTTTGCTGAACGTCCGCTACAGACTTCCGCAATCATTTTATGCAAGTCAAGTTCTAGATAAACCGCCAAAGCTACAGTGGAGTACCGAGAAATTTTACACGGTTCAAAATTTCTCTTACAATACTGATAGTTCATGCTAATCTTGTTTGACTATAAAACAAATGTTTCTATGTAGTATTTTTTTGATAAGCGCTTTCCTTTAATTTTAAATTTTTTCCTATTTTTAATTCCCTCCCGTGCATTTTCTTCTTACCCGCAACTGTCTTAATATATTTGGGCTCATTGAACGCAATGCGCAGGATCAAGATACTTCCAACATGTCCGTTTTCTAAAACGGATATAATTTGTTGTTCTTCCTTACCTTCAACCAAAGTGAAAACATGTTCCGGTGTTTTAAACTAGAGCCACATACACTCAACTTGGAAATGGTGATGCTGTGAGCAGAGCCCTCCAGAAAAGAACCAAGAACATCGACACGGTAAGTGCCCTAGAAATAAGCAGTTGTAGATTTCCTTAAACGAACCTATGGCATAAATTTCTCCATCAGTGTTAATTAATTCCATACAGCCCACTCGTTCTACCTGCTGCGTAAACAAGCTCTATGTACAATAAACGGAAAGCAGATGTTAGATTACGAGAGTGACGGAATCAAAATGAAGTAAATTGCACTTTATACAAGTTTACTTGTACAATTTTCAGAGTGTAACTTGGGTAAATTAGTATATTCACGTCTTGTGTGGGGATTTCACCCCCACGACCCTCCCTCAGTGTGCTGCTGCTTGGAAAAGGAAATCCAATTTGCGAAATTGGCTATTCGGTCGTGTACCTAATCGTCTATTGTCCATTGATTGAGCGTGTCGTAAAATTAACTTATATGCTTTTACTGTGTTTGCAAATCTCAACTTATCGGTATGCCGTCCTTTTTACTACTGAATAAGTCCCATTCTTTACTTTTCCTATTATTTGAGGCATGTGCATTTACCTGGTTCAAACTTTATCTCTTACTAAAGGATAATGTTTGACCTTACTTGTGTTCGAATAACGCAGGCTACTAGTTCCTTTACGTGAAGACAATGTTGCTATGACGAAATGTAATGTAAATTTAAAATATTCTTGATACCAGACAATTACTTCAAGAGCTACCAATGCAGGGTAACCCGCAGAGTTAATTTTATGCCAATTATTGACAGTACACACATCTGTCATTTAATGTCGCATTTATAAGGTATAAAGTTAGCTAATGGAGTGCATGCAAAAGTCCCTAATAAGGACTCAAAATTTAGTTCTTTAGACTACAGTGGTCCGATCAGTCCCAATAAGGACAAAAGGGTAGGTGTAATCATCTCCTGGAGCTGCCCATACAACAAACAAAAAAGTTTCTTTTTGTTGGTATTTTATACTTTATATAAATTTTTCTGCATCTTAATCATCATTATGTTCTTAAGTAACAAAGTCAGTAAAAAATCAACATTGTCGGCTAGTAGTAGCAACACCAACAACATCGTTTTATTCAGTCGGTTTATTTTTATTTTGGTTATTCCACTTCATGTCTCCGACAACTAAAACACAATTACATATACAAATCATCATTAACACCCGTTTTCTCACTTTAACCATTCCTTTCGCACAGAAGAAACATTTGCTGACTTGAACGGAACAAAAATACAAGTACAGAAAATAAAATACTGATTAATAAGAACTCCGGTTAGTTACCTTAATATTTATTTTAAAATGTTGATATATTATAAATACCTCGTCTTTCTTTTCATGATTTTTCTTTTCCAATTCCTTTTTTTAAATATATTTTATTGCATCGTCTCTCCCTTTCCTTTCCTTTCCTTTCCTTTCCTTTCCTTTCCTTAAATATTTTATTCACAAAAATTTTTTGTGCTTGAGAAATAGTTTTGACTGAGCAAATATAACATTTATTCCAGTGTGCTCTCCGCTATACAAAAGAGGTTTTGTAAGTGCGCAAAGACGCGTGTGGTCTTACAGTCATTAAAAAAAGACAGGTAATTAATTAGTTTTTTTTTCGTTGGCAGTACCCTAATTTATTAACAATTAGGAGTATTTTCGGCACCAAAAGATTTCTACTATTTTCATTTTGTATCATTATTATATAAAAATAGAACCAAAAAATTGGGCTGAGCAGAATATTTCCTACTTTTTAGTCTCGACTCTCAAACATATGAGTGGAAAGAAAAAAAAGATCGCTTTTCAAGAATTGCACTGTGGAGTTTAGTCACTTGCCAAATCAGATAATGTTTTCCTCTTAAAAATAAAAACACCCAACCGATTTCTATCTAAATGACGGGAGCAACTGCTTTAATTGCAGGAAATTTCTAAGCGGTAATACTACTACATCGCCTCTATCATAATACAGCTATTTTTATACTTACGGGTCATTCTCTGAAATCCAGACGTTTTGCAAGTTATTATGCCTTACCTAAAACAACACAGTATCAATTAATTAAAATATAATTAAAATGGCTTAATAAGTTTAGAGTAATCCTAATTAATAAACCGCTTAAGATTAAAAATTAGGTAATTCATTTTTAGTAAAATTAACGAAAGTGAATTATGTTAAAACAGTACACTCTAAGATTTCTCTGGCAATTTTCAAGGTTTATAAAGTTATCTAACTCACCTTACGGAAAAAAATTATTGCACACTATTTCTTATTGGTTACTTGCCGGTAATAAGGCCCACCGATATAAACATATAGTTACAATTCTTTAAATTAGGCCCAAAAATAAATTCCTTTAAACAGCATCAGAAAATGTTGTCACAGGATATCCGCCTGGGCCTTATTATCGAGCGGGCCTTATAAGAAGTCTGCACTGATTCTTGTCATACGAAAATGTTATCTAGATATTAAAATAAAATTAATAATTGCAAATAATGAAGAAGCGTAATGACAATATATTTCTCATTGTTATTTTTTATAATTAAAGTAAAGATAATATTTGAAAAACAGAAAACTCTTGAAAATTAGAAGAAATTGGTATTGTAAATCTTTGTAAGGCAACCTTGAAAGTAATAAAATAATATATAATTTTTCTGTTCTCACACACACTCTGTCACAGTCCACATACCTTATCTTTATATTATTACTCGTTTACCAAAAAGCACGAGCTGCGACATTACATTCAGATTAACGTGGCGGATTTCGGCGGGACATTACACCTCACTTAAGTGTATTTTACCATCTTGCCAGATTTGGCAATGCTTACATAGTTTCTTATTAATGGGCGGGCCTTATACCCCTCAGCCAGCTTATGCTTCATTTCCTTAGGCCTCGTACAGACCTAAACATATCAATGAATATTAAGTCGAGCAACGAGCCGAGCGGCGAACCATAGCTTAGTACGCAGACCGAACCGCAGCTTTTTTTTTTGTGCGGCGAACGAACACTAGTTTGGACGCTGCTACGAGCGGGCTCGCAAACAATTCTGCAAACCCCGGCCATTCTGACAACGGTTCGCCGAATTTCCATCGCTTGTAGGTTTTTCCCCAGAGAGTGCTCACAAAAGGTCCGTTGGTTTGGACGGGACATAATAAAACGGTGAACAGACATTTGAATTTTGAAGGAAAAAAACTGAAAGCATTTGTGGGAACAGTACAAACGCTCTGTTTAATGTTCTGCTCATCGAAATAAAATAAACCCAATTTTGTTCATCGTTAGGCTCGTTGCTCGGCTTTGTCAAAATTTTCAGGTCTGTACGAAGATTATACTTTTCTAAATCCTAATTTAATAAAATTTGGTCAAATCTAAACAACCCACACAGTTTGCTATTTGCTAGCGTAGTTAAAATAAGCTAAAATTTAGCTGATTCATTCAAAATAGCGATGCATAATTAAAGAAAGTCGTTATCCGAACGGTCTCTTATTTTCAGTGTAAATATTTCAGTAAAATAGAGAATGACCTCGATATTCGCAGTAAGAGGTTCAGACTCGCAGATGTCATACTGCAATGCTACTTTAATAAGCCAGAAATCGACGGGATGTCCGATGTGGAATTTTGCATTTTGTGTTTATAAATTAACTTCAGCAGCCGCATTTCTTACATTATTTAATTTTTGATGAATAAACATGAGAACGAACAGTCATTTAGATGTAACGCCTCACGTCGCGTTCGTATCAATCGAGATCTTAATCGTCTAGACAAATAATCAAAAAATAACGGAGATACGCTGGCAATCGACGACATCAAAACAAGAAAAAAAAAGTTAAACGATTTTATTTTAATATGCGTGCAAATAATATTACACGTTCTTTCGTCGATCGATATTTGACTCTAAACCTCTTTAACAATCTGGATATCCTTCTCAAGTACCTTATCTCCCGGGTAGATACTTTTTGGACATAAAGGAAAATCTATCATAGCGCATAGGAAAATAAAATTAGACTGGACCCGAGTTATTGGGATGAATGAAATTGTCTCAGGCAAAGGGAAATACTGCTGCCCCTCATATAAAATCAAATATCTCGTGCAATTTTTTTATCTGCACCCTAGTAACTATAATTCGTTTTATGCGCACTAGAGATTAAAAGTTTAATTTTAATCCCTCCTTTGAGAAATTCCTTCAGACATTAAAAGCAATCGAACAATTCTGGTTAGTAAGTGTACAGTCGGGGACTTAAAAAATGGCCGCTGCCGTTTTCAGAAGAGCTTGGATGAGAATCCCAATACCGGCCGGGGTTATTGACCGCATTTCGTGGCGCGTTGTTCAACACATATAATTTATTAGCATTACTGGGTTAAATTCAAACATGAAAAATTTCGCTTCGGTCTGTATTTCGTTTGAATGTTCGGGTACACCTAATTACGGAAAAATTTAGATTCAGTCTGTAGTCCGTTTGAATGTTTGGTTAAAAAAATACACAAAAAAAACATACATACATAAAGCAGTGGCGGTTTCTCCATAAGTGCACATGTGCACGTGCACTCCCAAATTTTACTTAAAAAATACTAAAATTTAATTAATAATTACCCCAAACGGAATTCACTAAAGACAGGAATATTACCTACAATTAATACCCGGTATGTATGTGTTTGTATTCGTGTTCAAACCACCTGCGGTGCGTGCTGGCGGATGCGCTATATAGTTAGTTCGAATCTAATTATGCACTTTTATTTGCTCCGTAGATGTTGCGTCGCATTCAAATTACGAAATATAGAAAGAGAGGACGACATGTCCCATTAGAATTTTACAGTACATAGAATCTGAACCTTCCTGCGGAAGTGCCTAGTACAGAATCTGTGCACAAACTAGCCTCGATGCCGCCCGCACCCCCGTGACGCCCCCCGCACCCATGGTTCGCGTTTCATGTTAGAAGAGCTCAAGGGCACTTTTAATTAGTGCACTTAGACAATTTGGCATAGTGATGTGCAACGATTACTTTTGCAAGTATTGAGTAGATACTGATACTTCCTATTCGAGTATTAGATTTTATTATTATTTATATTATATTATCGGTAAATCCAATATATAAATATCGGTCCAAATGATTACAAGTACTCCAAACTCGTTACTCATACGGCCGATGCCGATACGATTGATACGAAAGTAACACTTCGACTTCGGTCCCATTCGGGATAACGAGTATTTGGTGACGAAGGATATTCGATTACTTCGAATCCGCCCATGTATCAGATATTAAAGTATCGAGTAGATAGTATTTGCACACCACTAATTTGGCATTATCGGTCGGGCGCTGGCTGGTGGTTTGTTTTGATTTCAACGCTTTGGTATTTACGACAATGGCGGAAGTTTCTAATTCTGATAGCATTAGCGTGCAATATTTAAAAACAATTAAATTTTCATCTTTGCCATTAGAAGAGAAAATATGTAAACTAGGTATGATACATTTATTATTTATTTATAATTTCAATAATAATAGGTAGGTAACTAATATCTAACTAAATATCTCATTTTTTAATTATTTGCAAAAAAAAAATCCGTCTGCGCTGCAATTTTTTATTTTTTTTTGGTGTGCACTCCGAAAGCTTTTTACCACGCGCCGCCACTGACATAAAGAAACACAAATGCAACATGTTTGGATTCCTAGCTAATTTTAAAATGGTAAGTTTTAATCGTGTATTTTTAAACAATGCGTTTTAAAGCTAAAAAAATAAATACAAGCATAAATTGGTTATTTGAGAAAGGGCGAATGGAAAACAGCTGTGAAGATGGCCTTTACTTTAAGATTTGAATTGTTTTAAATGTGTACCTACCCTGACTTCTGGGCGCACAAGAACACTATTTTGCTATCTACAACAGACGAAACTTTGAGGGGACCTCCCCAGTGGCGGATCCAGAACTTAAAAACAAAATAGACGGGTCCGAGGAAAAAAAGAAAATTTTGCGAAAAACTGGCCAACAAATTTTTTAAAAATAAATGGCTAATTTTAAAATTAATTATCTCAAAAACGAATCGTTCGATTTTGGAAAAAATACTAGGTCTGTAAACAGAATCGAAATACCTTTAAAACAAGGTATCATTCGACCCACTTTCCCGATTTAAATTCTGGGGGTGAATCTCACCCCGTGAAAGGGGGTTGTGTCAGAAAAATGTTCTTGTTGCCAAAAAGTGTCCCCCTCAAAAACTAAATCGACGTGTCCGAGGAATTTTTCGAAAAAATATTCTAAATACCCAAAAACGCCTCTGTTTCGTTTTCGTTGGGACACAGAATAAAAATATTGCAATTTGATTTATATCATCGATCTCGCCTGTGCTATTTTGATTTTTACAGTGTCACTTTTTCGTATTCCCAGACAAATTTTTCAATAGTGATGTGTATTATTTTTCCTTCCCCTAAAAATAGACGTCTTGAAAAGAAAACACCTTTTTTTTAAAAAAAAACTGGGTTCAGAACTTGGGGCATTTTAGGGTAAAAATCAAAATAAAATGTAAATATAAATATTTTGTTTAAAAAAAAAATAAAACGAATAAAGGATGTAAAAAGGTAGGTAAGTTTTCAGCAAGTTTCATGAAAAAAAAATATAAAAGATAAAAATTAAAAACAAAAAAATCGGTTTTTCAATTTTTTTTGAGAAAATTTTAGGTTATGTAAAAAAATAGTTTTGACAAAAGTTGTAGACCTACCGATTACGTATAACTTTGGTATTAAATCCGTTTTTCATAGGAGAAAACAGTGAAAAACCGTTACACCCCTAAAACTACCCTATTTCATTCTAATAACTCCCATCGAGTATAATTTATTTTTCCTGTTAGCTGCAATATATTTTCTTTAATATCCAATGGTTTTCATGTTATCAAATACCAAATAATGCAAGGACCTAGAACTATAAACAACAAGTGAAATTAAAGAAAGAAAAATAAGAAAAACATTTTCTGTCTTTGGCCGGGACTCAAACCCGGAACCTCTTGCTCTGTACGCAAACATTCTAAGCATTAAACTACCGAATGACTGTCATAACATTTCATATTGACATCATGTGACGCGTGAGCGGGCACCCACGAGAAAAGTGGGAAAACGGGTGTAAAGCGGGGTCTTCACATTTTACCTTACGTCCTACCTGTCAGTCAAAAGAAAAGGGTCAAGTATGATGGTTGAAAGACTTGCGTACACACTTGATAGTTTTAACGTACGTTTTTAGATCAGTTTTTTGATACAAAACAATCGTTTTATTGGCAAACAATGCGTGATCCGGTCAGTTCTCTAGGCGGTCTTCCGTCTTAAATCAGTTCAAGTAAAACGTCCTTTTTCCGTCTACACAGAAAGTTTTATTTGATGCGTTTTGACTGAACAGGCAAGACGAAAGGTAAAACGTTAGGTGAAGACCCCGCTTAAGGTTCACCTCCGACACTGGCTCCGAACCGAACTAAACCGCCTGCTGACACGATTAAGTACGAATTGATGAATCGATAGCGCTCGGCTTTCTCGTGCCGCAAGCCATTTCGTGGCGCGCATTAAGGCCTTCACACACACCTCCGTAGCATGGTGCATAACGCGAAGCATGGGGCTTTCTTCCAATCAGCGATCGAATAGCAGCGGCCATATTGGTTTTGCATAAGAAAAGTCCATAAGGTTGAACTTCTATGCGCCATGCTATGCGCTATGAATTTTTGTGTGTGATCGGCTTAAAGCCTACGATGGTTCACAAAATATCGAAGTTCATTCCGCTTGTCAATATGTTATGGGTCAGTCTGATTAATATAACATGGTAATACGTTCGTTTTGTACCTTATTGATATTGTTTTGTATTTTAAGTCGTGTTATAATTTACCGTTAATTTTTATTATCGATCTTGATAATGCATTGCGTCAGTAATATTCTTAAAAGCAATTTTTCCAGTCTTTCTTTTGAAAATAAAATCAAAATTAAAGAACTGGGTAGGCTCATCGAAAAAAAATTCTTCGAAGGTAGGTTCTTACCGCATCTAAACCTAATTAAAGTTAGTCAAAGAAGGACACAAAACAGAAGTTTCACGCTTCACTTTTCTAGAGACATCAATAAGAAAAATAACTGGATTTTCGGGTTTGTTGTACGGTTTCCCGTGCGTGTTTTTTGCACCATCTTCCAGCACCATTTTTGGTCTAGCGACTAGGCACCCTAAATTGCCGTTTTCGCAAACCCCGATTTGCATTGTTAGGTAAAACGAATATTACAAACTCAGTTACAAACTCTGCTGCTTGAAAAATCCATTACCCCCACCCTTTGGTCATTTGCGCCCCCCTCAGCTTTACAACTCACGGGCCGCTACTGGTATCTGCACATTATTTGTACAGTCGGGGACTTTTTAAATTGCCATTGCATTTTTTTTCTGTCAAAATTAATCATTTAAAGAAATCAAGAAAAAAAATTATTAAATATGTATGACAGAGGTAAAGTTCACAATTTTTTTGTTTTGATTCAAACGATGTTTCCGAATTTGAAATAGGATTATTTTTTATTTTCGAGGGAGGCAATTTAAAAAGTCCTCGACTGTACCAGTCAAAACTGAAAACTAGCTGTTACTTAAGCAGCGTCTCGAAACTTTTGACATATCTCAATATCTGTCTTTTTCAAACTCCTCTACTTTTTGTTTATTTTTTACCTTTACCAAAAAATTAATGTTTCTGACATTCATTGGATCAATCAAAATTAATTTTCTTTAGACACTGATCATGCAGTGACAAGTCAACTTGAATTTTCTGATTGTTGAATTATGACGTTATATTTTGGAAAATTTACTCGTAAACTGAAGCATTTTAATAATTTAGCAAACATTTTAAAAGCGGAAGATCAAGCAGAATTGCATTGCACAAAAAAGATCTGGCCGGAGCAATTCCAATCAATTCAGTTCTGTCATTAAGGAATCCGCCTAAGACAGGCGCGGAACTAAAAAAGTGAACAAGTAATTACTGAGGAAAATATGCAATAGATTTTAAAAGAGCAACAGCAAAGTTAAATTCCAGATAAATCAAACGATCTCTAATCAGTTTCAAATTACAAAGCGCACTTGATCGAAACACAGTCCCATGTGACAATGAGCAGAATACATGCAATAATAAATCAATTGAATTCCGACAAACGATACAGAGCTAACAAAGAGCCCTAGCGGAATGGGACAACTGGGCGCCGCCAACTCGGCGCCGCCAACTGGGCGCCGCCAACTCGGCGCCGCCAACTGGGCGCCGGGCCAACTGGGCGCCGGGCCAACTGGGCGCCGGGCCAACTGGGCGCCGCCAACTGGGCGCCGGCCAACTCGGCGCCGGACTAAAAAAAATTTTTTTGACAAATTGTGTAGATGAAAAATAAAATATATTATTTATACAAAAACATCTTTAAAAAATCCTACGCAATTTTTTACAACCTTTATTTAGCTTCAGATGTTCTAACTAACTATCTATCAAATCTTGTGAAGCGTTTTTGACACACTTCCCATTATCCGATTTGGATGAAATTTGGTACAAACGTAGTGGTCCCATGACAATACAACATTAAGAAAAAAATATCCAAACAACCCCTACCCCCACCCCTTCTATAGAAAAATGTGTTTTTGACAAACTTCCCGTTATCCGATTTGAATAAAATTTGGTATACACATAGTGGTCCGATGATAATACAACAATAAGAAAAAAATATCCTCCCACCCCTACCCCCACCCCTTCTATAGAAAAATGTGTTTTTGACACACTTCCCGTTATCCGATTTGGATAAAATTTGGTATACACATAGTGGTCCGATGATAATACAACAATAAGAAAAAAATATCCTCCCACCCCTACCCCCACCCCCTTCCATAGAAAAATGTTTTTGACACACATCCCGTTATCCGATTTGTATGAAATTTGGTATACATATAGTGATCCGATGACAATATATTATTAAGAAAAAAATATCCTCCCACCTCTACCCCCACCCCTTTCATAGAAAAATGAGTTTTTGACACACTTCCCATTATCCGATTTGGATGAAACTTGGTATTCACATAGTGGTCTGATGACAATACAACACTAAGAAAAAAATATCCTCCCACCCCTACCCCCACCCCTTATATAGAAAAATGTGTTTTTGACACACTTCCCGTTATCCGATTTGGATAAAATTTGGTATACACATAGTGGTCCGATGATAATACAATATTAAGAAAAAATATCCTCCCACCTCTACCCCCACCCCCTTTCATAGAAAAATGAGTTTTTGACACACTTCCCATTAATCGATTTGGATGAAATTTGGTATTCACATAGTGGTCCGATGACAATACAACATTTAAAAAAATATCCTCCCACCCCTACCCCCACCCCCTTCCATGGAAAATGCGTTTTTAACACCCTTCTCATTATCCGATTTGGATGAAATTTGGTATACATATAGTGGTCCAATGACAATACAACATTGAAAAAACAAATCCTACCACTCCTACCCCCACCCTCATCTATAGAAAAATGCGTTTTTGACACACTTCCCATTATCCGATTTGGATGAAATTTGGTATACATATAGTGGTCCGATAACAATACAACAATAATGAAAAAATGTCCTCCCACCCCTACCCCCCACCCCCTTCCATAAAAAATGCGTTTTTGACACACTTCACTTCAAATGACTTTTATAAAATTTGGTATATGCATAAAGGTCCGATGGCAATACAGCCCAAACAAAAAATATATTTCTACCTCTACCCCCACCCTCTCCTTCCCCCAATAGAAAAATGAGTTTCCAAACAACTTACGATCAGCGATTTCATTATAATCTAGAATAAACTCTTCTTTATTTATTTACCTCTGCATTTTTCTGCTAGATTGATTCTTGCAAATAGTAATATTTAATTGATACGGATATCTTATCGTGCTAACATCTTCAAAATTTCCATCAGTCGGCCATCGCTTTTATTATTATGATAATATTAGACTGTTAGAAAATTATTTTTTAATTTTTAGTGCATTTTATAAAAGCTTGTGACTTAAAAAATTTTTTTTACTAATTTATTTGAAATCTGTTTTTGTAAGTAAAGTTAAATCCATTAAGTCGACTGTTGAATCTTGGTAGTTGTAGTGTTTGGTAACCGGGTAATACTACAATTTACGTTTTTAATTACAACAATAGCGGATCGAAAAATCAAAATGCTTGAGGTCATTTACGAAAATTTTTTACTCAAACTTAAAAAAATCAAAATGGCGGATCCAAAATGGCAGATTTTTTATTTACTAACCGATTTGTCTCAAACTTGAAATATTACATTACTTGTTACACTATATGTATACCAAATTTCATCCAAATCGGATAATGGGAAGGGTGTCAAAAACGCATTTTCTATGGAAGGGGGTGGGGGTAGGGGTGGGATGGATATTTTTTTTTAATGTTGTATTATCATCGGATCACTATGTGAATACCAAATTTCATCCAAATCGGATAATGGGAAGTGTGTCAAAAACTCATTTTTCTATGAAAGGAGGTGGGGGTAGAGGTGGGAGGATATTTTTTTCTTAATATTGTATTGTCATCGGATCTATAGTGATCCATGTATACCAAATTTCATCCAAATCGGATAATGGGAAGTGTGTCAAAAACGCATTTTTCTATAGATGAGGGTGGGGGTAGGAGTGGTAGGATTTTTTTTCAATATTATATTGTTATCGGACCACTATATGTATACCAAATTTCATCCAAATCGGATAATGGGAAGGGTGTCAAAAACGCATTTTCTATGGAAGGGGGTGGGGGTAGGGGTGGTAGGATATTTTTTTTTAATGTTGTATTGTCATCGGACCACAACGTGAATACCAAATTTCATCCAAATCGGATAATGGGAAGTGTGTCAAAAACTCATTTTTCTATTAAAGGGGGTGGGGGTAGAGGTGGGAGGAGGATATTTTTTTCTTAATATTGTATTGTCATCGGATCACTATATGTATACCAAATTTCATCCAAATCGGATAACGGGATGTGTGTCAAAAACAAATTTTTCTATGGAAGGGGGTGGGGGTAGGGGTGGGAGGATATTTTTTTTAATGTTGTATTGTCATCGGACCACTATGTGAATACCAAATTTCATCCAAATCGGATAATGGGAAGTGTGTCAAAAACTCATTTTTCTATTAAAGGGGGTGGGGGTAGAGGTGGGAGGATATTTTTTTCTTAATATTGTATTGTCATCGGTTCACTATATGTATACCAAATTTCATTCAAATCGGATAATGGGAAGTGTGTCAAAAACGCATTTTTCTATAGATGAGGGTGGGGGTAGGAGTGGTAGGATTTTTTTTTTCAATATTATATTGTCATCGGACCCCTATATGTATACCAAATTTCATCCAAATCGGATAATGGGAAGGGTGTCAAAAACGCATTTTCTATGGAAGGGGGTGGGGGTAGGGGTGGGAGGATATTTTTTTTTTAATGTTGTATTGTCATCGGACCACAACGTGAATACCAAATTTCATCCAAATCGGATAATGGGAAGTGTGTCAAAAACTCATTTTTCTATTAAAGGGGGTGGGGGTAGAGGTGGGAGGAGGATATTTTTTTCTTAATATTGTATTGTCATCGGATCACTATATGTATACCAAATTTCATCCAAATCGGATAACGGGATGTGTGTCAAAAACAAATTTTTCTATGGAAGGGGGTGGGGGTAGGGGTGGGAGGATATTTTTTTTAAATGTTGTATTGTCATCGGACCACTATATGTATACCAAATTTCATCCAAATCGGATAACAGGATGTGTGTCAAAAACAAATTTTTCTATGGAAGGGGGTGGGGGTAGGGGTGGGAGGATATTTTTTTCTTATTGTTGTATTATCATCGGACCACTATGTGTATACCAAATTTTATCCAAATCGGATAACGGGAAGTGTGTCAAAATCACATTTTTCTATAGAAGGGGTGGGGGTAGGGGTGGAAGGATATATTTTTTTTAATGTTGTATTGTCATGGGACCACTACGTGTGTACCAAATTTCATCCAAATCGGATAATGATAAGTGTGTTAAAAACGCTTCGCAAGATTTGATAGATAGTTAGTTAGTAAAGGATTTTTTAAAGATGTTTTTATATAAATAAAATATTTTATTTTTCATCTACACATTTTATCAAAAAAAAAATTTTTAGTCCGGCGCCGAGTTGGCCGGCGCCCAGTTGGCGGCGCCGAGTTGGCCCGGCGCCCAGTTGGCCCGGCGCCCAGTTGGCGGCGCCGAGTTGGCGGCGCCCAGTTGGCGGCGCCGAGTTGGCGGCGCCCAGTTGTCCTAGACCGGAGCCCTAGTGTGGCACCAAACCTAATATAACATTTTTCACAAAACTGATTGGAGTTTTTAACCCATCTTCAGGCTACACATAAAAATAAATATATAACAAATCATATCAAATTATATCAAATTATATCCTTTAAAACAAAAACTGCTTTCGTGTGCACCAATGTCCGCTGTAAAAGATTTTTTTCTTGGAATATTGCATTGACTAAGGGCAAACCATCTCTATTCAAAATACATTATTTTCTATTATAAAATGTATTATTTTCGTTCCAATAAAGTCATGTTGGCATTTTTCTAGAAAAATCTTTCTTGCATGAACAAATTTTCTTTCTCTTTCTCAAATCGTGTCACATATGGGAGCATTTTCCGGCCAGGCGAAATTTATGACACAACTTTTTTTTCAGTTTTGTTTAAGATTTTAATGGTCTTGTTTGGGAAATTGTATTACTTTATTCAACTTATACGTAAGAGAATGCATGTTATAGAAATAACAACCTCATTTGCCTCAAATCTAAAGTTTTTATTGGTAATAGACAAAAAGATTTATTATCAATAATTAAAAAACTCTCCGACATTGTTTATCGCGGTCCTCTGTAACCCACTACTTTGGTTTCTACTAAAACTCTAAGTTTTCCACGCAGAAAAATTGGCTGTCACCGCCTGGGACAGATTTCTTGTGACAAATTATTTTATGTTTTATTTAATTTTCTATGGATAAAATATAAAAAAACCTATATGTTTACAAAAAATCTAGAAACTTAAAATTGTTAGAAAAGATAACTCTCAGTTAATAGCAGCTCCATCAATTTGAAGGCAATCTTTGAATTTTATAATTTGACAAACCTCTAATGACACGTTACCGTCGGGACATTTTCATGTTTCAAAAATGTTTTTTGTTGCTTTCTACTAAATAATTAACGACATTAAGTAGTTTTGGACCTAAAATGTTTATTATTCTTCATAATAAAATTTAAAATGTTCAGATCAGTTTTCAATAATTTTTTTTTAGTCTGTTTTGTTCCAAAAAAAAGTGCGATATAAAATATTTAAAATTGAGATACAGCTTGTTTCAAGCCAAAAAAATACTACTGATTTCAGAAAATGACTGTCTTGTTTCAAAATTCTTATTGTTTCTTTTCTTGAATTAAGAAAATATAGGTCTCTAATTGAGAAAATAATGGTTTTATTCAAGAGAAAAAATTTCTTCGCCCGATCAAGAAAATTATTTTTTAGTTATTCTTTGTTTGAATTTAGGAATGGTTTCTCCTCAACTAAATCAATATAATCAAAAAATCTACACTTGATTTGAATAACAGTTTTCTGGTTTAAAATACTGGAAAAACTAGAAATCAAAAAAAATTAAGTTTGTTTGAAATCAGACGTCGCGCCATTAGAAAGTCAAGTATATTTTTTGAGTAAATAAGTTATCTAGATTTGATATATTTTTTTTTATGTATAAAAACTAATCTGGCCTACGAAACTAGGAATACAACTACCTTAGAAAATAGATCTTGGTCCAGTGTCCCCAACCTTTCGAGAAAAAAATTCCCTGCCAGAGTGTTCCCTTTTTGGACAAAAAATTTCCTCAACATGAAGTTGAGTTGAGTAGACCAGGCAAAAGTTTAGGATTTCCAAACAATCGTAAGTCTTTACCAATTTTTTACACATAAACAGTGCCCTTCCACGGTTCCAAGAACCTACTTCGTTAAGTTTTTTGTTAACTTTTTTGTGGCGCAGATGCAATTTACTGATATACGAGATTCGTATAAACCTAAGTTTCTTATTTATTATATTTCCCCAAGACCGGTACCACCCTGTATATACTGACTTAACAAAGTAGGTTGAGAACCGTGGAATGACACTGTATATGTGTACAAAATTTGTTAAAGAGGTACGATGGTTTGGAAATCCTAAATTTTTACCTGGTCTATTGTTGATGCCAAAGTATTATATTATACAGAGTGTCCCATAACTTAGAGGCTATAGTGCAGCAGGTGATAAAGGAGGTTAATTCCGAGAAAAATGTTTATATAACATGGGGGTCAACACACATCTGTTTTTAAGATATCGGATTTTTAAAGTTAGAGGAGCGGGGAGAAAAGGGTTTTACAAAAAAAAAGAGAATCTGTCACAGCCGGCTAAATACTCAGCTAATTGTGATTAAAAAATGCGCTATTCTTTTTTTTTGATAAACATACAAGTTAAGCAGATACAGATTAACCTCCAAAAATTTATAAAAAATAATAATATAAAAAAATGTTTGCTTATTTATTCTTTTAAAAGTAATAATATTTTATGATTATGTCTCCCTTGAGATACTTGTTTTTATTTATGGCATTGATAAAAGTTAATAAAGAGTTTTTTTCTCTTATTTTATTACACCATTAAAAAAGTTTAAAAAATCGCCAAATTTGATGATCTGTATCTCGACAAAGAAAGAGTTTTGACCCATGCAATATAGGAACTTTTTATCAGACATGACCTCCTCTATCACCTGTTGGCCTATGGCCCTTAAGTTTTGGGACATCCTGTATATCAAGGAATAAAAGTGGAACTTTTTAACTCGAGGTGAAAAGTATGTAACAGATCGTAGTGAGGCCTACATTTTGTTGATTAGTAAAAATATACTTTTTCGTACTTACGAGACAAAAAGTGCTCTTTTTATTCCGCAATTTGGGGATAAAAGTGTTAATTTTTATCTCCGAGATTAAAAGTGACGAATCAGGGATAAAAACGAAGAAAACAGGATAAAAATTAACATACAAATTTTTTGCCTCTAGGTAAAAAGTGAACCTCTTTTATCCTTTGGTATATAATAAATTGGTAAAAAATTTTTTTAAGTCACAAGCTTTTATAAAATGCACTAAAAATTAAAAAATAATTTTCTAACATTCTATTATCATAATAATAAAAGCGATGGCCGACTGATGGAAATTTTGACGATGTTAGCACGATAAGATATCCGTATCAATTAAATATCACTATTTGCAAGAATCAATCTAGCAGAAAAATGCAGAGGTACCAAAAACCCACCCAACCCGACCAAAGATACCCCAGCATTTCTCTGACAATGGCATAACATTGCGGCACATCAAACATATTTTTGATGACCTTCTATGTTGAATATTCTTTAAGTGTTTGGATCACAAATTTAGATTAACTTATGCTTTGATTTGCGGCCATCGCTTTTATTATTATGATAGTATTAGAATGTTAGAAAATTATTTTTTAATTTTTAGTGCATTTTATAAAAGTTTGTTTTTAAAAAAAAAAATTTACCAATTTATTTTCTACTTTTTAGTCTCAGCTATCTACTCTATTAAATGAAAATATTTGTTCAATAACAGAACAGAAGAGTTTATTCTAGATTATAATTAAATCGCTGATCGTGATTTGTTTGGAAACTCATTTTTTTATTGCCATGGGACCTTTATGCATATACCAAATTTTATATAAGTCATTTGAAGTGACGTGTGTAAAAACGCATTTTTTATGGAAGGGGGTGGGGGGTAGGGTGGGAGGATATTTTTATTGTTGTATTGTCATCGGACCACTATATGTATACCAAATTTAATCCAAATCGGATAATAGGAAGTGTGTCAAAAACGCATTTTTCTATAGATGGGGGTGGGGGTAGGAGTGGTAAGATTTTTTTTTTCAATGTTTTATTGTCATCGGACCACTATATGTATACCAAATTTCATCCAAATCGGATAATGGGAAGGATGTCAAAAACGCATTTTCTATGGAGGGGGTGGGGGTAGGGGTGGGAGGATATATTTTTTTAATGTTATATTGTCATGTGAATACCAAATTTCATCCAAATCGGATAATGGGAAGTGTGTCAAAAACTCATTTTTCTATGAAAGGGAGTGGGGGTAGAGGTGGGAGGATATTTTTTTCTTAATATTGTATTGTCATCGGACCACTATGTGTATACCAAATTCTATCCAAATCGGACAACGGGAAGTGTGTCAAAAACACATTTTTCTATAGAAGGGGTGGGGGTAGGGGTGGTAGGATATTTTTTTCTTAATGTTGTATTGTCATGGGACCACTATATGTATACCAAATTTCATCCAAATCGGATAACGGGAAGTGTGTTAAAAACAAATTTTTCTATGGAAGGGGATGGGGGTAGGGGTGGGAGGATATTTTTTTCTTAATGTTGTATTGTCATGGGACCACTATGTGTGTACCAAATTTCATCCAAATCGGATAATGGGAAGTGTGTAAAAACGCTTCACAAGATGTGATAGATAGTTAGATAGTTAGATAGTTAGACAGAACATCTGAAGCTAAATCTTTAACACTTTTGGTCATTTTTTCTTTGTTTTTTTTGTTCTTTTTTCGAGTTTTGAGGCTTTTACTTTTTGCTTTTATAGGATTTCGTACTTTTTATCCCTAATATGTCACTTTTTACCCCGATTTTAACTTTTTATCCCTAGTCTGTTACTTTTTATCACGAGAATTAAAAATGACACCTTTATCCCTAAAATGAGGTATAAAAATATTGATATTGTTTTGATATTTTTAAAACATAATTATAGATATGGGATTTCGATATCGAAAAAATATTCGCGTTCAGAATTATAAATATACCCCGTAGTTTTTAGTATAATATCGCATCGTCTCAAAAAGTGCTTCACTTGCCTAAACACTGCGGATTTTCGCACCTTGTAAAGTGTAAATACCTAATTTAAAACTTTTTCTTATTTTTTATCGTCTATTACTGAAAATTCCCTTTTTTCCTTAAAAATTACAAAAAAGACCCTTTTCCCACATAGCACATTCACGTGTTTAACACGTAAAAAAGGCGTGAGAAAAAAAACGTTGATTTTAAAAGCTGCAAAAAAAAAACGTTTATTTCATATACGAAAATAAGCTTAATAGGTCATTCATTAACGTTATAAAAAATAACGTTGCTAAAAACTGCGTTTTAATAACGCCATTATCAAATTAAAACAGCAATGTTTTTACGTTAGTTCCAAGTGATTTTTATAAACGTTAAAATCACTTTAGATTTACGCCTTTTCAACACGAATTTTAAAACGCGACTTGCATGGCTTTTCTACCCAATATTTTTGAGATTTTACTAGCAGCAGCGCCGCCTATTGTTGGGATTTTTCACTTTGACGAAATCTATCAGGCAGTGCTTTGGCCTCAAAACTCCAAAAACCTGTTAAGGAACTAATCCCTGATTCACGATCACGACGCATCTGTTATTAACCTGATAAAGACACATTAATATTCTGTGAAAGTGTTGAAAAAAACATAATGTCTATAGATAGATATATAGATATTTTGTCTTGCCTTGAGCGCCATCTTTAAAATTGTCTTGAAGTGTTGTAGTCTTAAACTAGTGAACTTTTATAACTTCCTTTCGCGTCTCTTTTAAGTTAAAAAAATGTTATTAAAAAAAGTGACCAAAAAAGACGCAGAAAGTTAGTAGGTTTGAGAAGTCTTACTCTAGTGGCGTTTTAGAACATGTTGTGGAGGACTTTTCAAGTGTGAATTTGGTACATGAAAATAATGAGGGTAAAAAACACGTTATATACACAGCACCAGAAACTTCAGCAAAAAGTACATTTTTATAGCTTGATTTCTCCTTGTTTTTAAGTTATCTTTAAGCATGTAGATTTAACAAAATAAATATTACATGGTATGGGGTTGTTTTCAAGTAAAAAAAAACTTTGTTATTTTTGTTCACGTTAATTTAACGTTGATGTGATTTTTGTGCTATGTGGTTTCCCGGCACTTGGGAACACTGCCCTGGTCTAGAAGAAGTCAATGTTATAAAGTTTGTGCCTACTTCCCATAAACTGTTAACAATAATTTAAAATGAACAGTTGCACACCGCAAGAAAGTAACTAGTCAATAATTGCGATGCGATGAATGGCTTACAAATTGGCTAAGCCATAACAAGAATGTTATTATTGAATCAATCGACCAACCTGATGATTATTTTTTAATCCATTTTATATTGTGTCCATGGCAATCCATGATTTAGTAATGATCCGATTGTTTCATATTATTTACAGCCATTCCAAGCCAAAGGACGTTACGTTTTGCTGAAGAACGACTAATTTTAAAAGTTAATAAAATTTTTAAATTATTTTTTTTTAAATTCGAGTTTTAAATAACCTTTTGAAAATCCGTGAAAACTTACACCAGCACACAAAAGAAAAAAGTGGTCTGTACATTTAATCAGACCTACCTATCTGTAAGTTCTTTGATGGGCTAATTCCGAATCCGGAGTTTGTTTTGACCGTACGTACACCATAAATATTCTTACTAAATCAAAAACACAATTTTTCATGGCTAAGCGGGCACAGAAGATTTTTTTCTCTTGTACTTTTCCGTGGGCAGCTCAAAAGCTGTACACCCACGGGGGTCCAAGATCTAATGGACACCTATTAAGTGTTGACCGTTAACTGTTTCGTCCAAACACTGCATGGTCAAAAAATACAAGAGGAACAAAATATTTCTATGCTCGCTTAGCCACGAAAAATTGTTGTTTTTTTATTCACGGGTACTAAACTTAAAAATTAAATAAAAGAAGAAAAAAATGCGAAAATCGCTGAAAATCGCAGTTATGGAAATGTATATTTGTTTTTAATGATATCAAAGTGCCTATCTAAAGTGGTTTTGCATAGTGGTCAAATAGTCTCTGATTTTTTTGAAATTATGAATATTTTTATCTATTTCATACAAAATAAATAATTTATGTGAGAGCTTTGAAAATGTAGCTTTTTTGTTACCTTCTCCAGGTAATATATTATTTTGATCAAATTTTTCGCATTTTTTTGAAATTTTAGAGTTCTATAGGCAAAACAGACCACATACAGTCGAACCTCTCTAACTCGGACCTCTATAACTCGAACCTCTCTATAACTCGAAACTTTTAAGTGGTCCCTGCACTTTCTATATGTATTTTAACCTCTTTAACTCGAATTTCTATATCTCGAACTCTCCATAACTCGAACTGTTTTGGTTGTCCCTTGAAGTTCGAGTTATATAGGTTCGACTGTATTTTGCGCACCGGAAAACATATAAATAGGTACTAGGTAGTTTTTTCCTCTGTGCGCTTTTTTTCGCGTGCGATCTTTTCCGTATGTGCTTTTTTCCTGTGTGAATATTTCCTGTGAGCTTATTCTCGAGAATCTGATAAAGCCGATAAAAATATAATTTTTTTTAGTCATTCACTTATCTATAGTATCTACCAGCAGTACCTTTATACCTTACATTTTTCTTTTGGACTCTGGGGGGGGGGGTAATTACCGCATGTACCCACCCGTAGAACCGCCAATGGGTTCCAATAGGATTACATAGGAAAATTTGAAAATTAGATAACAAAACAATATAAACAATTTTTTAGTAAAAATATCTTAATAACACAGAACATAAACACCACTAAAGGGACTAAAATGCTAAAGTACTGAAGTCCTTAAAACTCGGTCTAGATTTTGGTTAAAGGTTTAACAAATTTTTTTGCCTTGAATGAAATAGTATTTAATATTCTCTATATGCATTAAAAACTGCAGAGGCATTTGCGATGCGTCGAAAGATGACTCCATGTCAGTGGTTTTATTAATATTTTAAAGTGTTTTTGTTGATTTTCTCAACTTTAGGATTTTGGCACTTAGACCCTTTAGAAGTTATACTCTTCAATAAGTTCATGAATACCTTACAATATAGGCCAGCTCTTTTCGTTGTTACAATGTCATTATGTCCGTAAAAAACGTAAAAATAAATAAAAAATATAATATTTTGGTTTAAAAATGGCACCCATATTTAAACCACCAAACGGCACTAGGAGATGTTCAATAAAATCGGTCTAAGTCAGTGTCAGCTCTCCGCTATATTTTACATGTTATCTATTTCGACAAGTTAGCGGTGATAAAACCGATTTTTTATTCTTTTGGTGGATGTGTTACTGAAAACATTCTAATATATCTTGCGCTTTTTACACTATTTAAATATTGATACGTATTTAAGACGGTAATGCATCTACAGATATAGTTTAAGTTATTTATGTATCATTAAGCTTTGAAAATTTTTGTATATAGGATTTTTTATTCATCATGGATTCTATCGTTTTTCGAACTTTAAACCCTCAGGGGTGGTACTACAATTTGAGACTATTTTTAACGGGAATCTTATGACGGGGCGGACCAAATTTCCAAACAATGACAGTTCGTTACAAAATATTATGTGGTTTTTCTTTATTTTTAAATTTAATTTAAATTTTTGTTAAAAAAGTTAAAACTTCCTAAGAAATGCTTATTGTGCTATTGCACCTAGCCTAAACCAAATTTTTGCAGTAATTTGACATTTAAGCATTAAAAAAATACACTTAAACCAGTCGGTATCAAGTTCACAGACTTTAGTACCAGACCTTAGCCTAAGTGCTAAGTTTTAAGATCTTAGTAAATACTGGTGTAATTGTCTTGAAAGGAGATACAACATTTCTTCATACAAGAAAGTTTTTTTCTAGAAATAAGCCGATATGATTTTCTTGGAACGAAACAAATGAATTTTAAAATGAGAGCTGATTTGCCTTAAGTGAAGTCAATATTTGAAGAAAAAAATTAGCAAAAAAGCAGTTTTTGTTTTGAACCAATGCAATTTGATTTAATTTAACAGGATTTCGTTTTCTGTGTAGTTTTTAGAATCAATCTTTGTTTGACAACTTGAAGAAATGACTGGTTAGTAATAGGCCGATACCATCGAAGAAATATATTTCTGTGATGCCGAGACCTAATTTCTGTATTTTAAAACGAACAGCAAGCCTATTATTTTTGAGGGGTGATCAGCTGAACCAAATTTGAACACCATCCCACAGGAGTTTAATAAATTTTTGGTCCTGTAGTGTCCTGTACATGTCCTGTACAAGTCCTGTATAGTCCTGCCTGTGGGGTCCTGTATAGTCCTGTGGCAAAAAAATTCGTGGTCATCACATCTTCGCCGATTTGCCTTTGCCGGCCTTTGTACTTAATCATGCTTAGGGCACCCCTTAGGCGCCAGTACCCTCGGGGTCCTGTATAGTCCTATGGAGTCCTGTGGAAGTCCTGTGGGGACCTGTAGAAAAATTTGTACACCTACTGTGGGCAGATGATCACCCCTCGATTATTTTGCAATAATAACACAATATATTTTTTTCGGTAAAAATCGATTTCATCTGGAAAAAATAAATACTTAACTATACTATTTTTGAGCTTAACTTTTAACTCTTTAAACAGGAACCAAGGGTAGTTTTAGAATTGTAAAATAAAGATACTATAGTATCTATAGTGCGGGTTTGGCAGAAATGTCGGTCATAAATATTTAAACTTGGGTGAGTAAAAGCTAAAATAAGGTTAAAATATTTAAATTTTGGATTAAACATTAACGCAGGGCTTAGGAGGATCGTGACAAAAAAAGGTTTTTCAAACAAGAACAGAACTTGATATGGGGCAAATTTATAATATCGACATTTCAAAATATTTTACTCATAGATTCAAATTTATATTTCGGACAAAAAATACCTATCACATTTTAAATAATCCTATTCTGGACATTAATTTTTTTTGCAGTGGCGTGCGAGACCTCAACATGTTACCGTATTTTATGCTATTTTATTTTATTTTTCATGAAATAATTTAAAAATGCTTAAAATAATTTAGGCTTTGGGGGTGGGCGGATCCCGGCCCCCTGAGTGTGACTAATCAAAGCAGGGTAGTAGGCGAAAATTGGAATTGTTTGCCACTTACACGCTTATCTACTTACTGCATACACATACTAGACTACAAGTTAAAAATGTCAGAAGAAAACTCCCTCACAAACTCTATTATCAAATATAGAAATAAAATAAGCTGACACGAAACATGAAAGCTTCTAAAAACAGGCCCGGACTGGCCAGGTCGGCTAGTCGGCGATTGCCGAGGGCCCCGGCCAAAGGGGGCCCGGAAGAAGCCTCAACAAATATACTTTGCGGCGTTCAAAAAGTGGTTTGTATTTGGGGACACGAAGGATTCCCAAAAAAAGGGGGCTGACTATATTAGGGGTCCCTTCAGACTCAACACAATCCGCTGATTTCTTAAAAACCACTGGACCGATTTAGTTTTGGTTATCGGATTTTTTAAAATAAGACGGTCATGAAAATAAATAAAATTTCTCAATTTTGAACCGAAAAGGTGTTTTGCATAAAATCTACATAAAGCTAGACAGTGGCGAATGCAGGGGGGGCGGGCCTCCCTCTCTACCTTAAATAAACCTTATAATCTTTAGTTTCATAAACCGCAATTTTTGACCAAATTTAATTTTTTTCCCCAAAAATTAATTAATTTAATTAAATATTTTATATATTATATAACTTGTATTATTAGAATCTCTGAGGAAAAACTTACAATTGTAACACCCGAATATAGATCCGAAGAGTTCCCACCCCGCCCTGGGGGGGAGCTTCGTCCCCTTTTGCCCAAAAAACCACCCCCTCAAAGATGACCTTAACGGTTTTTTGCACGTAAACTGTAAGTCTGATAAAAAAAAGCTATAGGACTTTTCAGAATTTCCATTAAATTCTCCACAAAAATTGTCAAATATTTTTTTTGTGTATCTTCCACCTAACGCTCATAAATGACCTCTAAAAATATTCATAGTTTTCAGCGCTAACAAAAAATGAGCCTTGCGGCGTTTTTGCGTCGATTATCTCGAAAAATATTAGCGTCACCAAAAAAATGTATGAAAGCAAAATTGTAGAGCAGTTTCTTTCTACAAGATCTTGTGTATTTTCTTTGGTAAAACACCAAGTTAAAAAACTTGAGAAGTCAATTTATCATCATATCATTAAGAAGGCAATATATCAATTAGGCAATTAGAAAGTAACTTCAGCATGTCGGCAAAGATCGGAGAAGACGAATAATTGGGCGGGGCCGATTGTGACTTTAACATTTACGACACGCGAAGCGCAGCGTTGCCAGATGTACGATAATTATCGATTTTGTGCGATAACCAAACCGAACCAATGTAAGATGTACAATGTACAATACTAGGTCAACCGTAATAGCCTTTTGTACGATAATTTACCTATTTTTAATTTTTGTAAGTTTTTATTCCTGATTTGTCAAATAGCAAGAGTTTTTTCACGAAGAGACGAACAAATGCCGTCCATATGCAACTGAATGTTCGTTTGAAGTATTGAAGTAAGATGGATGCCGCGGGTCCATGCGTCGCGCAATTAAAAGCTGTACATACGTACGCTTGTTTGGCTGTGCAGCAAGGCATGCGAATTCTGCCTCAACTAAATACGCGGCTTTTGAGGAAATATCTATTGCTTCAGTGTTTTACATAACAAATTGCAATTAGTAACTTTTTTCCCACGCTATTATATATAGTTGCCAATCTAATTTTTTTTGTTATTGACAGGCCCTTAAATGTCCTCTTAAAATTGACTGGTCTGGTCAGGAAAGCTCATAATACTAAAGAAAATGTTTTATAGAAACAAAGTTCTTTAACTTCTACAAATGTGGGAAAAATAAAAGGCAATTAAAAAAGTGTACATTGTTATTAGTACAGATAAACAGAACTTTGCTATAAAATAGTCTTTTTCTTTTGAGGTGCGAGGTAATCACCCCCCTCAAGCTGTTGTTTATTCCTTGGTGTACATAAAATTCTATTTTGAATTTTTTTAAATATTATATTTTAAATAAATATAAAAGTTTTATGATTTTTAAAACTTTTAGTATGGCGCTTGTTATATTTAAAAGTCGATTCAGATTAAGCATTTAAACCTTAATTTTAATACGATAATTGTAGCCAAAAATCGATAACTTTCACGATAATCTACCATAATTTTAAACGATTGATTCGATAATTTTTCAGTGAGCATCTGGCAACACTGGCGGAGCGCCGCAGTCAAGCGTTGCGTGTGGTTTAAGCACCAAATTATTGTGTGGTTATTATAGCGGCAACAAACTGTTTTACTTGTGAAAAGACGCTTGAAAATTGTACATGCTGAACAGGTTGTGGCGAATTTGATAGCTGACAGTAACGCTTCATACTCATATATTTATATATATATTCATATTTTGTCCAATATAGATCTTGCCAGAAAAAAAAAACTGCTCTACAATTTTGCTTCTATAAATTTTCTTCTAACAGTTTTCGAGATAATCAAAGATAAAAAAGATAAAGACAGCGCAAGGCTCATTTTTTGTTTGCACTCAAAAACTATGCTTAGTAGTGTTGGGTGGGAGACACGCAAAAAAATTTATAACAATTTTTGTAGAAAATTTAGTGCAAACATTTAATCTAAAAAGCCGTACGACTTTTTCACATCAGACTGATAGCTTAAAAAACCGTCATGGTCACCTTTGAGGGGGTGTTTTTTGTGGAATAATGAATAAAGCTCTCACCGGGGGAACCCTTTGGATCTATATTCAGGTGCCTACTGGGAGTTCATAACCAAAATTTTAAAACTTTCTAAATGTTATATTCGTCGTTTTTTCATCTAACTTGTCTACACTATAGACAGTATTATAGCAGTAAGAGAAAAAGAATTTCGAGGGATTTTGCTCGTATTCTACACTGTCCAAATTTATGTTTTTGGTGCAAAACTGGCTTTAAATCTTGTTGTAGCAGTAACGGGAAAATGGAATAATAAAAGGGCTATTTTTCAGATATTCAGCAAAGCTTAAATATTTTACATATTTCTCATACGTCTATATTATAGACTAATGCAATGACAGGCAAAGTAAAAATACAACCCTTAAATTCAAATAATTCGTCGCCATAGTTGTGACTAGTCCTAACCCACATAAAAAACCCGAGCAGCGCGTTTTTAACAAAAGTTTTTCAATAAGACACTAATGTTCTTTTTCTCTGAGACCTTGAACAGAAAATAAAACATACAATTATTTGTCTTTTGTTTACTGTATTGAATTGTGTGTGGACGATTCACAAATATGGCGACGAATTATTATAAAAACACAATGCCCGACTACAATGGTTACAGTAAAGTAAGAGACACTGACTTATTTAAATGAAGAAACTGATACCTTCCTAGCCCAGTAGCACACTCCAAGTGAACTCCACGCTATACCAGCCTTGAAGAGTTTTTCGTAAATATCGCAGAAACGAAGACTCCTACGAAGTTTTTGGTTATAACACAAATTCTTAAGAAAATTGTGTTCTACTATATTCCAAAACAGCATATTGATGCGATGCTCCGGTAAAAAGTTACCATTTGGACAATTCGGTACAGTGCTAAACACTATTTTTCATGAAAAACTTAATTTGATCTACTACCGGTTCCGGCGCTACCGTCGGTCGGAAAGACAGGGAGTGTTATACCTAAATACAGTGAATATCGGTTAGAACGACATTGAACGGACCGCTTAATTTCGGTCGTTATAACCGATGGTCGTTATAGAGAAAAAAGGTATCAAAATGGGTTATATATAGAACTCGGTCGGGACCTTAATATATCGTCGCTATAACCGATATGTCGTAATATCCGATAACGTTATATACGATATTGACTGTATTGAATGTACTGCAACACACCGCGACACTTGCAAAGTGCTCACCAAAATGCCTAACGAAGCCACTGAGGCGGCGATAAATCTATACTAATTAAAACATTGTGGATTTTGCGAATAAGTGTTCTAGGGTTAAAGAAAAATAAGTATTTTTATTGTGTAACTTAAAGGCTTATTAAATGCCATATTCTCAATTATTCTAGTTTACGAGATATAGTGGATGGATGGATTGCTAGCTACTCAAGAAAGCAAAAAAGTTATTTAGATAATAAAAAATTAGATACCCACATCCATATGTCCTTCTATTTCATGGTTATGCTCGGGTCGAATGAAGCCGAATGAGGCAGTGTCTCTGAGCCACCTTTACCGCTGAGGATTTGCCCGAGAACTCCTTTTTGCTTAGTCGTTTGACATCGATGAACTTCCTTCAAATAACCGTTATATTAAAATACCTAGCTAAATTGGCAAATGAATTTTACTGTGTGGCAAACCAGGGGCGTGTCTAACTTTTTGGTTGCCTGCGCGGGAAAAACTCTTGCCTCTGATTTAAAACAAACATCTCGTGCATTTATTTTTTTCTGTAACCTAGGAACTATAATTCGTTTTATGCTCTTTTGAGATACTAAACGATATTCAATTCTTTGGAGATTAAAAGCAACCGCAAAAATTCAGTTAGTAAGTATACGTACACCACACGAAACTTTGAGGAGACCTACGCTCGAACTAAAACATTCTCGCCTTGGGATTAAATGACCCACTCTTTCCGTTTTGACATATATCTTTAATTATAATGTGTTGTATAAGCAATGCTTATATGTATAGTTAGTGCGCACCTGACGAATTATGGTAATTTCGTTTGGAGAGACCAATTTTGAGTTCAAGGGAGCTAAGGTCACCTAATTGCGCCCCTGCATTACCTGTGATATGACGCTAATACGTATAAATAATCAAATTTTATTTGCAAACATTCCAACTAAACGGTTTAAATAAATACATACACAAGGACCAGGGACAGAGTCATCAGTTTGTAAGGACCTACAGGGTGTTTCAACTAAAAGGTAACAGAGATGTTTTTGGGTATTTTTCGTGCGAATTTGGAGAAACGCTCGGACACATCGATTTTGTTTGCAAGGGGGACACTTTTTGGCTATCTTGAAATTTTTGTAGCACGAACCCTCTTCAAGGGGTATACTTTACCCCTATATTTTAAATAGGGAAAGTGGGTCTAGTGATACCTTGTTTTGAAGCCCTTTTGAATGTCCTAAAAACTATGTAAAAATTTGAAAAAGTTTTTGAGATAATTGCCTTCAAACTTTCAAATTTAACATGGACTGATAAAATAAAAATTTAATTAGAATTTTATTATTTTTCGGATTTAATTTTTATTTTATCATTCCACGTTAAATTTGAAAATTTCAAAGCAAATATCTTAAAAACTAATCGATCGATTTTCGAAATTTTTACACGGTTGTAAAGATATTCAAGAGAGCTTCAAAACAAGGTATCACTAGACCCACTTTCCCTATTCAAAATATAGGGGTAAAGTATACCCTTCGCAGGGGGTTCGTGCTACAAAAATTTCAAGATAGCCAAAAAGTGTCCCCCTTGCAAACAAAATCGACGTGTCCGAGCGTTTCTCCAAATTCGCACGAAAAATACCCAAAAATACCTCTGTTACCTTTTAGTTGAAACACCCTGTATATTAAAATATGCATACTATATTATAACATAGGAACTATCTGCTGAAAAAACATGTCTGGGGAATCAACTTGCTTTTTCAAAAACCCAAATGCAATTAAATATCATAAATACCTAAATATGCAAAGGGATTTGCTCAGAAGTTCTGGGAGCCTTGACCATTTTTTCTGCAAACTAATCTATCAGTTTCAAATTTCTCAGTTTTACTTGAACCACTTAATTTACCTTAACTTTTTATTTTTTAGAAAGCGGAAAATTTTGAAAATATTAAAATTTGGTTGTTCTTTGAGGGTGCTTGTCTGGTTGCCTCACCCTTTGGCACGCCCCTGGGCGAACGAACTATCTATATGTGTTTAGAATGTATGTGTGTATAGTATAAAACGATGTGTATATTGTAGTACGTAGTACTAGAGACCAAAATTTATTTTCCCCCAAAGTGGAATATACTAGCAGTTTTAAATCTTTTTATGTATGAAGGAAATGGCAATATTTTTCACATCATTTTTATTTATTCATAGCGAGTGGCGAATTTATTTTATTTCGATAACATATCCACGTCGAGTTTAATTTAAATTTATAAATTAATAATTTCAGGATAAAATATCAATTTAATAAAAATTACGAAAAATAAGAGACATAAGAAAAATACATTTCTCTCTTTTGAAATCTTTATTGCCTGTTTGTGAGTGGAAAAGAGTTTTCATTTAGATTTAATTAGATTTAGGCAAATAAAAAACTAACGGGGCATGATTAATCTAAAACACCAGCTTATATAAGGAAGAGAAGACAATAAGGTTATCTCCCCCAGGCAAGATATTTGTTTGGGTATTTAAAAGTAAACAACTCATGTTATTCCTTGGATTTTCTTCAGAGGATCATTTCGTATAAAATCAACGGAAAAAAGAGGTTTGGTAGAATTTTTGGTACATTTATAGAATATGCCTACTTTTCGAATGATGTAATGTAATTTTTACACACAATAATGTAAAAATACTCTGCCAATATATGGGCCCCTAAGCTCACACTAGATACTATAGTTATAGTGTACGTGTGAGCTAATATAACTAAAAACTAAAATATATTTTATTCAACTCCAGACTAAATTACCTTTTGTTTGATACCACACAAGCCATGTTTTGACTTAAACTCAAATTTTTGAAATCTACCCCCACCCTTTAAAAAAACAAAAACTAAAATGTATTTTGTTAAACTCCGGACTCAATTACCTTTCGTTTGATATCACACACGCCATATTTTCACTTAAACTCTAATTTTTGAAATATACCCCCACCCTTTTTTTTAAATAAATTAAAATGTATTTTGTTTAACTCCCGACTCAATTACCTTTCGTTTGATATCACACACGCCATATTTCCCCATAAACTCTAATTTTTGAAATCTACCCCCAGCCATTTATTTGGTTTGTGTTCGGTGGATTTTGTTCATTTTTAAATGGGACCATCTCGGCCCAAAACCCAGCCTAGGTACCAAATTTCATTAAAATCGGCCAAGCGGTTTTTGAGTTATGCGCGTTGGTCGTTACAGACATACAGACAGACAGACAGACAGACATACATACAGACAGACAGACAGACATACATACAGACAGACAGACAGACAGACAGACGGCGCAACAAAAAAGTTTCAAAATCATCTAAAACGCAAAGATATATAAACATTTTTGAAATCGGAGCAACTTTTTTTTTCTCGAAAAAATTAGGATCACCATAGCTCACACCACTATAGTACCTATAGTATATGTGTGAGCTAAAATACTATATGTTTATTGCAAAAATTAAATTACGTGATAACTCGTTTGAAAGATACCGTCAAACGGGGTGGATCAGGACAGCGGGGTCAATCGGGACAAAACCTGTTGTTTACTATTTAAATGGCCCCTGTATCTCAAGGTCATTGTTTTTAGGTTTAATAATATTCCAACCTCATAGGCGACATCTTAGTGAACGCGTTTTTGCAAGTCGCCGGCCAGTTCGCTTTAGGTTTTTGTATGGAGCATCACGCAAAAAAACCAACAAAATTTTATTTGAGAATTATTGTATATTTTACAGTTTATGAATAAACCTCGTTTTCTGGCTTATTATTCAAGTTTCTTTTCCGGTTTTTTTGCAAAATAATTTTTTGAACCTTCTCTTGTCCAAATTACAGGGGCTAATCGAGCCTTAACACTGAAAAAAATGGGGTGTCCCGATTGACCCCATATGCAGAGTCAATCGGGACACCCAGAAAAAAATATATAAAATCACCTGTCAAAGTGACAGATATGTGTGACATGTCATTTTAAAGCACCAACGGTAAGCTATCATTTGGCGTTGGTTTGAAGTCTATAACTTTTTTAGAAAAGAAGTTATTTTCAAAAATATCTGAAAATCGTCCCGATCCACCCCGTTTGACGGTATATTTTAAAGACTTTTTAAACAAGCCATACATATATCACTACCCTTTGTAGCTCTCTACATGTTTAATTAATTTAACAAAAACCGCTGATGAGAATCTTATGCACCAGTATTGCACTTTGCACTTAGTACTAAATCTATAGACTTGACCTCGACCGATTTAAGTGTATTTTTTAATAGTTACAGCTCAAATAACTATAAAGATTGAGTTCACGCTAACGTGCAATAGCATTGTAAGCATTTCTCAGTGAGTTTGATCTCACAATAATTCAAATTCACTTTAGAAATGAAACACGAAATAAAAATTTGTCATGTCATTTTTTGAAAATCTATCCGTGCAGTCCCCGTTAAAAATAGTCTCGAATTGAAATATCCGAGGGGTGGTTTGAAGATCGATAAAAAAAATTATATACAATTTTTTTTAAAGATAAATAATAAATAAATAACTTAAAATTAATTATTAAATGCTTAGCTTAACTTTATATCCCGGATTTTAGAGATGAAAAGTGCACTTTTTATCCCGCATTTTAGGGATAAAAGTGTTAATTATTATCCCCGGGCAGTGGCGATTTCTCCATAAGTGCACATGTGCACGTGCACTCTCAAATTATACTTAAAAAATATTAAACTTTGATCATTTCTTAATTTAATTAATAATTACCCCAAAAGGAATTCACTAAAGAGTGGAATATTATCTAGAAATGAATACAGGGTATGTATGTGTTTGTATTCGTGTTCAAACCATCCTCGAATCTAATTCTTTACGGTCATTTACTGGAACCAAATTCTATGCAACGTGGATGTTATGTCGCATGCTAATTACGAAATATAGAAAGAGAGGACGAGATGTCCCAATAGAATTTTACAGTACATAGAATCTGAACCTTCCTTCGGCACCACGCTTATACAAAAACTAGCCTCGTACCCCCGTGATGCCACCCGCGCCACGGTTCGCGTTGCATTTTACACCCGGTTCCCACCTACGACTTTCTCGTGGGCGCTCGCTCACGCGTCACATGATCTCAATATAAAATATTATGAGAGTCATGTGACGCGGGCACGCACGAGAAAGTCGTAGGTGGACACTAGGTTTTAGAGCAGTTCACGCGCACTTTTCAGTAGTTCGCGCTTAAACAACTTCCTATTTTCGGTCGGGCGCTGGCGGTTGTTTTGATTTCGACGATTTGGTATTTACGACAATGGCGGAAGTTTCTAATTCTGATAGCATTAGCGTGCAATATTTAAAGGCAATTAAATTTTCATCTTTGCCATTAGAAGAGAAAATATATGTTAACTAGGTATGATATATTTATTATTTATTTATAATTACAATAATAATAGGTAGGTAACTAATATCTAACTAAATATCTCATTTTTTAATTATTTGCTCTAAATTATATGATATGACGACCCACTCGATGGCCCAAAAAGTTAGTGTGGCACTCAAAATTTTTTTATGCCTGCGCCACCATTTATTATTTTTATTTTTTTGGTGTGCACCCCCAAAGCTTTTTACCATGCGCCGCCACTGTCCCCGGGATAAAAAAAGACGAATCAGGGATAAAAACGAAAAGGACGGAATGAAAATGGACACACAAATTGTTGCATCCGGGTAAAAAGTGACCCACTTTTATCCTTTGGTATATAAATAATACTATTATCACAAGGTTTATACGCTATTTTTAGACTATTTTCCAAGTAGTTTTCTGTTTTTTGTTTATTTTTGAGGCTTTAATTTATTTCTTTTAAAATTTTGTATTTTTTATCCCTGATCTGTCACTTTTTACCCAGATTTTTACCTTTTATCCCGATTTTTACTTTATATCCCTAACCTGTTACTTTTTATCACGAGAAGCAAAACTGACACCTTTATCCCTAAAATGAGGGATAAAAATATCGATATTGTTTGGATATTTTTAAAACTTAAATATATAAATATAAGAAATGTAAAATTTTATTAGCCGTAAATTCAAAATCAAACAAGTTTTAATCGGGTAAAAATAGGGTTTTTTTTGTGTCTCTCGTATTTTTCCGTGGGTAGCTGATGGATTCTATCTTTCAATCGATACTTTCATCGTTCGATGATATAGCAGTTTTACTCGCCTCGCGGCTGTTTTAGTTTCTCTCGTACTTCGGTAGATGGCGCTTCTTGTGGGGTGTATGATTTTGTTTTCTCACTAGAAATGTAAGGTGAGAGACAAAACCGTATACTTAATTTAGCAAGGGTGTCACATTGACCAAGCAGTGTTCTAAGGAGCCCCATAAGGACGAAACAGTTAACTGTCAACACTTATTAGGTGTCCATTAGATCTTGGACCCCCGTGAGGTTAAGCTTTTGAGCTACCCACGGAAAAATACGAGAGAAACAAAAAATCCATATTTTTACCCGACTAGTCACGAAAACTTGTTTGATAAATATAAGATTTTGATATCGAAAAAATATTTGCATTCAGTAATGTAAATATACCCTGTAGTTTTTATATACTACCGCATCGCCTCAAATAGTTGGTTCTTCACTTGCCTAAAAAACTAGAAATATCGCACTTTATTTTGTCTTGTTCATCTGAAATAATTGAGATAAGAATATCTAATTTAAACCGTCTTATTATCTTTTATCCCTTAGTAATGAAAATTCCCTTTTTTCTGTAAAAATTACAAAAGTCCTTTTATCCTTTCAGCCTCGAAAATTTTCCAAAAAGGGAAAATTCACTGCAGTTGAGAACACTGGCCTCTAGGTTAATAATTACACACCTAAAGCCGGGTACTCATTAACGAACCACGAGCATCGATCAACGAACGCGATCTATTCGCTAATGTGGACGGCATTGTTCGGGGCTCGCAGCGCGATATCGAAACCTTAAATTAAAAGAAAGTACCCAGTAAATTTGAGACATAAATACACATCTCTTGAAAAAGTTTACCTACATAAATACATTTTTTAAATAAAAAAAAACATTTAAAAAAAATTGCTAAATCTATTTGTAATAGTTTACTTGTAAGAAAATAGTAAGCTGTCAGTCTTAATTTTTTACTTAAATTGCGAATATCTCAAAAACTAATCTATTAATTTTTGAATTAATATCAATGCTGTAAAGGGATAGAAAAACTCTTTTAAACCAGTTATCACTTGACCCACTTTCCCTCTCTAAAGTCAAGAGGTCAAAGCTACCCCAACTAGGAGTCGATAGATATAAATATTTTAAGAAAATAAAAATAATGTGTCCAAGGATTTTTTCAAAAATTTACTTTAAATACTCATAATGGCATCCCGTATACGTGTTCTGTGAGCATATTACTTTAAATTAAAATTGATAATGATGATGATAACGAAAATGATTATACGTATGTTTTATCGCTCCGCTTGTTTTGTAAAAAGAGTTTTTGCTTTTTTCTTTCTGGGTAATAAATTTTGTAGTATAAAATGGAAAATAAATATATTTTGTTTACCTCACTTTACTGATAACGGTAATTACCACTTATGATTGGACAAGCTAACCTATGCACGTATTAATGCTAAAAACTGCACAGAACAGATGTGGCTTTACTCAGGCGTTGCTGGATTGAGAGATGTTGAAGGAACAAGAACAATTCGCGCGCGCTCGCTTAAGAAGCCTCTAGCGGTAGATATGTAGGAATTACAAACTGATAACGGTAATGACGCTCTTCCAGGGTACACGTTTAAAATATTATACTGATAACGGTAATGACGCTCTTCCAGGGTGCATGTATTATACTTCCAGGGTGCGCGTTTAAAATGTTATTTTATAAAAAAAAAAATAGGAAATAATATTTGTTTTTAACAGACGGCGATACTTATATATATAAACATTAAACTAGACTTATAGAGCAATATAATGTTGAAATTCGTATGATATATTAGGTTTTTTTTATTTTTTGTGATTGCAAACCTCTATCCGGTTATGATAATGGAGTATGACGTTTGGGCCAGTCTTACACAAATGTTAACAACAAATAGCAACTTCAGCATCAAACTAAATGTAGTGCTTTAGAGTAATATTGGAGGCAATTTTATTTGTACAAGAACAATAACTAATATACTAAACACTAATTTAATTTTGGAGGGTAACATGAAAGGGGTACCCTTTTTCAAAAATACTTATACATGTTCTCTGGGTTATTTTGTCTGGTTCAGGCAATTTTTTTTATGCTGCTGCTTGTGCGAGTCGGGCTCAGTGGCGAATCAAGAGGGGGGGGCAGAGGGGCCTCCTTGACATAAAACTTATAATTTTTAATTCCAGAAGAAAAATAACCAATGCATAAGCTGCAATTTTTTTTTAATTAAGTTTAACTGAATTTACTCAAATTTTCGCCTGCGGTACATTTTATATTTGCACATAGTTAAAGCTAATTCTTATTAAATCCCGCAAAAAAAAATATTTTGTGTTTTTTTCCCCTCCTTGCCCCCCCAATGGACATCCTGGATCCGCCACTGGTCGGGCTTACTGGCAAAGCCATTTTGTTTTAGGCTAGTAACATATAAACCACGCATCTTCTTTTAAATGTTTTTTAAATAGTCTTTGTTTTTTGGATCCTATATAACAGGTCTATTCCTGTAACTTTCAAATAGACAATACTTTTTCATCATTCATGGTATTTTTTTATTGAAGCGCATTGAACGACGACCGCCTATTGCCTCGTCGCGAATGGCTTGTTGCGCGCTGCGATCATACCTTTTTCACGTCTACATTAGCGAATTGTTCGAGGCTCGAGGCTCGTGGCTCGGTAATGAGTACCCGGCTTAAAGGCCAATATTTTTACATCAATATTTTTCCCAAATAATTACAGAGGATCAAAAAATAGGCAACAAATTAAACCAAAATTCTAGAAACTATTGAGTTATTCTTTACCAATCTGGGGGTGATTACCCCAATAAAATCCCATGTGGCGCCGGTGTGGTAAACCTTGATAGAGCTTCCATAAATTTTTCAACTAACGATGAGAAACTTGATGCATCTTGATCCGCGCATCACAGGATCGATGACAATCGATCTAATTTAAATAAGAAGTAAACGGAATCTTGCGTTCGTTCGGAAAAAATACGTACTAATGACATGAGAGACGTTTGACATTCGAGATCCTTGTTAGCATAACTTTTATTCGCGGTATTTTTCGAGATTTAACAAAAACCAAAGGCAGTTTACCAAGATTGATATATATTTACCAAAGTATTAACAAACTTATAATGTTTTATTTTTTAACCCTAATTTTAAAAATTAAAGCTATAAATAAACATAAGTAGTAAATGTTTTTGCCAAACATGTTTAACTATTAAATATTACATCAGTTATTTCGTAAGCACAACAAAGTAAATCATTAATTTGCGGCATTAATGGGAAGACGAAAGCACAAGGACCGATATCCGGTTTCAAGTCATGATGGAACTGAACAAAATTAAAATAAAAACGGGAAATCTTTACATTAAAAAGTGCTGAAAAAATCATTAAAACTATTAGTGGTTTTCGAACGTCGATATGAATCCTCCCTGTTTGGAACACGTCCTGAGAAGCTGCAGGCAAAGTGATTTCGGCCTTATTGGACCATTCTCAGATGGATCCAGGTAAAAGTTAATTCAATTCAATTCAGTTCTTTATTTATGTTACTAACATAGCTCCGTCAAGACTAGTTTAGAGCATAAAGCTTTGTGAAACCAACAGAAGCAACTACTCCGAGGAAAAATACAACCCTACCGGCATTGAATTGTATGTACAGTGGGGGACTTTTTAAATTGCCGCCCTGGAAAATAAAAAAAAATCCTATTTGAAATTCGGAAAAGTTGTTTAAAACAAAACAAAAAAGTTGTGAACCTTACCTCTGTCTGTATACATACATATTTTGAAATATATATTTTTTTTTGATTTCTTTAATTGATTAATTTTGACAGAAGGAAAATAAAACGGCAATTTAACAAGTCCCCGACTGTACCAACAATCTTTACAAGAAAGTTGTGTAATCATTGGTACCAACGAGTATATGACCCATATAGAGTGGCAATCGTCGAGCCTTGCAACATTGAGGGGCAGATGGCGCTGAAATAAATTCGTCTGATATGCAATATTCAGGGACGTAAGTTTTAGTTTTATGTGCGAGTTCCGAGGTTCATCCCTATCATATAAATGCTATTAGATCATAGTAGTTGTCTCTGAATATTGGGTACTAGACGAATTTATTTCGGCGCCATCTGCCCCTCAATGTTGCAAGGCTCGCCGGTTGCCACGCTATATGGGTCAGATACTCATTGCCGCTACTCTTACAGAGTTTCCGAATTGTATATACTTGCTAGAAAAAGTCTCGACAGCATCTCTCGATAGTATTTATTGTAAATGGACACATAGCCCTATTCTATATTCTGAGCACTTATAAAAAATAATAAATAATCTTTACAGCTTTACCAAGCTTAATTTAGACGTCTTGAGGAGCTTCTATGTTGATGGGTCCCCATAGTGTAGCGAGTCACGACGCCGCTTCCTGTGCGGGTGATCCAGGTTCGATTCCCGGCTTTGTGATTGGATGTTGTGAGCATTTTTTAATTACTTTACTAGGTTATCATCACCTTTGAATCGAAATGTAAGAACACTGGGCATTGATCCAATAGGATGGAAGTCCCAGTGTAAACAAAACAACTTTTAACTTTAACTTGTATAACATTGGAAGGAAGGTTCTTGTATAATTTTGGAAGGAAGGTTACTAGTCTTTTATGACTTTTGTATCAACTTATTCACTTCGTGTTCCAAAACAAATGATTATCTTTGATTGCGTTGTGGAGCTTTGTCCAACTTTACTTAAACGTCTTATAGACCTTTCAGAGCATTTAAAGGATCGTAGGAAGTTAAAAATACTACTGAAGCACCAACACACTGAGTATGGCCATCTAGAGCTTTATCAAGCCCCATTTAGATGTTTTAAGAAGCTTCTAGAAGGCACACAAGTACAAAAGAAGTCTTTAAAACTACTAATGCTGCTAGATTATTTCATTACTCCTTGTATTATGATTGGAAAGAAAGATGACTTTACCCGCTTATTCACTTTGTATTTTATGCCGTTCTAGAACTTTATCAAGTCTTATTTAAACGTCTTATTGAGCTTTCAGAGAGTACAAAAGATCTGAAGAAGTTCTCTGAAGAATACTACTGAGAGGTTGCTCGACCCATGTATAACTGAGAATTTATAATAGGAGTTTAATTACTTTGTATTATGTAGCTTCTATTTTCTTATAAAGTTTCCCCAAGCCCTATTTATACGCCTTATTGGCGTCTTGGAAATCACAAAGTTCAAGGAAGTTATCAATTACTGAATCATCAAGACTCCGATCAGGGCCTTCTAGAGTTTATCAAGCCCTATTTAGATGTCTTAAGCGGGTCTTTTAGAAGACACACAGCCTTAAAGAGATCTTTGAAACTAATAAAGCTCCTACTAAAACCCTCTTCTTTCTTATGTGACATTTGGTACGAAGATTGCTAGATTCCTCTATATCTTATGTACCAGCTTGTTCACTTTGAGTTCCATGGAAATCTACTATGTCGCTCTAAAACTTTACCTTTAAAGGGTTTTATAGAGCTTTTAGAGAGTACAACAGATTTGCAGAAGTTAATAGTACCTACTACTGACAGATTGCTGGATTCACCTACAACTCACCAAAGTATGATGTTTATGCTCTATTTAGACACCTTAAGGAGATCCTAGAAAATACACAAGGTCCAAGGAATTTATCAATACTACCAAGTCGCCAAGACTGAGTAGAGTTTTCTAGTGCTTTATCAAGTCTATTGAAGATAGATGCCTTAAAGCGTTAGTGTTTAATTTAGCGTTAGTTAGACTATTCTTTTTGAGAATTAGGTATTCTTCCTGACCAGTAAACTAAGCAATGAAGATATGAATGAGTTATATTATGCAAGTCCTATAAACTTATTTCCTGAACATTGTAAAGAATGAGGCCTATTTGCACAAGCGATAACCTCAATTGATTAACATTACTCGTTAATAAAGGGTTGGTTAATTATTCAATGCTCCCATAGAATCCATCCAATAAATATTGTGGTGTCCTGGTTTGTTGAAGGTTTAGGGTCAGCTCCGATTAAAACATGCATAAGTGGAGGTAAAGCAACAATAGACCACATTCGTTATTTGTCAATAAGAAACGAGAGTGATTAATTTTTTATCAAACTAATGGCCGATTAGAATCAAGCATTTGTAACTGAATGAGTTGAGTAATTAAACATATATTTGATAATTGATTTTTTTTTCCGTTCGATTGCTCTATTTAATAAAAGTTATTTGTTAATGATTCGAAATTTTCAATGTAATTCTAAATGATACAAAACTGTTTGATTGATTAATGTACAAATTCAAAGACTAAACTCCTGCATAAATCAGTCAAAAAATGTGTAAAACATTTAATAAAAATTACTTTATCGGGATTGACCTGAGATCTAGCAAACATTGTAATTTAAAATTTGATATCGTTCATTAAGTTGTTAAATTCCGTAATTGTGCAAGTACTTAGTGGTCGGTAGGTTTGATACAATACAACTCTCTTCGCGTAATAAATCACAATTAAAAGACAATTTTAAACATCACCCTGCGCACATATCCGGTACTTAAATTTGAATATTTAAAGGTGCATCCGTGCATCCTGCTCAATACTGTTTATTTAATTAATAAAACAATTAAATGCCTAACAAACCTACAAAATTTAAAAAAATATAATGCCATTGCAATAATGCAAATTCAGAAAAACTTAAGTTCTACACCGACGGCCCTCTGCTAGCAGAGTAATGTATTAATTTAACAATTAGAGTAGTAACAGTACCCATCGTACTTGTAAGTAGTAGTAGTAAATTCAGTGGCGTGTAGTGCTAATCATTGCAGGGCAAAAATTGACATTGTTTTTCCACTAACACGCTTCCTGCACACAAACAGGTAATATATATACAATAGCTGGAATAAAACAGTAGATAACTTTTGACTTTTTCTCGAAGTATTCCCACGAAAACTAATGCACTTTTGCATGCGCTAAAACAAGTTGTCAAAGCTGTAATTCCACTCGTTTGTTGCTACTGTCAAAATTGCATTCTTGAAGGCATCGACTGCTACCTCTGGCGACTGAAATCTTTGAGCACGCAGTCCATTTTTAAGTTTCGGATGGGTTAAAAATATATGCAAAACTAACCAAAGGCTTTCAAGTAAATAAAAGTCTTAAACAAGGTTGCTGTATCTCGCCTACGCTTTTCAAGATATACTTGGAACAAGTCCTTAAGATATGGAAGAGAAAATGCCAAAACATGGGAATTCCGTTGGACGAAACCACCTTGTATACTTTATGTTTCGCCGATTATCAGATAGTAGTGGCTCAGGATTATGACGACCTCGAATATATGACACGAAAACTAATAGAAGAGTACAATAAGTGGGGACTAGAGGTTAATCTTAATAAGACAGAGTATATGTGTATCGGTGGAACGAAACAGAATCTAATCTTAAATACCGGGCAGTGAATTCAGTCCTGTGATGAGTATAAATACTTAGGTCTAAAAATTACAGCTGACAGAACACTAGACAAAGCTATAAAAGGTCGAAACGTACAAGGAAGAAAAGCAATAACTTTTTAATAATAATTTGGGACAAAAGTATATTAAAACATAACAAAAAGCTTATATATAACACCATTGTAAAAAGTATTATTACATACGGCTCAGAAGTATAGCCAATCAAGGATAGAACAGAAAAAATGCTTTCCGCTATGGAGGAATAGTCCATATTGGAGAAGAGCAGCAGGGAAATCAAAAGAGTTACAAATCAAAGAATAAGGGAAATTCTGACAGTGGTTAACGTACTTTAACTACTTTCGTGGATGATATAAGAACAAAACAACTCGTGTGGTACGGACATGTACAAAGTATGAATGATGAAAGACTACCTAAATTACTACAATGGAAACCAACTGGCCGAAGAAAACGAGGACGGCCAAGGAGAAGCTGGAGAGAAGGAATAGACAGTGAAATAAGAATAAGAGGCCTAGATGATGAATTATGGGCAAACAGAAACGAGTGGAGATTGGGTATCGGAAAAAGTAGAACGTTGTGAAATATATATATATATATATATATATATATATATATATATATATACACTTCGAGAATGACTTTTGTTGACGTTTCTTCATCTTGGAACACCCAAACAGACGACTGACGTTTATTTTTGGTTCACCACCACTGACAATGCTATTCACGTCTTTCGAGTTTCCTGCCTCAAAGCGGTCTAGAGTCACAGCCGTTTTTGGTGCACCTGGCCTTCGATCGTCGCTAAGGCTAATCCGTCAACGCTTGAATCCTCCATACCAACGCGAAACTGTCGACTGATGTGGTGCTCCATTACCGAAAACAGAAATCAACTCGGTAAGGCATTCTTGTTGAGATAATTTCCTTCGAGAGTTGTAAAAAATTATAGCTCAAAAATGTTTTCAGTTTAATTCTATTTTTCGGCTGATTTGTTAAATATAAGACATAATCGCGTTATAGACAACAAAAAGTTAAAAATTTCCGAAAAAAATCCCTCACAAATTCTATTATCAAATATTAAAATAAGCTAACACAAGCCATACAAGCCCTTAAAAAATCAAACACATTTAATATAGCTCTTATGAAATCTAGATGATGAATCGAAATGTATTACGCAATCTCTAGAATAAAAATTAAAGAAAAAATGCTTATTATAAATAGTAATCAAACAAGTTTCGTGGCTAATCGGGCATAAAGGAGTTTTTGTTTCTCTCATATATTTTTCCGTGGGTAGCTAAGCTTAACCTCACGGGGGTTCAAGATCTAATGGACACCTATTAAGTGTTGACAGTTAACTGTTTCGTCCTTATGGGACTCCTCAGAACACTGCTTGGTCAGTTTGACAATTCTTGCGATGTTAATTAGACGGTTTTGTCTCTAATCATAAGTAAATATTTATTTACTAATATATATGCTAATGCATCAAACTCGGAAGTTTGCGATCTTTCAGGTCGCTGATTATTATTTTTAACTTAAACTAAAAAAAATCAAAATGGCGGATCAAAAATGGCGGACTTTCCCATTTATGAACCAATATGCATGAAATTCGGAACTTTAGGGTGTTTTAGGTCGCTGATTGTGACTTCTAACTTAAACTTAAAAAAAAATCAAAATGGCGGTTCCAAAATGGCGGACTTTTCCATTTATAAACCGATTTGCATCAAACTCGGAACTTTGCGATCTTTAAGGTCGCTGATTATTATTTCTAACTTAAACTAGAAAAAATCAAAATAGCGGATCCAAAATGGCCGATTTTTATTATAAAATTAAAATGGCAGATCTACAATGGCGCACTTTGTTATTTATAAACCGATTTGACTCAAACTTGAAACCGAGTTTGATGCATATTAGTTCATAAATGGGAAAATCCACCATTTTGGATCCGCCATTTTATTTATTTTTCAAAAAAAAATTAAAATTTTAATTGAATCCTAACCACCAATTACCTAGTTGGAAAAGTTTAAAAGCTATGATCAGACAAATAAAAAATACTCTGCCAATCTATGGGCACCTAAGCTCACACTAGGTACTATAGTTATAGTGTACGTCTGAGCTAATAGAACTAAAAACCGAAATATATTTTATTCAATTCCAGACTCAATTACCTTTCGTTTAATACCACACAAGCCATGTTTTGACGTAAACTCTAATTTTTAAAATCTACCCCACCCTTTTTTTAAACTAAAATATATTTTGTTTAACTCCAGACTCAATTACCTTTGGTTTGATATCACACACGCCATATTTTCACTTAAACTTTAATTTTTGACATCTACCCCAACCCTTTTAGCTCACACATATACTATACTATAGTAGTGTGAGCTTTGGTGATCCTAATTTTTTCGAGAAAAAAATAGTTGCTCCGATTTCAAAAATTTTTATATATCTTTGCGTTTCAGATGATTTTGAAACTTTTTTGTTGCGCCGTCTGTCTGTCTGTCTGTCTGTCTGTCTGTATGTCTGTCTGTCTGTATGTCTGTAACGACCAACGCGCATAACTCAAAAACCGCTTGGCCGATTTTAATGAAATTTGGTAC